>JAABNY020000119.1:8284358-8303964 GCA_015164015.2 Brevimyrus niger | reverse complement strand
CCCGCTCCCCCCGCATTCGCTCTACTCTTGTGAATTATAGCAGCACTTTAGCTAATGAAACGGTTTGGGTCCAGGCAGTAATAAAAGCCATTAAGTGAGTAAAGAGCTTCCCCCCCTAATGAAATTAAAGTCCTGCCCGTTTGGGGGGAGGACACATTGTATTAATATTTATGAAGTGCAGAAGCAAACGCAACCCCCCCACCACACCCCAAATGCCTCCCAAAGAAAATGCAACTCTCCACCTTTGGGGGAGGGGGATGTGGATGGTATGCTCTTAGAACAGTCTTTTCAGTTCAGTCTCGACATCCAAACTCATGAGTTCACAGCAGCTCTCGGGCTGCCTCCCAGATTGGGGTTCCCTATGGTGCGGGTCCACCCCACCAATGGGAACAAGCCGCCTTCCACCTTGGAGACAACATCTGGAAAGCCTATACATAGGTTGGTGATTGAGGTAAGAAACACTTACTTAAGGCTTGATTTCCTGATGCACATTGATGGGAAATTACTTGCAGATAAGGCTACAAATCTTCAGGGCTTGATGTCCTGACTGATTCAAGATATTTTTCTTGGTTTGTTTTTAGTGTTTTTTGTAGAGAAGATAAGGAAATTCAAAAGATGTGACTTTGGAAAATGTGCTAAGAATGTAGATATTTTCAAAGTCATGTCCCAACTGTCAAAGAAGGTCTAAACCACTGAGAGTGATCAGGTTCAAATAAATGGGAAGATACTGGTGAGGGACAGAGAGGAATAAATGTAGCAGGAGGAAATGGGGTAAATGCTGGGTTAAAACACTAAAGAATGACAGCTGCGGGGAAGCAAGTGAGAAGGTCAGGCATTCCAACGGACCAGCCAGTGGACAGGTAGGGAGAAATGGAGGATATTGCATGAATCTGATGAAACCTGATGAGAAATGATATTCTGTGAATTCACACTCATCTACCGTTCCATCTCTCCATCCATGTGTCCTTTTTGACTAAGCCCTGTGATGTTGGCGTCTGTCTGTATGTTCTTTCTGTTCACCCGCTAGCTGCCATTGTCTTTGTCTTCATACTGAGGTCATGTCACTGTCCATTGCCAACCAAACCCCCAAGGCCCTGTCTAAAACAGCCCATGGGAGATTGGGAAAGGGGGGGTCATAATATTGTTATTCAATTCTCTAAATCCTCTTAGGAGTTGGTGGGGGAGAGTGGGGGCTTGTCACTGATTTACTGTCCATCAGTCATGTCCATTTTGTCAGACCCAATTTCGTTAGGGGCCCATTGGCCATTCAGCCAAGGTCCACTCTGTGAGTCTGGGTGTGGTGGACTCAATAGAACGATAACGAAAGACAACATCAGCCTATCCAGTCTTCAGTACCTTTATTGGCTCAAGAACAGACTGATGTCAATGTGTCAACCTCTTTCTTTGCGAATAACAGCGACTGAATGAACACAGGTCCTACAAGAGGGAAAAAATCAGTCAACCAGATTTCTATAGATTCAAGTTTTAGCTGTTGTTCTGTAACTCAAGCTGTTGGCAGTTAATTTGAAAGAAATCTCCTTTTCAGATATGATGTAGCTTAGCAATGACGGCGATGCGGTGGGGGCGGAGCGAGGCAGGGTTCCTACGCATAAGAAGGCGGGGTCCACATTTTTCCGCAGTGGACATGACTTGGGCCAAATCCTTTTGTCTCCGAGTTGCTCACCTCTGCATCATACATTACGCGCCGCCTCCCGCTCCGCCCAATTCGATTGGCTCAGAAGGACAGCAACTCATCTGCTCCCTCATCGCGCACAAAACCCTGAAGTCGCCCTTCGCCCCTCTGCCGCAGCTACCATTTTGGCGTTGAGCTTTGGGTCGACTTCTTCAACACTGAGCAGTAAGTTCGATGAAGACCTGCACCTAGACTACCTTGAACCAAAATGGGGAAGAACTGAAAAGGGGGGGTTTTAAAGGTTTGGTAGCCAGAAAAATTGAGTCGCACTCTTAGCCAAGATTAGACTGGTGGAGACGTGATCACCAAACAGGTATGCTTAGGGACTCCGAATTAATTCCCAGAGATTTGTGTTCATGTACACTGTTGTCCATTTGCTCTATGATCGATGGTCTATGTGAATGTGCTGTATAATTGTTTGGCATTGATGTGTTGAGTAGTTTTAGTGAGATAGACTTCTTCGCTGGGTGAATGAGGACCTCAGGGTGGGGTGGGGTGTGGGGATCTGTGATCAAGCCCATTTGCCTGCTTACTACAGAGATTCTGGTGGCTTCCCAGGCTCTCACCCCGGTTGCCCAGAACCCCATTGTGCTTGATCTAACCATGTGGTTCCCCCCTCGGTCCATGGTTGTGCCAAGCACTCTGGGGTCCTGTGAGCCCCATCCTCCAGCTTACAGCCCAGAGCCGATCCAAAGAACGGAGCCTGCAATAGGTCTGCCTTAGCTGGGACAACCCTGTCCTATACCTATACACCCAAGACAAAGACATTTTGTAAATTCATTTTGATTAACTCTGTCAAACAGACTATTACTACCTTGCAATGTCAGTTTATTCTGAATTCTGAATAAATTTGAAGAAGCTCAATTATTAAATCTATGTTTATTGCCTTTGGGTGATTATTGACTAAATTCACAATGGAATTAGACAAATAAAAAGTGCACACTATTGTGTATGTGCCTCTGGCTGAATTTTTAGAGATTTACTAAATTTACAGATGACTCTGGGTATAGAAAGAAATAGCAGTACGCAGAAGTATCCTGGAAAAATTTTGACATCATGTTGATTTTAACTGTTAATCAGTCTATTCACCATTTTTCTCTTGGTGTACAAAAGCGTTAGATAAAAGCACCATGAACCATACAGTGAATAATCTCATAACCTTTCAACTGGCTGTTTTCATTTTAAGCTCAGTTGCACTGTCTTTTAAACTAAAAAATCTGAGTCAGAGAGAAACACAATAGTAGATGAGGTTTGAGTTTTTCTTAAAGCTAGCAGAAATAGCACCCAGTAAAGAAACCAAAAACGGCACTTTCCTTACATTACATTGGTATAAAAGGAACGCAAGACAAGGCTTTTCATTGATTTGGCAGATAGAGTCAAATTCACGCCAGTGGCAAGTGGCATATAAGTCTACACACAACGTCTCGTAGGGGATGCTGATGGAAAACTGTGGATAGGATTCTACACGATCATTGCATATATGAGCCCAATGGGCAGCCTGTGATTAGCCTGACATCATAGTAGCTGCACCCACTTTATGAAAGCGTCAGTAACGCAATTTTAGAGGTGAAAAATCCTCAGTGCAAAGTCATCTTAATTCAAGAAAAAAAAATCCAATTATAAAATTAGTCTAGAAATAGAGACCATTCTGTGTCATCATTAACCTTTATTAGCGTCTCGAACAAATGACCGGCTGACAGACATTTTGTTCAATGTGTATTTGAGATGAGATGACAGGTGGGGGAGAGGAATCATTTCAATATGTATAATAGCTGGACCTCAGAAAGCAAACAAGTCAACAAAAAGTGGCAAAAAAACATTTTATTATTATTATTTATTGGAAAAATCAAAGACACAAATCACAGCAGACATGTAAAAGGCAGCACACTTGGTTGCGAGCCTTCAGACGGCCGTCCATCCATCGTGAGCATGGAAGTGGGCTTTTGGGGCTGAAGGAGACCGATCAGATGGCCCGCACAGAATTCCAGACTCCGTGTCGGTTGTCAATCGCTCGCACTCTCAGCACACAGTATGTGGAACATTAAAAGGGTTCCGTGCACATGTGGTTCATCTCCGAAGGCTGCCAAGTTAAGGACGACCAGGGAAGCACAGCAGGCCTGTCATTAAAGCGGGCTCCGGCTGGGGCAGCCATAGCCCTACATTCATGCCGCATCCCTGGCATCATGGGCGACCATATCCTAAATCATACAACTGCTCATAGCTCCATGGTGAACTGCATTCAGTAGCTGAGCAGGGGCTATGGTGGTCCATGGTGACAGGGGATGTTATTAGCTGCTCTGTGGGAGACATACATGAAGGACCTGTAAAGTCAGGAACTAAATCAAGTAAACTTAGTAAACTAAGCTGGATCATCATAATATTGGCATTGTAAGTGCTGCACGCTCACATGCGCACACAGATACACACAGACACACAGAACTGTTTGGGCACTAAATACTCTAAAACTACATTGTGGGTTAAATCATCATAGATGCAAGTTTATATGGAATAATTATTATACCGCTTGCCAGTTGATTTAACCTAAACCAGCTGCCCCTCACATTATCTGAATGGCCCATAACTCAAACAGAATGTGGAAAGGCAATGAGACAGCAGTAACTAAGCCCTCCACTGCTGGGGGTTGCCCATCCACTTAAACGGAAGTGTCCTTTTCCCCAGTGTCATATATGCAACCATCTTTCTCCAGGATAACCTCCCTCATTGTACCTTTGCCCTCCACTGCAGGGCGTGCAAACCTAAATATACTGGACAATGCTGGGGCATTCACTGCAGTCACTGCGGCCTAGTTAGCCTTCAATAAAACTGCTCACACAATTTATTGGATATGAAATATCATAAGGACCTGCATAACATGTCAGAACAGTCCAGCATGCACTTATAATTTGGAATCACAATTTGGAATCGCAGAGAGAAAAATCAAATAGTATATAAAAAAAAAATTATTAAAAAAAAAACACACAAAAAAACAACAACAGAATATTGTCACAAATATTTTCTCAAGTGCCTTCACATCTCTTACCAAGGTTGCTAGGGGTGGGAAACCTGACCTTGCTAGGTGACCCCAATACCGTGACATCAACTCAAAAGGCACGGGAAGGTTGCTGCAGTGATTAAAACAAGCACACTCTCAAACCCATCTGACATGACACAACAGCTGGGTCAAGAAGTGAGAAACACACCTTAAGCACTGACAGCTGTGTCACGTGACATCGGGTGCCCAGTGACAGCTGTGTCACGTGACATCGGGTGCCCAGTGACAGCTGTGTCACGTGACATAGGGCGCCCAATGAGGGGGCAGGGGCAGGTTTAAACAGAAATAAAGAATACTTTGTCGTGACAACAAATTCCATTCAAGCATATGGGAAATGTACAAACGGAACAATTTTGGGAAAAAAAAGTATAAGGAACCATATTCTCACATTACCAGAATGTTTCTTACACTCTGTACAGAGTTGTATAAACTCTAAGGGGTTTGAAACCAACTCTGTCAATCTGGTATCCACATTAACAGACAGACACTCCCACTTACAGTGGGACCCAAATGAAACAGAATGTGGAAAGAAATCTGTTGAGTTTCCTACACGTTGGGATTGATTTCCAAAAACCGACGGACGATAAAATTAACACTATTGATGCAGAGGTTCACAGGACCCCTGAAACCCAAACGATGCTGGCACCAGCACACGATAAATGAGCTTTTGAAAATTGCTTGGCGCTGAGGACGTCACGGCTGAAATAAGACACTAGAGGTTATTCACCAAAAGGCTGTTAAAGGCGACCAGGTCATCCGACATCCCTAAAGACCTAAGAGAATGGCAAAGCAGGTGGAAAATCCTCCGTTTTGCAACTAGCAAAACATCACTGTTTTCATAAGCAGGATCCCCAAGTCCACTCGTCTGACTGGAGGCCAGTTACCACGTGATCACAAAGTCTCAGGAGGTTCCTGGTGCTTCGCTCAGATAGCACCACTACTCCCTCTCCCAGATATTTGGCATTTAGTTACGGAGGTAACAGTACAGTGCCTAGACAACGCCTTCAGGGTACCACAAATGTCCAGTTAACATTATTTTTCTGAGCAGGCAACTAAATGGGCAGCCCACTCAGTTCACAATGTGTCACGTCTGGTGTGCCGTCACACCAAGTGTGCCATTAAATGCTCTCAGGAGTGAAGCTGTCTCGACGTGGGCCCCAAGGTGCTCTGCATGTGGCGCTCTGCCAGGTCCCTTCACCACATTACAGAAACACAGTCCTGCTGTTTGGTAGTGCAGTGTATGGGGGCGTGTCCGAGGGAGGGCTCCGCCCCCTCACGCTGGCCAGACCCACTCTCAAGCGTACTCCATGCGGCCGGGACCTTCTGCACGCCCAGTGTCTGCACTGTGGAATTCCTGCATGGGTTTGACCATGCCCATGTAGTCCTGCATGCCCACCTCCTGGTTCCGGGCCCGCAGAGCAGCAGCATGCAGTTTCTCCAGGAAGTCGGGCATCCCTGCAGAGCAGGGAGAGCGGAGGTCAGGGAGGGCGTGATGCCAGGAGAAAGAGGGCAACAATGGGAGACTGCATCACTCAAAGTGGAATTGTCACTCTGCTAGCCAAATACACTGCGACCCACTTTTACACTACAATCACCAGGGCCCTGGCTACACGGGTAAATCACGGCAACACGCCCATGTTTAGTGTCAGACACGTGCAGGTACAGGGTACTCCTCACCACTGGACACCATCCAGCTGACACAGTAGCGTGGGATGGCAGTCTGGGGGTCATCTCTGTAAGTCAGCAGGTAGTCGAAGCCATTCTGTGCTCAGGAGCAGAAAGAGAGCCTATCAAATAACTGGTCTAAAGGTCAGATGAGCAGCTAAGTGTCTGTCAGCTGCCACAAACCAGCCCACCCCTGAGCCAACCACCGACCTCATCAAAAGACCGGTGTGGACGAATAACCATCTGAGACTGATAGGAGTGCACACGGACAAAGTCCTTTGTTTCTGGAACTAAGGGGTGTTCCACAGCCCTGCAGAGAGAGGAAGACGGGATTAAGTCGAGGGAGTCTGTTGTGATAGTGCCACCTACTGGTAAGGATGCCAGATGACAAAATGCACCTGGAAACCAGCACCATGAGGTTCTTCTCCACATCCACGTTGTAGCGACGTACGTAAACATAGTCTCTGGAGTACATAGGATACTGTGGGTGATACAGAAAAAAATAACTATGCATAACAAGGTCTATAACTTTACAGGCTACCGATTAAAAACAAAAACACTGCTAAATTCTAAACTGGAAACAACTGAAAGCAGGCTACTTTTATTATTTTAAATTTTCCATGGTAAGGTCTCAGAATATCCTAGCATAAATCAATAGTAAGCAATCAATGAGTGTCAAAAATAGCATACCATGACAACAAATAATTCATAATCACCAATTAGCACTATATTCATCACAGTAAATGGACCTTACGGGGAAGTGTGTGGCCCAGTGCACAACTTCTGTGCCGGTACTGGCGTCCCTGTCCACCACATCCAGTTTAATCACCAGGGAATCCCACTTTTTCCTGTACTCTGTGTCCAGCTGAGACAGAAGGACAAAAATCCAGAAACAGAAAAAAAACAGATTCAAACTAATTAAGAAAGTCCATCCCCTAATTAAGATGGAACATATCTTGAAAAATAGATTTTGTCTGTGGCAACCTCCCTTAATGCCAGCTTTTCTACAATTTACAGTATCAGTGGGAAGACGGCTCATGCTAACACTGCACACATGGAGACTCTACCTGGACATTGAAGAACTGCCTGGGGGTGATGTCATTGTAGGTCCCCAACACTACAGAGAAGACAGAGACAGAACAGGGTGAGAAAATAACAGGAAGGCAGTCCATCCAATCAGGACAAGGAGGTCAGCTGACCACAGACAGGCAAACTAATGCAAAATGACAGCTATTTATGCAAAAGAACAATCACAAAACACTGATCTACGAGAGCCATCCCTGGATATGAATTGGTTTTGCAATTTATAGGAGAACAAAAATTAAGCATATACATTGTAGTCAAAGGCTTGTCTCAGGTTAAGGCAAACAAAGCCACCAGTAACAGACCTCTGTATTCATAAAGATGGCTGTTCAAGATGGGCTTGCGCCACACCCAAAAGTTCTTCTTCTCCATGACAATTTCCCAGCCAGAGTCTGCCTGTCCTGGAGTCTTTGCTGGACAGGGGGTCTGGTTCTTTATCTGCTCCATCATTTGGAGCTCTTCTGCTGACCTACAAACACACAGAGTAGAAAAAAGTTTACTTGTTTCTAATTTGCAATTATATGTATTACAGGTTCACACAAAAAATAAAACTCTTACACACATATTAAGGTGCGTGTATGTGAATTTGGAAAATGCAGTATAGTAAACAATTCCCGTGTACTGCTAGAAGTGGGGAAGTCGCAGGTCGGGCCAAGCAACACGCCTCGGAGTTATTTAATATCGCGATACCATTTGCATAATTCATGTTATTTGCGTTTAACGCAGTGTGCTGTTTTATGACCATGTGCTACTTCGACGGGCTTTAAATTAATTTTACGTTAAATCAAATCAAATATTGCATAGTGCTCTGCAGATGAATTAAGTGCAATGTATAATATATGAAAAGGTGATGCGCCTGCTGACTCGGTCCTTACTGGGCACCTGCACGGAACAACCTTTTTAAATCAGCCGCACAATGTCATTGGGCACGCTGGTAACGCACGATAGTATTAAGCCAATATTGACCAGAGATAGTAGCTTTACTAACCACACAATGACATATATAATAGCATACTCTAATGGTGTTTTATTTGCAATTACGCTGCTTACCTTCGGATTTCTTCGTCTCGAATCTTCTCATCTTCCCACATGAAGATTCCGGCCAGCGCCGCCACCAGCTTGCCCACCTTGCAGTGCTTGTTCTGGAAGCGGTACCAGAAAGAGCCCACGAGGCTCCAGCGAGTGCTCTCGGCATATAGGTTTGAGTATAACTCGCCGATCTGATAAGCTCGCCGGAGCCTCTGGCCAGTGACAAAACTGCACTGGTTGGCGAGTAAGGAAAACATGGTTTTTCGCCTGTTGTCGTGCCCGCTACCCTTTGCACCAGCCTTATAAAGACGCGAAAGTCTACTTCCGAGCCACTCCCCAGCCCAATTTCTGCTTTTCCCTAGCTTCTCACTGCAGAATCCACTGAAGGTCTGGATCCGGCCAGAAACCCCGAAAATCGGGCGGCGTCGGAGAAACGGAAACATTTTTGTTTACGAAGCAAACACGCTCCTGACAGCGGTATCAAAAAGTCGTGCAGAAGTCAGTGACTGCAATCTGCAACGCACAGACACACAGTTATACAGTTAGCCAACTATCCCAACACCCCGAGTATTAACATGTCGGCCGAGCAGAAAGGCCAAAATCGCCGTGATTGCTTTCCAGTAGCCGATAAACCCTTTATACGTCTGTTTATATGAATACGCTTCAGAGTTGTGACAGCTTTACAGTCAAACGACAGTTGTCTGACCTGACAATCAAACTGAACAACGAGCACTTCGCGAAGATGGTAAGCAATTCGAAAAAATACGGCGTTTCTGTGCAACGCTTTGTTTCTTTAAGTAAAATAAACTGCGTAACGTCTACTTTTTCGTTTGGTTAAGTATCCAAACTAATCTTTTCGACGTGATTATCCAAAATACAAAGAGCATCAACAAGTTCACTGTAAATACGATTATATAATACAAACAATTCCAACGATGCTAACAAGGTGTTTGAAACAAATACACAATACTGAAGATTTGTACCACCCTGACCAGCGGTTAACGGGCAATACCCTTCAGTACCCTTTGTCAGCTGGCAAGCTACCTATCCTTTCCTAAATTGTGGCTTGGCTTGTAACCCTGTACTACACCATGCTTTGCACACAAGCTCATTAACCAGTTACACTGACAGTCCTAGAACAAAGTTGACCAAAGCTCTACTCCCATTGGTTTTCGTCAACAGGAGTACAATTCTCATTTGTTGTCGTTACTGTCGTTCTCAAAGTTAACCAATCACATCGCGCTCGCGATCCCTAGCACGCTCGAGATCCTGAAAACGTCAGGAAGAAGAACGTCAGAAAAACGCGACGGCACTGGCACGGTCCCTTAAAAACATGACCTAGTAGCGTGCCTGTGAAAGAAGCAGTCGTCGTCTTTTTTATATATCATGGTTCTACATGTATAAAAAGACATTCTTCACGCGTAGATGGTGCTAAAAGCAAAGTTCCCCGTGACTTTTTAGAGAAGAAAGTAAATAAAATATATTTACTAAGGCTATGTGGTGGTCAGAAAAAAAGCTATGCCTACGTATAATTCAAGCGTTGGACCCTGACTAGGCGGGAGAGTGACGCATTTGAGACAGCTATAGTGTGCGAAGAGTGTACTTATTGACCTGTGGGGTATTACTGACCTCCTGAATTGCGATTTTGAACTGTGTATACTCCTTGTCAAACTCCGCTTTTCATCCCTAGGTATTGTTATATTGAAAACTGCTGTATAAGCACAGTTGTAGCTCACAATTGGAAGAGGTCCAAGTTTATTAGGCAGGAAAGAGGTATATGGTCAGTGACTCCTCTAATGGATGAAGAAGGCATGTGGCTGAGACTTGAGGATTTTAATCAGAAATGTGATCTTAATTTTTCTTTGACTGAATTTTCTTACTTTTGGAATAACTATCATACACCAAAATTACATAAGTTAAATATTGGCAATGGGGATTTTTGGACAAAAAAACGTAGTTATAGTTTTTAAGAAAAAATGTATTACCTCCTGATATCCTGGCCCAGTGAAAAGAAATAAAGATTTAAGAGATTATAGACAATTGGAATTTGAATCCATAAGAATTAGGTATTGAAAATACATGGTTGCTCCAAAAGTTAAAGAATTGCAATTTAAAAATCTTGAATGACATACCCATCAAAGGAGTTTCTAAGATTGTTTTATTTTGGAGGTAAATAACTGCCGGCTGTGTGGTTAACATTTACAGGTGACTGACCATTTGATTTATAATTGTATAACCATCCATTAGTTGTAGTTGGATGTATATGACCGAACAAAACAGTCCCAAAATATTAATGCTTTTCAGAATGATTTAACGTGGCTCGGAGAGCGTTTCATGTGGGGCACGTTTGAACGTAATTATAAACTTTAGTATAGATGTGGAAAAAAAGACTTCTCACTCAGTGCATGTAAGCTCAAAAATTGACCACTTTGACAAATAGCATATCATATTGGCGTCATAGTATAAAACCTGTACAATCCATCTTTTACTTAGTAGTTCTGAATGGACACAGGCCTTACAACCCTATACTTAGCAATAGGTTGGGAGTAAGTAGATGATAGAATTATGTGTCGTGTGGCAATAAAGATTCTGAATCTTTTTTGTGGTGGTGTGATAGCTCTGAGGCTAGGGATTTGTGCCAGTAATCGGAAGGTTGCTGGTTCAAGTCCCCTGAATGCCAGGAGTGATCCTATTGAGCAAGACCCTTGTATGATCTACATCCAACCCTATAAGGAGGTCCTCCAACTTACAGGGACATTTGGGGGTTGGTGGCAGTATTAGCACTCCAGCCACTGGAAAAAAAACAATGCTGGTCTATTCAGAATAGCGTGGTATTGAAGCATCACCCACTGCATGAATTTAAGTTCTCATGCCAAAGGTGGTTTGTTGTGTGATGGGTGCAGCAACATGCTGTGATCTGCACGACCTCCTTACCTACCTAAATACAGGTTAATCATTGCCGGATCACGATCTACAGGGTTATGGTCCTACAATATTTGAGCAAAACTTTTCATTGTGGATGATTTTGAGATGTCTTATGAGACACCATAAGTGTCTGAATTTTGTTTCTCTTTTCAAACTTTGGGAACCCAGGTTAAATTATAATCGTTCACCGTTTGCAATAAACCAGACGTATTTCACGTTGTTAATTCGCACAAGATTGCTGCCTGTGGGTGTGAGCGGAAATGTGTGGCGTTGGGCGCTGGGTTTTTAAGCAGCCGCCTGTCATTCAGCCGGGTCCGCGTCATTTCGGCGGGTCTTTCGCTCCGGATTGTCCACCTGCAGGATCGGCGCGGCGGCTCCTTCCTGAGCTCTAAGTTTTATCAAACCAACGTTTCTAATGCAGAAATTAATTCGAGGTATGTTTGAATGTGTCTTGTTATTACTAGTCGCTTTTGTTTCGATTTTGTGATATGCAGTTGTTAAAATATAACTGTTGTATTTCCCTCCTTGTAAGGGAGGGAAATATTGGCGCAGTTTTTGAAACGCAATTTGCCCGGCATCTTTAACTGTAAGGGATGCCAACAGTGTGCCAATTAAGATATAATTTTGACATCTACGTGTCCCAGTAGAGTAGAAGTAGCCGTGCATGTTACATTTAGGCATATAATTGTATAAATTTATAACTTAATTAACTTCTTACGTATTATCTGCGGCCGGTTTTCCCGGTAAAAATAATAGTCAAAAATGTCGTGTTGCAGATACTGTACGTAGCACTAGAAGTGATTATACGTATGACTGGAAGCTCTTAAGATAAAATCCTTAATCTGCACTCACAGAAATATTTAATATTAACATAATTATGTTTGTATAATAATATATCAACAATCGGTGTAACCGCTACTGTTTTTTTTCTGAAGCCAGCTGGTCATTATATTACTTAAAATTTAAAGCATTCTGTTCAACACTACACAGATGAATTCAGTCTATACACGCATTTATTTTTCGGACGGAACTCTATGTTGTATAGTAAATGCTGGAATTTTCTTTACATGTGGAATCGCGTTGCCTTCAGATCCGCACGGTTCTCAGTGGGTGTGTCGTGTGAGTCATAGATATGAACACTTTGGTGTAGCAGCAGATAGCTTGTGTTTCAGAGGTTTTCAAAGGTGCAATATTTTACTGTTTGTCCGCCCGTTGTCGTGGCCACCTACACTTAACACCACTGCAATACTCTGTCTAGCAGCAGAGGGAAGCAGCGTGGCGTTATTGCAGGGTGAGCACGCTTCACCCCCCTTTGTTCCCGGGAGTTCGATCTCTTATCCCGGAATAATAATTCCATTTTGCGTGTTCAGTTCGAAGTCACAATTAAATACATTTTTTTTTAAATACGGTTTTAAAACACAAGATTGTATTTAGTCGTAGCATTCGGTCTAAGCTTATTTGTAGTCTGAGTGTTGCAAATATTGAATTCATGTCCTGGAGGTCTATTGCCAAACGACCAAGTAGGGAATCACTCTCCATTTGTGGATGACATGCTGACGCCATCTGATATCAGGGTCTTGTGCGTAATTTGAGGTACATTGCACTTTGAATGCGGGATGTAAAAGCGGAATGACCGTATCAGTCCACCTTGCCTTTGCGAACATATGACCGGTATTGAAGCGTCGGTCGGTTTCGTACCGTGATCTTTATTTCTGGGAAGACGCTGTAACTCGGGGACTGAACTGCACTGGGATACTCGGCAACATCTCAGGGCCACACGCGTCGCCATTGATAAGGGGTACGCCCGGGGGGGGGGGGGGGGAACATAGATTACTTTCATGATTTGTTTTGACATGATACATGTTATTTTAGGGGGGTTTATGAGACTTATGATTTAAAATAACCGGGACAATACTCAGAGGAGACGGGAGTTGGGGGTTGATTTTCCCCCTTTTCTTCCATTTTCGTCCTACTACACCCGTTACATAGATTGCATAGGACGACAGAGAGGGATGGAGTCTCTGTCTGTCTCTGTCTGTCTGTCTCTCTCTCCTCTCTCTCTCTCTCTCTCTCTCTCTCTCTCTCACACACACTCCCCACCCCCATTTAAATACCTCGCTGGAAGCAGCTGTCTTCCGCCAGCCGTCCGCCCTTCTCTCCTGCCGGCCCGGAGGGCTTCCTTCTACCCGGTCTAGGGTCATTTAAGGAGTCTGGCCGCGTCTGTCCCCCCCCCTCCCCGGTATAAAGCCCGTCTCTTCGTCGTGTGGGGAGCGCCTTTATTGGTGAAAGGAAGTGTTAAGCCATAGTACCTATGTTGAGATTACACGTGACTTTTTTGTCTTACAGAAATAAGGGGAAGTTACCGATCGAGACTGTCCCGCTGAAGTGTGGACGGATCGGCAGAGAGAAGCAGTGCGTTTCATTCACGTCGCTTTCGTTCATCTCTTTTGGTGAGTGTCATTGCTTTTACCGATGAGTATTGCTCTTTAATCGACATTCTCGTCAGCTGCTAAGCGGTTGTTACCTATAAGTTACCGAATAGATAACTGAAGGATATCTGGCCGTAGCAACGAGAGGTGTTTGATGGGCCGCCACGGTTTGTTAGTTTTGTAAACGTATTCGAATTTGGTTCGTTTATTTGGAGTGTTAGACATGAATCTACCCGCTTGCGAGCCCTGTGTGGCCGCTCCGGTGCACAGATTGTATGGGAAGCGGTGACACCCAGCACGTGTTAATAGGCGGCCATGTGGGTCCTTGTTCCGGAGGCGCCGGTCGGAGGGGGAAGCCTTTTTGGTCGGTGATCGGGGGATGTTTAAACCGGCATCCGCATTGAAAGCCGCCAGTTACGCTTGTCTGCGCTGTTTCTAAAACGAAAAGATTCCGAAGACAGATATTGGCATGTATTAATGAGATCCAGAAACTTATATCGTCATACACACACCCCAAACCAAATAAGTACACAAATTAGCGATTATCTGGAAGGGCGGCCGGATACAGGTCAACGAGGAGATTTGTGCGTCGGCGATGTTATTAATTATTATTTCAGGCTGTCTTTGTGAACAAACATGGCCTCCTTCCTTCCGTGAGCCCATTCACTTTTCACCGGAGTTCCCGTAAGCGCTTCTTCTGCGAGCCACCATCCCCCATCTCCACCGCCCATATCCGACATGTCAAACACAGGCTCGCTAACTTTAGCAGTATAAACGTCGTGGAGCGGATTCGATTTGTTTGTTTGGGGGGCAATATAAGCCTAGAATGAGCAAATCCGGATTCGGGCTCGCACCCCCGCCCAGAAATCTCATTAATACTGATATGGTATGAACTTGACCCAGTGCGTCTAATAGTAAATGTTTTTTGTGCTGCTATATTGAAACTGGGTCTAGACACACCGTCAGCAGTCTTTAGGAGAAGCTCGGGTTTGGTGGATCTTGAGGGTGAACTCCCTACTACTTGGTGATTGTTGGATTGTATGCATCAGTCTGTATGGCAAAAATTCTGGTTGTTAAAGGTGAACTGTGTTTTATTGTCAATGGTCTGTTCATCTGTTGTGTAGCTTTTAAAAGCGCGTTAAGACTGCTTAGCTGTGTATAAATATGCAGATTAAATAGTTTATCCCTGCAGAGGTGGTATGGTATTTTTCGTACTTAAGCCATAGTGATCAATTGAGTGTTTTACCTGTTTCTGCTATGGCAGATAATTTAAATAAGGATAATTTTAAAACACTTTATTTTTATAACGATTTAGAATTGCATAGTTTTCTTAATCTGGTTATATCATTATATCACGAAGAGGTTTTTAATCTACTCACTTGTACTAAATATTTAATAGAAATCCCGTGTTGTCTTTTGAGATGGAATTTATTGTATGTATTATATTTTTCTTATAAAACGTATACTTTTATTTGTTGTCTTTTCAGGATGCTCTCCCAACTGTTGACTGGCGCCCTTGCACAATGGAAGTCTGTACCAGCTGCTTAAAACCCCAGAGTCAAACAAACTCTGATATCTTGGGCATTCCCAGAGGATAGCAATAGCCCTCCCCCCTGGACTCTCCACCCACCCCCCCAATCCCCACAGCACGTTAGAAACGGTGCCAAGCATATCTGTTTACATTTAACCTCCTCTTGTAGCAAAGGAGAAGGTTTAAACATTTTTCACACTGTATTAAAATACACACTGTAATACCTCATTTTTTTCTACATTGTTTCATAAATACTATTTTTGTACAAATATTTATTGCTTGAACCATCCCACCGTAGAATTGTAACGTTCTAGTAAGTTAAACACTAAGCTGTGAGCAATGGCGTCCGTCACTCCCGTTTTGGCTACCGTGGCTGCAACTGTGATGGCGTCGATGGAGAGGGGGGCAGTCGACTACCTCTGGCTTCTCATCCTGGGCTTCGTCATCGCCTTCATCCTGGCCTTCTCTGTCGGCGCCAATGACGTCGCCAACTCCTTCGGCACAGCTGTGGGCTCTGGCGTGGTCACTCTCAGGCAGGCCTGCATCCTGGCCACCATCTTCGAGACGCTGGGCTCCGTGCTCCTGGGCGCCAGCGTGAGCGAGACCATACGGAAGGGCATCATCGACGTGAACGTCTACAACGAATCGGTGCCCTTGTTGATGGCGGGCTCCGTCAGCGCCATGTTCGGTGAGCCTCGCGACGGCCGTCATAAGCGCTTGGATGTGTTGGCGCCGCGGTAGTAGGGTCGGGTGTGCGAAGTGACGGCCAATTCAGAGCGTCTCTGCTCCTGCCTCAGGGTCTGCTGTGTGGCAGCTGCTGGCTTCATTTTTGAAGCTCCCCATTTCCGGAACGCATTGCATTGTGGGAGCCACCATCGGATTTTCCCTGGTGGCGAAGGGCGTGAATGGAGTCCGCTGGAACCAGCTGATCAAGATCGGTGAGTGAGCAGCCGAAAGATGCCTGAAGCTGGTCGTTGTGGCATTTATGATCCGTGACACGTGTTGCTTCTGTGGATCTGTTTGTCATTCGTTCAATTGTTATTTATTGGTTATACAATTGTGGCTGGCTCAGCTTATCCTGGGGCCGCAAGGCACATTCTGTGTGAGACTCTCATCCATTGCAGTTAATCTGAGCAGATTGGAATGAATTTGTGCTGCTTCACTGGATTGAAACTGATTAATTTTAGAACAAAACAAGGTTTGACTCAAGTGTCCTACTGTAAGGAAAAGTAGTAAAGATGCCCCAATGTTCTTGGTTGGTCATGTGAATACAGACAGTGTTAGCTATTAATGATCAAGGGGGGAATGATCAAAGGGGAAGCCAGGGAGAGAATTGGGGCTCCGGTCAGCACCACTAGGGTGATAAGTAAGATGACTAAATTGCAATGATCAGAAAGCCTCCATCCTGTCCTGCCCCATCACTGTCCCAGGCTCCTCAAAATCCAGGGGGTCACTCCTTATATGTAAATTCACTCACAACACCTACACACAGCACCTTGTTGGTGAGGGTCTTTTGGGGTATAAAGAGGGGTGAAGAACTGTCCTCAATTGGTATTTGAGCTGCCTTTTAGTACCCAGTGCAAAGTAGACACACTGTATTACGTTATATTATTTTTGCTGTTTAATTAAAACACCATTTTGTTGAAACTGCGGAGACTTTGCAAGTGGATTCCTTACACTACCATTAAAGCATTAAGGGCTTAAGTCATGAAATCGAACTGCTTTCACTCAATGGGTTTTGAGCTTCAGTGACGTTTATGTAATCGCTGCGATATAGTTAGTTATAGATATGCATACAACTAGGATTTTGCATTTGAAATAAGGTAATTGGAATGGGTCGGAGTGGTTCTGCCCTTGGGGTGTGTTCAGCCCAATCTGAGGTCTCCTCTCCCCCTGTAGTGGGTTCCTGGTTCCTCTCCCCAGTTTTGTCTGGCATCATGTCTGCTCTGGTCTTCGTCCTCGTCCGCATGCTCATCCTGCGCAAGGTAAGAACGGTGATGCCCACGCAGAATGAATGTATGTATATGTATGTGTCTGAACGCTCCCGGTTTTTCTTGAGGGGTGTCAGCTCTGTGTTTCTCGCCCCGGTCCTTGGGGAACCCCTGACGGACCACATTCTTGCTCTCTACCAGTTGGCCCAAAGGACCAGTTTGAGAAATTCTATTTTAGCAGATGGGTGTAAGCTCTGTGCCATCACATGCATGATACCGGCGAGACCTTTGCGGGTGGAGAGCTGGGGGGGTGTTTGGCTGTCACCATCCTGGAAGGCAGGGAGGGGACTGAGCCCCTGCTGGATCAGCCTAGGCTGCAGTGGGAATGTAACGGTTAGGCAGCCATATTGATTTATATTGACGATGTGTGTCCCACAGAAAGACCCTGTTCCCAGTGGCCTGAGGGCTTTGCCCATCTTCTATGCTGTGACCATTGGAATCAACCTCTTCTCCATCTTGTTCTCTGCAAGTACGTATCACCTGTGGGTGGGGGTACCCGGCAGGGGTTTGGGTTTGGGTGCGTCATGCGTCTGCGTTTAGTCACAGAGTGGGATTCAGTGCTGACTGTTAGGTGTGAGATGCCCAGTGCGTGTTGGTGAGCCTGACGCCTGTGAATTATTTTTTTTCTTCAAGTGTTTTGGTCATTAGTCAATTTTGTGTTGTTTTTTATTTATTTATTTATTTATTTTCCCCCCCCCTGCAGAAGACGCAGCCTCCAGTAAGCTGGTCTGGTGGGCCGCGTTGCTGGTCTCGCTGGCCTGCGCTGTCCTCACAGCCCTAGTCATCTGGTTTGTTGTTTGCCCACGTCTCAAGAGGAAGATTAAACGTGAGGCGCCATCCTGACCCCCCCTCCCCCCTTATTTTTTTCCTATGATAAACAACCAGTTTACACATTCTGTTCCTCCGTCTCACACCCACAGGTGAAGTTCAGTCCAGCTCATCTGAGAGCTCGTTAACGGTGGAGAAGGAGTGCCAGGGTCCCCTCCTGAAGAGCACTCCAGAGCAGATGCAGACACTCCCGCCTGCCCCCCCGGCAGCCCCGTCTAAGGAGTTCAGTGTGACCTTTGATGTCGGCGAGGAGGACGGCGAGGAGCGAGAGGGGGGCACCGCTGTCCCCACTGATGGTGAGCCGGACGAGATCCCGTGCCTCGGGCCTGCGATGTCTGTCGTGCACAGTTGACGTCCACCGACCGTGACCGTAGCCCCCAGCAGCCCGGACAGAATCCGCTGTTGGCTGGTAAAGCGGCTGCTTGTCTTTTCTGGGCTCATTTTGGCTGCGGTTTCATTCATGGCTCCTGGTACCAAGTCGTTTCTTGTGTCCGAATGAAAGTGGCGTTTTAGTGCATCAGATGGACCTTACAGGAACTTGATAGTTCTTCTGTATTTTGTTTTTCAGTTGGCTAATCGGTTTAGAATTCATTAGTCATGGGCAGCAGTTTCTGATCCTTGCGAGTTTGGCTTCTGAAATGACCCACTGCACTTTGGTGCCGTCACACCCGGATTGGCTGGATGTTAACGACGTCGTTCCCCTCACCAGGCCAGAACCGGGCCCACATTCAGTTCAGCAACGGCCCGGCTCACATCCCCAGTGTCGGCTACAGCCAGTACCACACGGTGCACAAGGACTCGGGCCTCTACAAGGACCTGCTGCACAAGCTGCACCTGGCCAAGGTGCGCGACTGCATGGGGGAGCCGGGGGAGCGGCCCATGCGGCGCAATAACAGCTACACGGCCTACACCATGGCCATCTGCGGCCTGCACGCCGACTTCCGGCCAGGAGAGGGCGACGGCGCCGCCGGCCAGGACAGGAAGCGCGTGCGGATGGATAGCTACACCAGCTACTGCAACGCGGTGGCCGAGAGCGGCTCCCCCGAGGTGGCCAGCGTGAGCGCCGGCGTGGGCGAGGAGGCCGTGCAGGCGGCCGAGGGCAGCGGGGAGGACGGGGCCAGCGGCGGCAGCCAGGGCTCCCTGGAGCGCAGCGGCACGGAGGCGGACAAGCCGGCGGTGTCGCTGCTCTTCCAGTTCCTGCAGATCCTCACCGCCTGCTTCGGCTCCTTCGCCCACGGGGGCAACGATGTCAGGTAGGGCTCGGGCCGGGGGGGGGGGGGGGGGGGGGCCCCCCCACCCCCCCCGGGGTTTTGGGGTCCAAACCGCGGGCCCCCCTTTCTGCGGCCACCCCCCCCCCCCCCTGGGGGCGCTGGGGGGGGG
>JAABNY020000119.1:8245420-8256001 GCA_015164015.2 Brevimyrus niger | reverse complement strand
CCAAAGCATCTTGGGGGTGGGAGGGGGGGGGGAATTCAATAGGTGCTCTCATGTAATGGGGGTGGGGGGGACGTCATTATTTTTTCTTTCCAATATTGTGATCGTAGTCTGTATTTCACAGACACTGTACTTTGCACAAAACAAGTAAATTCGGCTTTGTCACCGACGTGAGGCTGTGAGATATTTTTTATATCTGTAGTGCAGCACCAAATCTTGGGTAATATAAGCCACATGCCAGTAACACATTCACATTATCTGGTCGTTTATAAAACCTTTTGGTTTTAATGATTTTGCAATAAATCTGCATTGATCCTTAATTTACCTGTGTGGGGAGCAGGAATAGTCACTGATTTAAATGATACAGAGTGTATCTTAGCAGAAAATACAAATACCGGATTGGACTGTTTACTTAATTTTATTTCCATTTTACAAAAGAACCATAAATGTCACAGCTTGGAGAATGTGCCGAGTACCCACAGCTATGGTCAGGATTGTTCTTAAAGCCCAGGGTCAGGCCATGTCCAGCTGAAATCTTAAAGCCAGGACAGAGTCCACAGATTGTTAACTCATCTAGACCCTCATGGTGAGTTTCTGGTTGAGCTCCTCTATATCATCTCTGTCGTTAATGTAACATTGAGGCTCGGCACATGGATATTGCGTCTTAAAGGGGAGGGTACACCACTTCTCATCCCATTAGAGTGCAAGTATTTGATTCCTCACAGACTCTTCCGGGTCACAGAGATGTTCCTCAATCCCACCTATCCAGTGCCACCTAGTGCCTCGGAGGTCCAATTACTGGTCAGCCCTCCCCAGCCATGGGACCCTGTCACTGTGGTATAGCCCCCAGGCTGTCCCTCAGACGCCGTGTCATGCTGGGAAGCAGGTTTACGTGCTCATCTACACAGCCGCCCACACAACGCTCCATGGCCGCCCGCACTGCTGGCTCCTTGGTCCCTGAGTCAAAGAGGTCCTTGGCCTTGTCGTTGCAGTGCATGGTGCAGCGAGACAGCCGGTCCTGAGAGGGAAGCAGAGTTGGGGTTGGGGTGAGGCTTTATGGGAAACTCGCATTACATTATTTGAGGCATTACCAGGAAGTCTATATTTTTTCGGCAGTTTGCAAAACAATTATTAAAAATTATGCATTTCAAATGACCAAATAATCTTATTTTTCAAGGTGACATTTTGTACTGTTTTCTGGATTTCTGGCTTCCACTGGTTGATGCTTCAATATCATATCCAGGTGCTTTCCACATCTCACAAAGCAATAAGATTCACCACTGGGTCCATAGCAACAGAGATCAATGGCCCAGCTAGCAGTGAGGGCAGAACCTGAGCTTCTTCCATTTAACCATTCACTGCAGTTTGTGCACCTTATCCAATCCCACCTGGGAGCAACTGGCTATAACTGGAATGTGTCGCTGCAGCATTTTTGGTGGTGATTCAGTTTGATGCACCAATCCCAACAACAGGAGAGTGTGAGAGGTGGTTGCTGGCTTTACCTGGAATTTCTCTAGTTCAGTGGTAACTAGGCTCTGGGCCTGTGCCAGGGGGGCATGGCAGCGCTCTATGCATTGGTGAACCTGCTGCATAGACTGTGACGGCTGTTCACAACACTCAGCGCTGCACCGGAACATGCGACCCTGGTCATAGAGAGAGATGCCGCATGAACACAAGCCTGACAACAAATCAACTCCATATAGATACATACATCATGTTGAGCTCCTCCTAAAGACCTATTTGTCTTTAATGTAACATTCAGGCCCAGCACATGGACAGCATGCTCGGCAAGCTCAGATTATATGCACATACATATATATATACACACACACAAACATATATATATATACAAAATCACATTAATGGAACCAATAACGGAAAAAACTGCACACTAAGAGCCGTTATTTTCTATTTACAACAAAAGGTACGCCCATGTGTAACTAGGAGATTTCGGTTTCCATTCATGTGGCTTAAAGGTATCTCACCTTGTTGCATAAAATACACTTCCTAACAATAAACCACTCACCGGTGAGATCTATACATCGCTGCGAGGTCATAAGCAGCACTATATTTAACGTTGACATTTTTATACAAAAAAAGAATATAGATCAGTGAATAAATATACAGTTTGCCCCTGTACGACTGCACTCACTTGCATTTTGCGTATGTGTTCACGTTCCAGACTATCGACCATATTCTCTACAGCCGTTTGTACCCGAGCTTGCTGCGCTTCTGCCATCTCGGAGCCAAGGCGACACCAGAATCAAATTAACTGAAAAGCTTACAAAATCAACTGACAACACAGTCTGGCACTCCAGTTACGAACAACAACTTCCAGCGTTTCCTGAAGATCTTGTGCCTGGTGTTGTATTTGTCAGATGATCATTTGTGACTTTTATGAAATCAGGCTTGTATTCATTCACCAAGCAGCTCCTTAATGCCGATAAGGTCACCTCATCTCAGAAGCATGAACTTCAGCAGCAGCAGCCACCACTGTAAAATGAAGGGGATAGCCGCACTTCCGCTTCCGGGTCAAAGATGGAAACGAATCTGCTGAATAGTCGTGTTTGTTACACTATGCAGTTATGTTATGCATTATTGCTAATATGTCACATGTCAGAACAAGTTTATTTACCACATTCATAATCTGGATGCAAAAAGAAGTTTTCAATCTATTTCAGATTGTTTACATGTTATAGCATTCCTGTCTAAGACAAATCAGATTGGAAAGAAATCTTCCAGCTATGCATTTTGTTTGTGCAAGTACTGTGCCCAGTCGTTAAACGCGGCGACGTCTCTATCAGTGGTTCAAGCAGCTGATGTCTGCGTGACATGATGTACACAAACGGCACAACGTCGCCTTTACAGTGAACAGTTTAACAGTGAACACGGAAGTTTTCTTCGTTCAAATACAGAAGTTATTCTTCACCGTTTGTTCTAATACCTCATCTCGCAGCTGCCTGCTCCCGTGCAAAAGACGGTTTTCTCCCTGGAAATGGTCAGCATCAGTCTTTTGTCGACGCTACCACTTTACTGTTAATTGCAAGTTATTTATCTACGTAAACTGTAACTTTACGCCAGTCGCTTAGCTGTAGCATGAAGTGTTTTAACTTGCAGCCGCGGTTGAATTGCT
Organism: Brevimyrus niger; assembly: GCA_015164015.2. Taxonomy (NCBI): domain Eukaryota; kingdom Metazoa; phylum Chordata; class Actinopteri; order Osteoglossiformes; family Mormyridae; genus Brevimyrus; species Brevimyrus niger. Next base: position 8,252,871 of record JAABNY020000119.1, on the reverse strand, counting down.
ACACCTTTGGCCTGTACTGCGAAGCATGGTTACTGGCTTTTTGGGGATACTTGTCGGATGTAGTCTGAGTATAATGTAAGTGAACGAATATGAAGTACATTTAAACTCTGCACACGCGTTTACATATATGTAACAGTTTTATTGGTTTGTAAATAGTCTGTAAGGTTTCCAAGCTGCCTCAACGCTTTTGACGTTAGCTAATTTTAGGTTTATTATGGAATAATAGTAGTTTTGCAGTACGATTCCTTGCGTGAGAGTCTGAAAGCATGAGTGTCACACCAGGTGCCTGAGAGTTGGCTACTCTGCTGTTCTACTGTAGATGGCGATTTGAGGCACAAAGTTAACGTTTGTGAAAGGGAAGGACCCTGCGCCGGTCAGACCCGCGGTGCGCATATGGCCGTACCGTCAATCTAGAGTGACCAGATAATTCATGTCAGGGAGGACACTTTAAGCTACTTCGGGTTTTACAAACTACTTTCAAATTGAAAGACTCGACTAAATAGTTCAGCTCTTCTTGTGCTTTGACTGGTTTGTTTCCTTGACTGAAAGACTCATCCAGCTGTTTCACATTAGCATTAGTGTAACTTGAATGATTATTTGAGGATGACCATTTAGCACACAGCGAGAACTCAGTGCTAAAGTGAAATCCAAATCATTTTATTTGAAATGGTAATTTACAATTCCTGTCCTAGCTCAGAATCTTAAAGTCAGAGTGTCCTCCCTGACATGGATTATCTGGTCACCCTGCATCAACGGGTTTGGGTGCAGCAAAAAACTTTTGTTATAACTCAGTAGACTTATTTATTTGTCCATTTTTACCATGCCACCTGTTGATTAAGCACTGGGGATGTATAAGAATGTATTGATTTAATGTATTTTCTCTGTTGTGCTTATGAATAGTCATTTGTTATGCTTTGTGTTTCCTCAGACATTAGTCTTATAAAGTGGGAGCTAACTCAGGATGCTATCGACACTTTTGCCTACCCGGACGCTGCTCTTTCTGGGGCTGTGCATGACCGGTCGTCGCGGTCTGGCTTCCGCTCCTGAGCTCAGGGAACAGCCCAGAAACATCGGTACGATCCCGCCTGCCAGCCTTGCCACCAGAGCCTGGGTGGTTCATGGGCGATCCAGCACTTTCCCTCCCCAGCAATTGGTTGCAACTAATAATTGCAGTCATTATAATAAATTATGGTTAGCTTTTGAAAATGCTGACTTTGTTTTCTAGAGTTCCTTGTATACCAGCTTCCTGAAAATTGTAGCCATTATATGATTAACCAACAATAAATTTATCACTAGGGGTAAATGTTTAACTTGATAAATTATATTCAATTGACTTTTTGTGTGGACTTTGACTGGATACTTGTGCAAAATCACTGTTTTCTTGCAGCTGTGATTGGAGCCGGCATTGGTGGTACAGCCACAGCCTATTTCCTTCGTCAGGAGTTCGGTCCAGGGATTAAAATTGACGTGTTTGAGGCTGGGACAGTGGGGGGCCGTCTGGCCACCGTAAAGGTCGGAGACGTGGGCTATGAGACTGGCGGCTCTGTCATCCATCCTCTGAACCTGCACATGAAACACTTTGTGGATACACTGGGTGAGTGTGACGTGTACCTCCGCCTCAAACGCACGACTGTGTACCTGCAAAAGCGTACATGTGCATGAGCTTTAAGCTCGCTTCCCCAGGCCTCTCTCCACGCAAGGAAGTCCCCTCCAAGATGGCTATCTTTGATGGAGAGCAGCTGATCTTCGAGGAGAGTGACTGGGTCATCGTGAACTTCTTCCGCATGCTGTGGAGATACGGCCTCAATTTCTTGCGAATGCAGATGTGGGTGGAGGGCATGCTGGACAAGTTCATGAGGTACCAGCTGGGGAGCACACAGTTTATGGGGCCTGAAGGGCTTTTGGAACTTTTACAAACCTTTTAAACTTTGCTTTGTAGGCTTTACATTTTCCTTCACTCAAGACCACATGAGGGCACTGTGAGATATGTAAAGTTTGAAGTCTCTCTGGAATTGAAATGAAGTGTGGGATGGAATTGCTTCAGAATTTTTCATTTTTTCAAATATGGCCCTCAATTCCAAATCCAGGCCGTGTTTTTTCAGTTCTCTCAGGTAGTTAGTTTAATAATTACTGATTCTGATTGGTCACAGAGGCTTCACACCTGACTCGCAGGTAGAGGAAGGCTGGAAAATTGGCAGGGCTCAGCCCATAAGGGCCATGATTAATGAAATTACTGGCTAATTATTACTAATGTGCTTCCTACGTAAACTTGAAATGTTCTTTTTAGGTGCTAATTTATACAAAGACGTGTCAAAAATTTCACATAGTCAAGCATTCTCAAATCCAAGCTCCAAGTTATATTGTAGACATTGAAGGAGCTATCATTAAAATTGAAAGGCTTTGTAAGTTTTGTTTCCTGTGACAGAAAAAATGTAAAAGCCTGACTTTTTTTTTTTTTTTTTTTTACTAAACCCAACTGGTTCTTCCATCACGGTTCTCCTGATGTGACAATTGCATGTGCAACTCCAGGGGTGGTTTCTGCCTCACGCCAATTGGTACATATAATGTATGAATCTTATGTATGTGCATATATTATATATATAATAATCAATTAATCGTTCAATGGGTATATTATGCGATTATTAATCGATGTGGCAGCATTAGTTTCCCAATTTTCTCTGCTCTGTCATGTTTACCCAGGATCTACCAGTACCAGCAATATGGCTACTCCTTCACCTCGCTGGAAAAACTTCTGCACGCAATGGGTGGAGACGAATTCCTCCAGATGGTTAATAAGACACTGGAGGAGACCATGCTGAAGGCGGGGTTTTCACAGAGCTTTTTGAACGACATTGTGGTTCCGGTCACACGTGTCAACTACGGGCAGAGTGTCCGCATCAACGCCTTTGTAGGTACGAGGTCAGGACGAGAGCACAAACAGAGCTGTGCACTGACAAGCCGGGATCAGCTGTGGAGAACAGTCTGATCGAATGGCATTCTGTCTAGTCTAATAGACCAGGAAATGGTGTTAATGGTTGTCTGGTTGCTAAGAACTGCAACCTTCTTTACATATAATTTAGTTCACCTTCATTCAAACACTTTGTTTTTTCTAAAACTGCTTTGCAGCTTAATTTGAAATTTTGCAATAGAGGAGCGGAGGCCCATGCTGGGGTTCTTGGCAGTCTTTTGAGAACGCCCTTTCTTGGAACTGAAGCTTCTTCCCTTCAGATGACCAGCGGGGTCCCTAGACACTAGTTTCTGTATAATGACTCGTCTTACCGGCAGCTTCTCCTTTCTTGGTCAACTTTGTTATAAATTCTTATTTAGGGCTCTGTCATTTCCTCACCCTCCTCCACTTCAGAGTTTTTGGTAAGTCTGAAAGGCCTCTGACCTGGTGTCAGCCAGCTCACTGCATTATGGTGGAAATTTTGCATGAAAGGAGGTACAGCACGATCAGTTTCCTTTAGATATGACTGTAAGTTACCAATTTATTATATACACTGTATAGACAAAAGTTTTGGCACATCTGGCCATGACACCTACAGGAACTTTTGACATCCCATTATAAATCCATAGGCATCAATACGGAAGTGTGATTCGTCACTCCACAAAACACATTTTCATTGCTCCAGAGCCCAGTGGCGGCTTGCTTTACCACTCCATCCGACACCTGGCATCGCGTGAGGTGATGTGAGGCTTGCATGCAGCTGCTCGGCCATGTAAGCTCATTCCATGAAGTTCCCAGTGCACAGTTCTTGTGCTGGAGTTAATGCCAGAGGAAGTTTGGAACCCTGCAGTTATCGAGTCAATAGAGCTTTGGTGACTTTTATGTACCTCAGCACTTATAGCTGACCATGGAATATTTAGCAGGGAAGAAATGTGTTTGGGATCCTATAACAGTACCAGGCTTGAAGTAACTCAGCTCTTTAGAATGACCCATTTTTTTCACAAATGCCTAGGTGCTTGACTTTATACACCTGTGGCAATGGGTCTGAATGAAAGACCTGAATTCAGCGATTGTGACCCAATACTTTTGTCCATATAGTGTATAACTAGAGAGAAGGTAAGGAGCATGTGCCGATTGCCGTGCGTTGCCACACCCACCACATGACAAGCCACCTCAGGGATGAGAACCTGAGTGCAGCCATGTGGCAGGTGATACCTCAGCACCACACTAGTCCAAATGGACCAGCATGAGTTTTTTTTTTTTGGTGGCTGGAGAGCCAATCCTGCCACCAACCCCCACATCGTCCCTGTAAGTTGGAGAACCTCTCTGCAGGGCTGGATGTAGATTAACATCATACCCAGGGCGAAGCAGTTGCAAGTTATGGGGCCAATGGGTTAGGATCACTCCTGATATTCACAGGATTCAAACCAGCAACCTTCCAAATCCTGGCACAGATCCCTAGCCTCAGAGTCACCATTCTACTCCCTAGCATGTCTGCTAAATGTACCGTCTTATTCAAATGTTTTGATTCAGATATTTGATTTCAGAAGAGCATTTTATTGGATTTTGATTCGTTTTACATTTACCCCTTCTATGCATTCGTGAGAAGCACATTGCTGAGAGGTGCTGACCTGCTTCTTGCTCCCAGGTGCTGTGTCCCTGGCGGGGGCAGATTCGGGGCTGTGGGCCGTGGACGAGGGGAACAAGATGGTCTGCTCTGGGCTCCTGTACCACAGCAAAGCCGAGCTGATCCCAGCACGGGTGACGGGCGTCACCCAAAAGATGCGGACTTCCAGGGCGGGTGAGGGGCCGAGTGGGAGGCCTTGCCCCATGCCCCCCTAGGTTAAAACCCCTTGGGCGTGATGATGAGCAATCAGGATATCACAAGCTCACACGATGTCCCAATAGGTCTCTGGAAAGAGATTCCGTGTTGACTTTTTGTATTGTTATAAGTAATTAGTCATTTAAATGATTACTGTGTCCAGCACAAAAACTATAACATTTAAAGGAAAGCTTATTTTGTTCCATGATGTATGTCCCTGCATGGAAATTTTAATGACATTTGAACATATAAATGCCTTAAATAACTATTAGAATCGGTTGACCTGTTCACCACACTGCATTAGGAGGCCCCACGTTAATTCTCTCTTGGCTCTTTCCCCCCCCTCCCTTGCAGGTGGAACAGTGCCTCAATTCGAGGTCAGCTACAATGGGGAGTCTGGCTCCGCCCACTCTTTGTATGACATTGTCATCGTGGCCACGCCTCTCCACCAAGGTCTCTCCCAGATTGCCTTCTCGGGCTTCTCTCCACCAATCCCGTCTTACTTTCCTGGACGCTACCAGCAGACAGTCAGCACTCTGGTCAACGGCTTCCTCAACATGTCATTCCTGGGGAGTACGGAGAGCCCCTCGGACTTCAGGATGTCCGATATCCTCACCAAGGAGCATGGTAGTCTGGCTATCAATAGTCTGAGCTCCCTCGACCCAGTGCACATCCCGGACGGCTACGTCCATCCCCCAGCTAGCGTGAAGAATGTGTGGAAGGTGTTTTCTCCCCAACCGCTTTCGAAGGAGCAGCTCGGGCAGATGTTCCTCTCCTGGGACATGGTATCAGAGGAGCCGTGGCTGGCGTACCCCACCTACAGCCCTCCCCATCGCAAGCCGCCGTTTATCCTGCACGACCACCTGTACTACCTGAACGCAATAGAGTGGGCGGCCAGCGCCATGGAGATGAGTGCCATTGCGGCAAGGAACCTGGCCTTGTTGGCACACCACCAATGGCATGGTCTGCAGGGCAAGGTGGACCAGGAGGACCTGCATAGCAGACTAAGGAGCGAGCTGTAGGTGCAGAGGGGCAGTTGAGGGGGTGGTAACGATATGCAGGTTGGGGAGGTGGGGGGGGGGGCATAATCTTAGAGACAAACAGTGCCTTGCAATTATTCAGGCATGAGCCGCCCTCATCCATGAAGAGGGCTGCTTTTGGGGCAGTGGTCTATTTCATTGTTTGAAGGGTAGTTCATTTGTACCCATTCAGCAATAACAAGTATTTTTCAGGGTAATGGAATAGTGTCCTTAAACAACAAGGGTTCAAGACACCCATAGCTGAAACAATCAACCTTGTCTTTTTAGCACCATGATTTCAGTGTCCGTTTTGCGAATGAGTAAGTAATTTCTGAAAGAGTCTGGTTGTTTACATAACTTAAATCTGTAGGAGATTTTTTAAGTTTCCCTTTTCATGTACTTGAAGTAAAATGGATGGGAAAGAGACCCAGTAACCCCGGGCCTCTGTGAAGGCTCTCCCCTTGCCACGGACTTCTCAGGCAGATAGTGTCCAGTCCCATCACTACAGTGTCTCTGATTTCTCTGTGATTTCAGTGTGTAATTCCATAAAAAAAAACCCTATGTGTGGTGTAATACTAAATTTAGTACTTATTAGATAAGATGAACCTTACTGATCCTGGGGGAAATTCTTGATATATGCAGCAGAAGCCTGGTTTAAAATAATAGTGTTAAGCTTTTGGTGACGTGTGCCAGGTTGAGGGAGTAACCTTCTGATCCTCATCTGCGCCCTTACTAATACCATGACCCTTCTGACCAATTGCACTGTGCGCCTCTGGCTGAGCCACCGCTGAAGTGGCCTTCTATCACGGCAGCCCCCCCCCTTGGCCTGGATCCTCCCCTCGCTTTGATCTCCAGCGTGTTTATGCGGGGGCTGCAGCAGTCACGTAGCACTAATGAAGCCCATGCTGTCATACTACGGCCCAGGTTACCGCACTCACCGTTGCATACTGGTCTCCGCGTGTTTCAATAAAACAGGTCTGTTCACATGGAGCTTGACATGTTCGTTCTTTCCTCAGTGGTTCTGTACCTGTGCTGCTGCTTGGGAGGGTGATGGAAAAGCTTTGAGGTGGACATTGATATTTTGCTGTTTGGAGGTATGGCACACAGGATAGTTTGCATTTGTTGGTTGTCTTATCATGAAAGGACAGGGTGAACTAAGCAAGTAGTGGAAGTAATTAGCTTATGTACCCATTTTCATTAGCCACATCTAGTTTGTCACAGGGCTCACACTGATGCATTATGGGTAATTTGGATACACCAGCTCACCTAAAAACACTTAACCAGAGTATCAAGGGTGCAGATCTATAGCCCAGAGTCTGCAGCCCCAGATATTTACATGCAGATGGAATGTTCCATGGTGTGTGAATGGTCACTCACAGGAAACACTATACCTAATTTCCAGGTGAATCACAGACCAACGCCACCCCAGTGAGTCAGTCTAGTTTATTAAATATCTTCCAAGTGGTGCGGGGGCCGTACGATCCCTCACAAACGTTAATGGCCCGTAACGCATTTCTTTTCAAGATCAGCGTTGAGCTGTTTTTTTCCCACTCTTCGTGACATTAAATTATGAAGTGAAAGCTGCTGTTTTATTTTTTTCTTAACCTCCCTCAAAAAAGGAATATACAACCGCGTACATAACATGTACTTAACACACTTAACA
>JAABNY020000119.1:8199159-8222740 GCA_015164015.2 Brevimyrus niger | reverse complement strand
AGCTGGCTTCCAGCAGGTCGTAGTGACTGAATTCATCCATGCTGTGGTAGTGCCTTTGGAACGATCAAGGAACCAAATCTCAATTCACATATAAGAACATCATGTGGTGTGGCTCATTTGTGCAAACGGAGGTATGAGCTTCACAGTATTATGGAGTCAATCTCTTGCATGATCGTGTCTATGAGCTTTAATGTCATTTGAGATTGACAAAGGTACACAGTGCTGATAGTGCAGCCTAGCATGGATCCTCATAGCATAGATCTCAGGTGGAATTAGCTACACTCTTCCTGATATACAACTGTAAGTGTGCAGACAACCGCTATGGAAAATAACCTGCTGAGAATAATTATTTGATTTGGTTTAAACTGAACTCCTGCCGGATGCAAATAACTGACCATCTAAGAAACCCCAGACTTTGGAACCATCTAATGGAAAGAACTGACTGCAAGCCTAACATGTCATCAAGCTCATCCAAAGCAGTCAATGCATTAAAAATAAAGGTACATTTGAGGTGATGGTGCATTTTTTTATGAATATGTATCCAGGGCAGTTAATCTATACAGTATGTAACTTATGTAATTTTTAGTTGCATACTTTATTTAAACAGCCTGTAGTGGTACTCAGAGTCAAGTCTCTAACATCAGAGACAGTGACCCTAACCCTAAATTTCTCTAATTAAGCCTACTAGCATATCTACAACACATTTACTATAAATTATGATTAATGAATCACAATGAAGGCAACAAAGAAATCATTATAGAGAAGTAGAGAAGAAAGGACAAAGGAAAGCAAACAGGAGAGACGCAGACTGACTGATGACAGCTGTGCCATTCCCAGGAGTATCGCGGCCGGTTTGGCAGAAAGTCCGACGTGCCCTGGTTCTTCACGCGCTGGGGGAACCTCAACAGCATGCGGGTGTCGTAATCTCTGACGTCAGACCTGTAGGCAGAGCTGTCGGCACGCGCAACAATCAGAACCGCAGTCACTGTACACTCCGCTTTTGGAGCGGTCGTTCTTAATGAAAACAAGAAACATTCCTGAAATGAGTTCAACCCCTCGTCCGCTAACCGGTATTAAATTTCTCCTGGGTTTCAGTGGATATTTCTCAAGAAAAGCACAACTGCAAAAAAAGCTTTTACTTCAAGATTCCTTAGAAAGAAATGCCTTAAGGGTGAATTAAGTTTTGTCATTAAGTGTTGGGCAATTTGTATTTTTATTTATTTTATTTAAAAAAAAACCTTCCAAGGGAACAGCACCACTGGCCTTATACATATTAAACTGTCTTTAAATTCCTCGCAATCTCATCAGCAGCAACAGTCCCTTTTACATGACTGTAAAAAGCTCAAATTCACCGTTATTAGACTTTATGGAATCTCATTGTTAATTCCATGGAAAGTACACCTCGAACATTCGAGGATTCATCAAAAGCAAAACGGCTGTATCCTGCGACAGTGATTCCAGCTGTAGGTACCTTGCCAGACAATTTTCCTCAGCGGCACATCTGAGATTGTACATTGGCACCCTCTGGACGTAGGTGGAAGCTTGTATATAATATGGGTCTGGCACGAGATCAGGCAGACCTGCGGAGCAGAGCCACGCGAGTTACTGGAAAATAGGTAAAGGGGATTCTAAAGAAAGTCAAATCCATCCACTAAATATTTTATGCTTTTATGCCTAGGCAATGAGTCTGTGTCCCAAAAACCAATTAATTGAATAATCAACCTATTAATATCATTTTGAAGTCTTACCGTGCTGGAAATACCTTGTGCCATACCCATTTCTCTGTCTGCTTCGTGGCCTTTCGTAGCTGTCATAATAGTTATAATACGGGTTGTTTTCATCTGTGGACTTGTACGGGTTGTATGGATCGTCCCCTACCATCACGTCGTCGGGTCTCAGATTGCTTAGGTGCGGCGGAGCCGAATCGGCGGTGTCGTTGCGCTCCTGTTCGGATGCAGGCATTGCGATCGGTGTCACCCGCTCATTCGGCTCGAAACCTTGACTTTCTCCCTGCTGGGATCTACTGGCCTGCCGTCTTTGTCCTCCCTGAAAGCGGTGGATGGCCCGTGCGAGGGTCCCTATGGACGGGTGTCTCCGGGAAGCCCTTTGAGGTTGGTGTGGATTTTGCGCCGAAGAAGGGTTGACGTTTGGTTCTCCAGATGTCCCATTGCTTATGATGATAATTGATCTCGTTTGCGTCTGGTTTCTGACACCGGTTCTTTGCCTTGGTGGCTGGTATTCAGATCCATGGCTTAATAAACTAAAAACTTTCCCGTTGTACTCCCATTGGATCTTCTGTTTGAAGTCGCCTGCTTGTTGGGTATTGGCTGCTTGTGGAGTATTGCCCGAATTTGTCTCCGGCTGCTGCTGAGTGTCAACGGGTTGCAAAGTGCAACTCCAGAAACATAGGTGCGTGCATACATAAATTACAACGTAAAAGTCACATGCCCTCATCTTTACTCTCAGCTGTATAGAATTAACCTCAGAACGAATAAAGCCTAATATTCCAGCCTAATTAATTAAAACCGGTATTAAGTCAAAAGCGAACGATATATTTCATCATGCAAATTTTGGAGAACGTGTGATCAAATAGGTCTTGCAGCCAAGTATAAAGTAACTGCATTGACAAAAAAATCGGAGATCTTACATTAAGGAAGATTGTGCTGAACAGGCGAGCCACATCGCTCCTCGCTGTAGTCTGGTTGTTGTGCGGAGTGCGAGCAAGAGGAGGGGTTGAATTTTTAAAGTTTCAGGAATCTAGCTCCTTTGGCAGACTGGTGGTGTGGCTCGCATAATAGTCTGGTTATGAAAGGTCTGACTCGAAGGTCTGATCGCCTTCATGTAGAAAAGGCTGGGCACTTCTAAGGACGTCCAGACACTGTATCAGGTTTTCCAGCGGTCCATCACTGGAAGTAACTTGGAGTGGAAATAGATTTCCGAGACAGCCCTGTTTGGATTCCCGTCCCTCTCAAATAATTTTATATAGTTCTGTCTAGCCGCAGGAAGTTTTGTCCCTTTAACACGAAGTGGGGTGATTCATGTTTTTACAATGCGATAAAGCAACAATCTTTTGCAGCTATTTAGAAAAAAAACCATTCGAATTATCGCTGCTAGGAAGAAAATAAATTATGCTATGCATAACAAATTAATAACATTGTTAACACCAGGCTGTCACGATCACCGCTCCTCATTTAATGAAACACAACTAATTTAGAGTGCATGTTAGCTGTATGAAAGCGTTTCCATTAAATATTAGTGTCATGAGCTGCACGTTTTTGGCTGACACCTTCTTGTACCCACGATGACGCTGCAGCGTAGGTGTAGTCCGCACATGCATAGGTGAGACACCTGCTGCGCGTAACTTCATCCATCAGTGGGACGAGGAATGACGGGCCAACTTACTGCTTTAACATAATGTTTAAATTCAACTTTGGACAGTGCAAAGATAAACATCCACCATTTCAGAATCACACACATTTTCAGTATCAGGGGAAATGTATATGGACAGAGAACCAGCAGGAGGAAACAGGTGAAGCCAAAAATGTGCTGTGGTTTAAGTAAGTTACTAATATTCATGAAAAAACATTTTTCTTGCCTTAGAATCGTGCACCACTGAGAGACCTGAAGGAAAATGTATTAAAAATAGCACAGAGATTTGGTTTTCATGCATTTCTGAATGAAAATCTCCACAGAAGTAACAGGTTATTAGCAATACACTATGTGTCTTTGTCCTTCACTGGCATGCTAAATACAACCTTGTTCCTAAAGAAATGAGGCATTGAAATAACTTTTGGTCTCACAAATCTTTCAAAAAAAAATTCTATAAAAAATATTCTTTGATGATCTTATATTTACACTCCATAATCGGAAAATGTGCAGTTGTTGGTATAAATTACATTGTGGTCAGTTAAGCACATAAGAAAGGCAGTGAAACACAAGCAGGTGTGCAGATGAGAGTGTCAGGCCTTCTCACGGTGACGCAGTGCCAGCATGCAGTGCGGGCTCCTCTGGGGCCCCTGCACCCACCGTCACTGCACTCATGTGAATCCAGCGCCGTTGGTGGCTGCTCTGTCCATCGTCGAGTCCTGTCTGTGCACCAAGGCACTCGTGACCTTTTCAGGGGCCCAAGGCAAAGCTTCAGCTTGGAGGCCCCCCCACCAAGAAAACTTCTTACTGCACTTCCTCTGCAAAGCAGGTAATTCAGGGGCCCAAGGCAACAGCCAGTTCTGCTAGAGCCAGACACACTTCTGCTGACATGTACACATTTAAATTTGATGTACGTTTCTGTAGTTATTCTCATTTATATATATCTATACATACATATATATTTCTCTTCATCATTTTGTCTGGGTCCCCCCTGATCGGGTCCCAGGTAGCCGCCTAGTTTGCCTTATGTGTATCTGACCCTGCTTGTAGCTGCCAGATCCAACCCCAGAGCCTCAGAATAACCTCAGGAAGTACCGAACCCTCCTAGGCTGATGATTGTGCAATTCTGTGCAGTAAAATTGTAACATCCGTGAATCATTTTGGATAAAACTATAGCTGAAACACTAAAGTAGGGAGTAATTAAGCCACGGACAGACACATACTACTTTGGGCTGAATTTTTTCCATCCAGGGAACATATTTTTAGCTGAAGCCCTCGGGGTGAGTTAAAATCCAGATACACGGGCTCAAACAATTCAGTAAAGCAGATGTACCTCAAAGCACTCTATGTCCCATACTTATGGACCAATCATGTGATCTAAAAAAGAAACACCTACAGTCTATGACAGGATGGGCAGGTCACAAAGCAGGGGACACCCAAGATGGGAAGACCCTTGCACTATCACACATTTGATTTTGCTGTGGTAGATTCACTTCTTAGTTCTCTGTTCCATTTGCATTTCGTGCCACCCAGCTGCTCCACATATCACTGTACCCACTAATGGTCTTTGGATTACCCATGATAAGTGTGTTTTGTCAAAACAGCAATTAAGCTGGTTCCTGACTTCAGTATTTGTGCAAAACATTTCTACTTTTAAAATCCAGAAAGTAAGGAGCACAAAATACGCACTTAAGTCACACATTTTCCCAAACATTCAGCTACCTTCCAATTACAATGCGTACAGCTTGGAATGAATGCTGGGAATTTATACTTCTTCGGGGAAATTCTGTGGCCACCTTCTATGCCTTTTTTAACTTTCAATGGACCAAATAGGTTGAGTTTCAAAAACCAATGGAGTCTTCTGTTCCCCTCCTTTCAAAGCCATCATTTTCAGTATCAAACTTCCTGGAATAACATCAAGTTCCCAGTGATTAAAACCAATAGCTGAAAACAACGTAATGCAACTAGTAACTGCTAAACAAATATGTGCATCAAAAGAGACTTGCAAGACAAAGAATCTGTTATTAAATTTAAAAAAAGTGAGATATTCATACATTACTGTATACATGTATAAGTACTTTGCATCTTTAAGGGCAAAATGTGATCTGATTTACCGCAATTCACAGTTAAACAAATTATCAAGCCTATGTGCACACAACAGTATCGACTCAATAGCACTCTCTACTGGAACAAAAGGCTAATTTGACTGCAAGTGTCACATGACATTGTGCGAAGCATGTCCCAATCTTTGAATTGCCACCATCCCGTATAATATGGGATTATCTCAAATCATAAAATGGAATGCTGTGTCCCATTTGGAACCAATACAGGACGTGATTTGTCCCGTATTCTCATATTACGTGATTCGTCCCCCAAGTGAGCAACTTTTTATCACAAGGTGACCCTCCAACTCCTCCATCCCTGCTTGGCAAATTTTATCTTGTGGGATAACGCGGGCTTATTTCTTCAGATTGGAAGCAACAACCCTCCCTATCTCACCAAGAGCTCCGTTGTCTTTTCTTGGTTAGGCCTGTGAATAAGTACGGCCTGCGGCATTTTCCAGCTGCGGGTGAAATCCGCACCAATAAGCAGTGTCCACCCCACAGGGACAGCTGACTGGCTGCTACTGCACTGCTCCCAGTCTCCATTGTACTATAATATCCCAATGCGATGTCAGTGTGACAATGGTTAGCCTGAGGAGAAGCTAGCAGTGTCTTTACGGTGCCGTGCGGGCTTCGAGGGAGTAGCTCTCCGGAAAAAAAGAATCAGGGCACCAAAAGTGTTGCGAATACTCTGATTCCTCTTTATTTCGTTCATGCATTTAAACTCCATTTCTCCACATTGCAGAGTTCTTTTCTGGGCAAATGGCAAATGCTGCATGATGAGGGGAAGTGCCAGACCTGGAGAGCGGAGTTCCTTTCTGGAGGCTGTGAGCTTGGAGAGTCGCATTCCTTTGGCTTACGTGAGACTTGGCACGCTCCCCCCCCCCCAGAAAGGACTGGGTGGCCCGAGGTTTGACAGGCTGGAGGTCCCTGCTCCACATCAAAGAGTTTTTGCGCAACTTGAGACAAACTCAATTTTCCACTTCAGTCTTTGGCGGTTCGTGCAGCCCGAAAAAATTCAATCTTGCCTAGGTATGAAGGACAATTGGATGGCAAGGGAGTGGGGGGGGGGGCACTGCTGACAGGAAATTATGTCAGAAAAGTGGATGACCTCTAGACCATTCAAACACTGTGGTAAAGTCAAATTCAAGCCATTAAGCTGATTACTCAACAGACTAAGCACAGTGTCATGGAAGACCAGCATGAAAACTTAGCTGTAATACGACACTAGCTAATAAGCCAGTTTGTTAGTCTTAGGTTCGAACCACATGGCTCTTCTCTCGAAGAGGGCAATCTTCTACTACTCCTTCCCCAATCAGGATTCTGCCATATTTGCCAAGCACTGCACTTCCACCAGAGAGAGATCCTTGCTCAGTGGCGTACTGTCAACAACCTAACCTTCCAATGGTCGGACAACTATGGAGCTCATCTTGAGCAAATGCTGATGGACAAAAGCTTGTGGCTGATGTACCCACTTCTACATCAACAGGACCATGATAGAAAGCATGTCCAGCTTCAAGCCCCTAGCGTGTCCACATCTCCGAAGACCTTTATTGGGCCCTCAACACATCAACCTTGATAAAAAACAAAAGTGTCTTCACTTCTAAACACATTTTGGTGAATTGCAACCACTCTGACATTGAGAGCATCCTCACAATCTGCATCTCAGTGTGGTACGGCAGCTGTACTGTCACAGAGCGGAAGGCCCTCCATGGGGTGGTGAGATCCACCCAGTATATCACCTGCACCCCCCCCAAACTACCTGCCGTCAGAGTCATCCATCACAAGCTCTTTCATCAGGATCCCTCTCCTCCCAACCAGGGGCTGTTCATCCTTCTCCCATCCAGGAAATACTACAGGAGCCTTATGCTGATGCACCCGCGGGCTAAGGAGCAGCTGTCAATGTGCTCAGTAATACCTTATGATGTTAATCTTCCCTCCAGCCTCCTCCACACAACTTGGTACCTCCACCGATCACTCTTTTGTTTGTACTGACTACTCCTGAATCACATCTGTTTAGCACAGTCTCTATCTACTTCCTGTCTGCATTTTTTATTTATAAATTCATAAATAATAATTTATTTGTATTTATTGTTTTGTATGTATTTTATTTGGTTAGATGCTAATTGCATTTCATTGGCTGTGTACCAGTGCTCAGCGTAATAAAAATAAAGTTGAATGTAATCTAATATTTACAAGTCCCTCTTATGAAAACAATAATCAGCAGATGATGAAGGCTGACATTAGACTGTGGGTTGGGTATTAGGCTATTTAGCTTTCCCAGCTGTCTGTCATTTATTGCTGCATAAATTTTGATACATGCAAGCAGAACTAGACTCTGACCGCAACACACACAGTCACATCCGTGCGAGTCACCTTAACACACACACACACACGCACACACACACACACACACACACACACATTTTTTGTAATCTGTAATTCTATCTATGTGTAATAATACCTACCCAACTGTAAGTAACCAAACAAAATACATTTTTTTTGCCATTTTAAGTTTTTTGATTGCATTCACGGGATCTATGTGGGGACCTGAAAAATAGTCCCCACAAAATCAAAAAAGCAGGATTTTATTACATTGTGGGGGACATTTGGTTGTCACAATGTAATATAAGCCTAATCCACAATGCACACAAAGGAGATAAACAACCACATTTATGCTGATTCACACCAGCACAAGTTATATTTCCACATGCTGGTGGAAACACATTTTTGCAAGAAAACTGAGAACAGGAAAAGCAGGCAAATATTTGCGAGTGACACGAGATTTCTTCTCAGGGAAAGTTTTGTCCTCAGGCTGAACCTTGAGAACTTCTCCTTCTAACAGAGAAGAGACGCTTCCAGGAGGAGACCAGGATAACACATCATTACTAGGGGAGTGACTTCCAAGCATTAATTAGACATAACTAAGATGGTCGTAGTTCCACTGGCAGGCATCTGAGTTGCTTTCATTGCTAGGAATTTAACACAGACTGCCTTTTGTGTCACAGATGAGGTACAGAAAAACACGTCTTCATCTTTCCAAGACAAATTTTCTTTTAAAATGGCGAGGTAAGGCTCTCCTGCTACTGCGGGCAGGGTGTATCTCAGTGGGTTACGGTGCTGCGTCAGAATGCTATAGGTTTGAGTCCCGGGGATCACAATGACATCACCCTTGGGCTCTTGACTAGGACCTTCTTGTGGTATTGGATGGTGCTCTACCTTCCTCTCTGACCCCATGGATTCCTGGCTTGTATGTTGCTTTGGACAATATTTGCAGCAAAAATTTCAATGCCGGTTATCAGTTTGCTGCAAATAATCAGCTCTGCCAGATGGCCAAAATAAATCTCCCATAGGATCAACAGAGATCTGGCTGCATCCTCTGCCTTTGGTCTGCACGCTAGCCCTTCCCCTTCATATCCAGCTGTCTTTCTCCCGGACACAGTCATCAGCTCCACCATGGTATACGTGACGCCGCCCGGCGTTTCCTCCCCCACCCCGTCGCATCTCAGTTTGGACTCATTTCAGTCCCACTTGTTCAATGAATCATTTCTGAAGCCAAACAGTCTCTGGTGCAGACAAGGAGAAGATGGCTTACATGTCGAGGAAAGACCAGGCTCAGCGGAGAGTTGGGTGCAAACCAAGGCAGGAGTACGAGAAATTCAACCCCAACCTGTATGGGTGACTCTGCTTTTAGCAATGTCAGTGCCAGCCAGACCCACACACAGGCTCGTCTCCTAGGCGGAATATTCCCCGGTGGCCGTGTCAAGACAGCGTTTTATAAACATGCTGGGAATGGCATAGCAGGGATCATTTCAGGAGAAGTGTCCTCAGCATGTTTGGCTGCAAACACATTGAACCAAATAGCTGTGGAATATTAACTGTGTGTGGCTTCCATAGGGCATTGATGGAGAAGATTAGAACTCTACATATTAATGTTTGGGGTTCATAAACTGGTGTACAATGTATTATAAAGGTGCGGGCACAATTTACAAGATTGTTATGTAGGACTGTACGTAATAGAGCCCCTGTGTTGGGTCTTGGCTTATTAATGGAAGAATATCTGGTGTGGCCCATATGCCTTATATGGAATAGGAGGGGGGTATCCTTCAGAATCCCTTTCTTTAACCATAGCTGGGATGGCCCCTTGGCCACCTCATGTTACCAGTGAAAGTGTCTTCAGCACTTTCAGGCTAGAACAGTAGCAGTTTTCATTGGTGAGTGTTCCAATTTTAAGCCAAGACATTGCAAAGAGAAGATATTCAATGGACTACAAGGGCAGGACTGAAGGTCAGCGAGTTTGCTTTTTCAGTCATCTACTTCAGAGCTATCAGAAACTAAGTGAAAGGCATAGATTGTGTCTGCACTTTGCTATCCAAAATCCAGCCTGGTCGAGCCAGAACATGACACTGTGTTGCAGTTGCAACATGTAAAGGACAATTACCTCTGGATCAAAGCCAAGTAAGGCCAAAAGTAAGCTCTTGATACCATCATACAGCTATTATACCTAATGCAATGATACAGGCTTGGAGAAAGCATTTGTACCTTTGATGACAGTACTAGCACTTTATTAGATGTGTTCATATGTATTTACTGAACAGATTGCATAAAAGTCTGTACTTAGGAGTTGAGGTTGGTAGACACTGAAAAAACTCAATATAATTTGTAGATTTGGACCCTGTGACCCTAAGTAGGATAAGTGACCAGAGGATGGATGGATAGATTACCATTCGCTCCTTGGTGTAAAGGGATCTTCAAAAAATACCAGCTAAGTAAAATGACTTCAATTTCCCAGAAATCTTATCTCCTTGAAATGGGGGGGGGGGAGTCTTATGCTAAACAGTCTTATTTCAAAATTTTACACAAAAATTCTTCCCAGACATGTCATAATCCATCTCTGTGACCCTGGCTTTAGGAAAAAGTCAAGAGCCTATTCTCAGTCTGAGTTTGCATCCGCATCTTTGTTAATGGTCATTTAAACCTTTTTTTTTTGTGAAACAATACTGCAGTTATAAATAGAGCGTGAATGATTTCTATTGATGTGTTCACAAATGAAGGTAACTCTGAGAGATTTCCGACGAATACCTGCAGAGAGGCAAATGGCAACTCAGACCTCAGATGTCTGCTAGCGGCTGAGCTCAGCTGAGTATCAGCGTGCGGCACGTGTTCCCCATATAAAAAGACCCCCCCACCCCCCCTCCCCCAAACTCATTTGATGTCCAAATGCACCACGAAGCCGACTGTAGGCCAGTGTTGCATTCTTCTGCGGTTGTGCAAGATTTCTGCATTGGGCAAAGCACCAGAAACATTGTTCAGTGACTGAAGAATGCTCTCTCCCTCCCAAGTCGCTGGAACACTATCAGTCTCCGAAATAAATCCTCCGCGCTTTGCGTCGCCTACAAATATATTCGGCTCTCCAGACGCGCCGTTTTTTTTTCTTGTTGCGTGAAGCATAGCTAAAATAAGCAACAAACATGGGTCATGAGGCAGTTACCTCCTTTATGGATCTAATCATTTTATCAGATGCAGGCTCCAAGCCAGACTTTTCCAAATCCAATTAATAGCCATGATATGTCAGTCAGAAGCATTGTGTTTTCTGTCAGTTTCCCAAAACAGACTTGCAGACTCAAAACGTATCAAAATTTTCACTCTTAGCTTAAGCACTTAGTGCCTTTACTACAATTTTATTTAACCTCTGTCTTGGTTGAGCTGGTCTCCTCTCCACTATACTAAATGCATTTCATTTTACCAATAATCTTTATATTTATTAAGTAAAGTGAGGTTGGCTTTGGTAAATTTCAGACAATCACTGGAACTATTTACCTGGATACTAGAATTTGGAAGAAGCTTTTAAGTTCTGATCTGTTTCTCAGATGTTCAATCCCCCCCCCCCCCTCCCCCCATTAGTAAAATTTATGTTCAGAACATTGGGAACCATTTGTCCCAGACTGTCGTTGTTTTCCTTCATATTTTCTATTGAAATATGTCGGTGTGTCCTACTCATTCACAGGAAAGCTACGGGGCTGCGTTCCTGCAGTCAACAGTGCCACATCTGCAAACAATTAACCCAGTTCCTCCGTCCACGTCGCGGAAACCCTCAGCCCGCTGCTCCCCAGACCGGCTGAAGCACTGGAAAGTATCCCTGTCCTACCAATTTGAGTGGCTCCCCCCAGGCAGAGTAACACCACAGAGAATAAACATTGTTCAAAAGGGAAAGTCAACAGCAGCCGAGAGTTACGTGAGGTGCATGCATAGTCACCGCTTCAGACTTTCGTTTACGGTCATTCCGTTATGCCCAGTGCTTTCGTATTCCAGCTCATTTCGCGTTTCCTCTCTGCTACTCTCCAAGCATCTATTCCCTTGGCTCCAATCACATGCGAACAAGTAGATGTCAAAGATAAGCAGAGAAAAAAACATGTGCCAAGTGCTCTGGCGGGTTCCATCTGCCTCTCTGAATCTTTCTGGATTTTGGATATTTTGTCCAGCTCTCTGACACACGCCTATGAGCTTTGGAACAGGCACTAGGTCTTGTGGTCAGAGACATGGAGGAGCTGCATTGTGTGTTACACAGGTTCAGTGTTTCACAAAGCGGTCCTCGGGGGCCCGTAACTGGTCCACTTTTTTGCTCCCACCAAGCTCCCAGCCAGACAATCCACATTTTTGCTCCCTGCCAGGAGCTGGGAGAAAGCAAACGCATGGACTGTCTGTGGGTCCCCAAGGACTGGATTGGGAAACAGTGCACTGGATCATTCTGCTCATTAAAAGCAAGACCTTATTCTCACAAAAAGAGAAAGAAATAATTGTTCAGAGATAGGAAAGTATATACATTTAAATTTAGGTCAGCTGTGCAGTTGATGGCAGAAAACCCGTGTGATGCAGATGTACATGACTGACTGATTATACCAGGTCATGGTGGGACATATGGTAGTGAAAAGAATTCCTGCAATGCCTCAGGGGTCCTCTGGGGGGGGCCTCTCAAGTTAAACGTGTTTCACACTGCAGACTGCCTATCTGTAACTGTCAGGGGTAATCACGACAATGATTCTTAATCCACCCTGATGTTTGTGTTGGAGTTATCTGACACTTGTTACAGGAATGTGGAATACAATACAGGACACACACGTTCATGCACACATGTGCTTCAAATGGCACAGTTTGGTTAGTTGACTGGCAAATGGTGGAGACACTAGGATGAACTGTAAAGACAAAAACCAGATTCTCCATTTTTTTAACAAAGAGCAAAGGGTCAGGTGTATTTTAAGAAATAATGCATGATTCCTTGTCATTCTGCTGTCTGTATTATTGACCTTTGCTTGCAAAGATAATTGAAAGTTAATTGTTACATATGTCAGCCAAGCAAGCTAATCTGAACCCTGCTATTTCAGGCCACAAAACCAGCACAATATGGCACTAAAGCTGTTTTTCAGGAACTAACCAGGGAACAACAATTTAAAAAGGAATAAAAGAATGAACTTTTCTTGGTTTAATTGTTCAGTGGACACAGTCTCTGGAAACTACAACAAAAAACATTTATACCTCACATTTCCCACGTTTCCACAGTAATTTATTAAATTTAGATGCAACAGAACATAGGATTGAAAGTTTAAAGGCGTAACCCATGGTGTGGGGCATTTTTCCAGGACTGTGTCACGATTAATCCAATACGCTCTTAATTAATGATAACCAGCTGGCTCCAATCACAACTAAGTGAAATGAACTGAAACAATAGGCCGCCTTTGACTCATATCTCCATGTCCTTCACAGTCACTCCAGCAGCACTAAATCGAGATGACTGGAGATACCTAGAGGCACAGCAACAGGACAAGAAGGGCGGGCAATGGCCTGATGCCCCAAGCTGAGATGGCGCCCCCTGATGGCAGCCAAATACGTTGTGCATTGCAAATGACAAATCTGCTTTATTTGTGTATTGTTCTTCACAAAAGTAAAAATAAAAGTCTTATGTTTATTAAATTCTCTTTGTAGATATTATTCATTTACACAGTACAATAATGGATAAATATAATAAATTTTACCATGCCGGGGGAAAGGGGGAGTTCGAGGGCCCCATGGAATTCTTTTGCCTAAAGCCCCCCGAGTCCATAGAATTAACTTTGGAGATATCCCATCCAAGGGCGTAACTGTGGCTTGAATACTGGGAGGGGTTGAGGTCTCCACCCATTTAAGGTGATTGTTGGGGGGGATCACGACCCCATCATTTATGCCCATGACCTCATCAAGGCTATGCCAGGTGACGGCGTGCTTTTCTGTCGAGCCCCGTGGTGATTCTTAGCTTAATGGAGATTGTCTTTGTTGTTTTTGGAGCAAATGAGCTAAGATTCCGCCAGCCTATGCGGGGAGTCCCTGCCCCGGCTTCCTGGGATGGGCTCCAGACTGACCATGACTCTGTACTGGATAAACAGTTATGGAAGGCAGATGGAAGGATTGATGGATGATGTAAACTCACTCAAGCCGACTAATTATAACTCTGTAGAAAGACAATGACATGCCCATTTATGAAAGGGCTCTGTGCACACAGCCCTTGGCTTCTGAATGCCGTTTTGGGACTCGGTGACCCGTATTCCTCAGTGTCTGTGATCCATCAGTCATTTTTATTTCTGAACTATTCTTTTTAAGTATTTTGGATGGAGTGACATACGTTGTCCATAAATAAGGTGTACTGGACAAAACGAAATTCTATTTGGTGAGGAGATTTCTGGGATAGCCATCCTGTTTGCTTGATCGTAAATGTCCCAGCAGCAAAGAGATGAAAAAATAGAGTTTTATAGATTTCCCACATCTTTCAGAACTGCCAATAAGTGTGCAGCCAGAATAAACAGAGGTGGGCCACTGGTTGTCCTCTCTCGCCACTGGGATTCCAAGGACTTCAGGACATGTGGGGAGCTGTTTTGGAGCCTGTATTAACCACTGACATGATTTATTGAAAACTACTGCTAAAAACAAAGTCCTACAAAAAAGCACTACAATTTAAAGGATTTAAGATTTGCATCAACAAAAAGCCTTTTGGGTGGCTGTATAGTGACAATATGTACATGTGTATTGACCCTGCCTGAAACTGTCCAGGTTTTTGTGTTACTAGTGAGCGTCCCTTTCAGTTATTACATGGTCCATGGGTCAAAGGAGGCCAAACTGATCCAACAGTAAGGCTATTCATGCCAACTGGGTTTGGTCAGCAACTTTTCACACTGAGCCCCGGAGGGCAGGTTAGTGGTGGTGCTAATTTGTGCCGTTTAGTGGCAGTACCTGCAGTGACCCGCCGGGGTCTTTTGTCCAAACAAACACGACGGCTGAAGATGATCGATGAGAACATAGAACTTGTGAATACCGGGAAGCTGAACAGATGGCGCCCCGAATATGCGGACATATTCATGGGCGAAAGACTGCGTCACGACCACAGAGATTCACGCCAGGGGGTCGTGTTAGGAGAAGCAGGAAGCCAAGCCCGCTCTCCGTCGCTGAGATGACACGCCTGCTGGATGTAGTTATGCAGCAGACGGCCACAGGACCGTCACGCGCCCGGTGAGAAGGTGATGAGAACGCGGCCTGGACGCACAGGTACTCCCCAGCGTGCACGGCATCCTCCCGTCGGCCCTGCCGAGATTCCATCCAGCGTACGTGGCAGTCTGCACGCGCTGCCCGTCTGCAGCCTGGGACAGCCAGCGGAAAGGGGGGGGGGGGGGGCAGTCATGCACATGGTGCCGCCCCTGACACTGCAGCCTCCCATTATTCTGTGTGAAGCACGCACGCTGCTTAGCGGAGCTCACGCACATCAGTGGAAAACCCATCTGTTGTCGCGACTCAGCCCACGTGAATTAAGTGTTTATTTTCATTAAATTGGGCTCCGGCAGTGGCCCATTTTAGGCTGCCTCGCGGCTGCCCCGCGGACTGACGAGAGCTACATGATACCGCTGACGCGTGCTGGTTCTCGAGCGGCTCTGTTTTTAAAGAAGCGAAGAAGAAGGCGGCCATCTGCCATAATCGTTTTCTGGCCCCTTCGGTCCTCTGTGAATCGTAATCGTGAAGCGCTTTAAAAAATTACTTATATTATGACAGTACCGGCAAGACATGTTTATTCATTCGTGAGGCATCTGGAACTTTCCTATGCCGTGCTTGCTTTTGTAGATGCTAAATGTATTGTACATAAACAAAAAAACAGTTCATGAACTACACACCGTATGGGCTGAGGTGCTGGTTAATGAGAAACCATGTTAAATGTCTAATATGCGTGAATCTCATGCAGCAGAGTTTGCGATTGGCTGTGACATGTGCAATTTCTCCTGGGCTGCTTTGAGCAGAAAATATCTAGGAGAGCAGATGCTATTAGAAATTAATTACTTCAATTAAGTTCTCAGGTGCTTAGATGAAAAAGGTCTTTGTGTTTCCTGTGCAAATCCAAAATCACAAAGGTCAGAAATAAGTGTACATGTCACTTCACACGTTTCTGTGACTAAACCTCAGTTTCCTTTGTGTTTTTTTGTGCAACAACTAAAGCGCCATGTAGATCAGGGTCTGGCTGAGCCACAGACCCCATGGCCAAACGCATTTGCAGTTCCATGGCAGGAGGGAGGTCATAATGGTCAGAGTGAAATTTTAAAAAGACGCACAGATTGTTTGTACAATTACGGAATGTTTGCACAAGTACATCGGAATGTTGGCTGCCCCCACGGCAAAGAACGTAGAATGTAAGATAGACGAATGTGGCCTGGAGCAGGCATACATACCCACCTTTTAGCAGTCATGCAAATGAAGGTCTGCTTTGAAACCATTTTAAAGCAAACTAGACACTATATTTTTATTTTTAAAACTTATGCATGTAAAACAATAAAGAGCTGAAAGGGTAATTCTATACATTTGAACCGAAAGGGTTCATTCTCCTAGTGGCTCTTGGTATGCATTTGAAAATGTAAGCTTTTTAATGGTTTACATCCTAGTGTGTAGTACAATAACACAATGCTGACTTTGTTATTTTGAGGGCAATTTTCTGCAGCTGTACACATCTGTACACATCTGCCCCATACATGGCTTGTGTAGTTTTGGCCTGAGAATTCCATCCTTGTCAGAGAGTTTGCTTTTGCTTTGACTAATATGTTCCAGTAACTGGAAGTTTACTTGTCCAGTATACATTCTGAGTCAAACAATGGGAGGACATTATTGCCTCAGCTTGACCTGCCTCTGGTTCAATGCGTCTGTCTGACACCCAGGATGGGATGCCTGTCTACTGCAGGACACGTCCATTGTAATTTCATTTTTTTTTTAATTACATTAACACAAACACAAAACACATTAACACAAATATTCAATATAATGAAACAACAATAGTTGCTTCATTAAATCATCAGAAACATCTTCATACAATAATCCCAGCATACAATAATCCTTTTCAAAGGACAGATCTGTGTCATAAATGTTGAATTCTTAGCCCTTGTTTTTTGATGTTTGACGTTATGGTCGTGACCACACTGCCCCCTATGGTGCAATTCACCACTCACATCACCAGCAGTTCATAACTAGGGGTTCCTGGGGGCCCATGGTTGCACCTTGAATTGACTGCACTTGTCTGATCTGTCATACGGATTCTGAGTCTGATATGCCCAAGTCCTGAAGGTTCCATTATGTTGTTGGTGGAAAACTTACACATATCATTTTTCTTTATGTCACCTTTACTTCCTCCTGGATAATAAATGTATGATGATTCTGATTATTCTAGGTAAAACTCACTGACCATTAGAAATGGTTCTCCTAATCCTAGTCATTGGTTTCATATTTTCACTTCAAATTCCCTTAAGTTTGCAATGAAAACATCCATGCGGCTTTTTCAATCTGAACAACCAGTAACAATTTGTGTGGCTTTTAGCAAAAAATAGCTGTTCAATTTAAAACTATTAAAATTCTGTAGCATTTATTATATTATTTAACATAGCCTGCAGAAATAAGCATTATTCTGGTTACAACACTGGTTAGTTCATTTCGATGGTGTTTGCAAATGTTGGTGGCAGAGCTGGAGTTGGAGGCCTGGCTGCTAAACGTGGCAGCCCCCCCACTGCCCCCCACAAGCCTTCAAAGATGGAAGGTGGAGGAAAAAAAGCAAGAGGAGAAAAAACAGCCAACATATTGTTACATCAGAGACCATCATTCAGTTAAAAGGCATAGGCGAACCCTTGTAGTGCCTAATTTTGATGCTGTTTCCTAGGTTGTCTCGTTAAGCCTCCTCTTGCACTACTGTGCGTCCTAATGTGGAACAGGTGAGACCACGTTCCGAAATGCCTTCCAACCACCATAAAACGCAACAGCAAGATTCCGGAGCGAAACTAAAAAAAAATGGCGTATTAAAATGTTTAGCATCACTTCACTGGCAGCTTTTAAAATAAATGAGTGATTTCAAAGTGTTGCCCTCAATTAATAGGACCTTAAAGAGGCTGCCACAGGGAACATGAAAGCACCCCCCACCCCCATCCCCTTTAACTTTCCATTGCTCAATAAGAATCAGTTTCCCTCTTAGGTGGGAGCTACTTTGTGCTCCTGAAAATGATTAAGTGAAAAACAGGAAGATGCAATGAGTCTTCGAGAGAGTCGAGCTCACCTTGGCACCGTGTGGTACGTCAGCACCGTAATATGGGCCAAAGGCTGGCTTCCTTTCTAGGCTGTGGCACAGAAAGCACTGAGTACCAAGCTAGGATAGGTTATGTGGTCGACAGTTCAGCGTCATCAAGGTTTCAGTAACAAGTCACCTTCAATGTCTAAACAGAAGGTTGACCATAGCTTTGTGGGTTTGAACCCCACCTAAGATTCTGTGTTTGGGAGGAGTATATTGTATGTGAATTATGAGTTTCTTCTTTCAACAGTCCAAAGACACGTAGTAAACTAACACCTTAATGTTAAAATGTACAAAGATATTGGGTGATGAACTCTGGCACTGAAGAGGCTGCAGGTAAAAAAGGGCAAAAATGGGATATATGCTCATGCACCCCAATCGTACTAATATTAATTTAGATCAATAACGTCCTCAGAACAAAAACCTGACAGTTCAGTAAACTTTTGTAAATAATTCACATTTTCTTGTTAACGTTTAACCTTACGGTGATGAATGCGCTGTAGATAAACATGACAGTAATATTACCGTACTAAACTCCTTTAACTGAGATATGACCACAGTACACCCATTACGAGAGCTGAAGCTGACCGCTTCAGAGATTAGCGGCGCGGCGCGGTGATGTAAGGCATGTGCACCAATGCCCCAGTAGGACACGCCCCCTCAGAACGACATTCCGCCGGGATTCGACATACGTTAGCCGCGCGGAGAGAGATTGTGTTTTACGACATTCCGCCTGGATTTGCGATAGCTCTGCCTGCTACATGCTACTTTAGTCACGCCCCCAGGTTCTCCGTGGCATCTGAGCGGTGCAGGAATGGTGGCTAGACGGCGCGACGCAACCGCAGGTAGATTGACTACAGCGCCCTGGTGACCGCGTGCAATCGATGATACCCGTGCCACTATTTCATAAGTTTAAATCGTCGTGCATTCGCTGTAAAGTTTTATTGGGAACTTTCCTCTTCGTCACACATAGGTTGCTGCGGAGCAGTGTTACTGTATGCAGTAGGGGTAATCGGATAGTTTATACATGGCATATCCACGTCGCTTGTATAGCTGATTATTTTCTTTACGTAAACTAGTACTGTATTTTAATGAGTTAAAGTCTGTGAATCCTGACTATCAAACGGAGTGAGTACGTTCCTGATGTGGTCATTATATGCCATGATATTGGTATGAATTGTCTGTCAGTTTGTCACCTTGATAATCCATAATCGTAAAAATAAGAACTTGTTGATCATTGTTAACACACCACAGCACACAGTCTGTAACAACGAAATGTTACGAAATTATAATAACATATTGCGTTGTTTGTTTTTTCACTGGAATGTAAAGTTTGAGGTGCGGTTTGTGGCTCAGTGGTTTGGGACACTGTGCCTGTGACCAGCCGGTTCCTGTCCCATAATCGACATCCTGATTTCACCATTGGACCCCTAAGCAAGGCCCTAAACCCGTAGTTGCTACATGGTCTGTCTGCTTATTGAGAGATGTCTGTTGTTTTGGATCTAATGTAAAATGTAGTTTATTTTTAGGCACTTGGTCCCGGTTGAGGAGTAGGCAGATGACCAGGGCGTGTTCTCCATCCTGTGTGTTGCAGGTGGTCAGATGACAGAAGGGGCAGGTGGCAGTGAAGGTGGCAGGGGCACAGAAACAGAGCCAACATCAGCACTGCCAAAAAAATGCCCCCCTGAGAGCTGGATGAAGCGCATATTTGGGTTCGAGAAGGGGGACCTGTCTTCCTGGGAGCGTGTTGTGTGCCTCCTGAACCGGCCCACTGACCCGGCCTCACTTGGGGTCTTCCGCTTCCTCTTTGGTAAGCTGTCACTGCAGGTGCAGAGGGCAAATGTGCCAGTTATTTATACAGGAGAAATATGGAAACGGTTGGGGGGGGAGAACATTCCATAAAGCCACCTTGGGGGCAGTGTGTGACTCAGTGGGCAAGGCCTCTGTGCCTGTGATCGGAAGGCCGTCGGTCCACTCTCAAAACAGTCACATGTCCGTGGTCCCTTCAGCAAGGCCCTTAACCTCCAGTTCTGGGGGCTCTGTACACTGGCTGACCCTGCACCATGGCCCCCGCCAAACTTGCCGTCTCCTATCTACGTGTCTCATGGACAACAAGTTGCAGTAGGCAGAAAGAGAATTTCCCCATGAGAATTAATAAGGTATCACTAGTCTATAACATTTTTGTATTTATTTCACTTGTTCAGATACCTTTTCATATCATTCCAATGTTTGCTTGTTTCGTAATAGTTCCGGTTAGTCAGAGTCAGATTTGGCCAAACATTTGCTCTTTGACCCTGTCCACTGTCTCACCTGGGGTGGATGCAGCTGTGTGTTCTAATATCCTGTGTCTTCTAATGTCATGTGTTGCTGTCCTCAAACTGCTAAAACGCCATATTTATGAAGCTGTTCCTTCACAATCTATTTTATAACATTTTTTAAAACAAGCACGCAGTGTAAAAATAAAACTGATTTGGGTCCAGTGGTCTCATAAACACTGGGTTTAACATCCACCAGCTTCCAGGAATGTTAGAGAAGTATGGCCTGCATGGTAGCCCTGAATGTGTGTGTCACTTTTAATTTTGGTTTTCAAAATTATCTGTGACTGTGGAACGGAAAAAAGTTCAGCTTCTGTGTTTTGTTAAATGCTTTCTAAGTGTAAATTTGTGTTTAGTGGGACAGCAGTGGTGGGGAATTCTGGACAAGATAAACCTCTTTGAAGTCTAGAAGGATCAAACATGTGAGACTCTGGCACCTGTAAATCTGTAACTTAGGTTTGTAGATTTGAGAGGCCGCTTGGTGACCATGTCTTACAGACTCAGATTTTAAATGTGAATGAAGTTTAACAAGCTTAAGTTTAACAAGAGTGCCTTTCTTGGTTTGTGTCAAGATTTATTAAATTTATGAAAATTATTATTTTGTATTCTGTAGTTACCGTTCCATGTCATGCATATCGGAGATTATTAATTAATTCCTTGAAATGTCTGAACTGCACTGTTCCTTTGATATCCTGCTTATTTAATTTAATAACTGTCAGAGCAGCACGAGGGGGCTTCTGGCGTGGCAACATAAAGCTCATTTTGCATGGCCGGTCAGAAGCCGGGACCTGCTGGTAACGTGACCCTCGCATTTTGTTTTCCTTGTGTGAATTGCGTTCCAATGTCGGATCAGGCCTTCTGATGGCATTGGATGTTACCCAGGAGCGAGGCCTCAGTCACCTGGACTACAAGTATCTGGATGGGGCGCCGATATGCCGCTTCCCACTCTTTGACTTCCTGGAGCCCCTTCCGATGGACTGGATGTATTTTGTGTACGTGGTCATGTTCTTAGGTCAGTACTTCAGTCGAGCTCCGCTCCATGTTTGAGCGAGAGGTTGTCGCTCGCTCTAACCTGTTTCCCCTTCGCTGCGCGGACCACCAGGAGCTGTGGGCATCATGCTAGGTTGTTTCTACCGCTTCTCCTGCCTGATGTTCATCTCCACCTATTGGTATGTCTTCTTCCTCGACAAGACGGCCTGGAACAACCACTCGTACCTCTATGGCCTCATCGGCTTCCAGCTCACCCTCATGGACGCCAACAGATACTGGTGAGCAAAAAAAGTTCATTAGCTTAATGTAAGATCAGTTAAGCTCTCAATGGTACATAAAACTGTTGTATTGGGTATGTCTTTCTGTAGTAATAGTAGATTTCCAGGGAATTGTACTGTATTTTTAAGTTGCTCTTTTGGCCAAAAGGGGTAACTTAGGCATGTTCTGGTTGCCTTGCAGGGTTACTGTTGGCTTGGTTGTGGACAGACTGTTGTTTCCTTGTCCTCTTCAGGTCTATAGATGGACTATGGAATCCCAGAAAACGGAACGCCCATGTGCCACTGTGGAACTACACCGTCGTGAGGATGCAGGTACACTGTCGCTCAGATGTGCGTGACCCCATGACCCCTGGAGATGTGCGTGACCCCATGACCCCTGGAGTATCCTTTAGATCAGGGCTATTCAGATCGCGTTCCTCAAGGGCCAAGCCCTGCTGTTTTTTCAGCTTTCCTTCACCTGTCAGTCAGGTGTGAAGCCTCTGACCAATCAGAATCAGTAATTATTAAACCAACTACCTGGGACAATTGAAAACGAGGCCTGGATTTGGATTTGAGGTCCAGATTTGAAGATCCCTGCTTTAGTGTCTTACTGGGCATTTCCTGTTCTCAGGGACACCCAGATTCTGTGCTCCAAACCCCCTCGTCTTACAAATGAGATTGTGTGAAATGGGATCGATGCATTAAAAAGTTTTGAGATCATCACTCGCATAAAATGGAATTTTCTGTAAGTTTAGGAATAAAGTCAAAAGTCATAAGGTATTCAAAATAAATTATTACAAATATGCTTAAATTTGTTCACCATGATTATTCAGCTGACTGTTGGCCAGAATCGTTTTTGGGAAAAATTTTACTGTTTTTAAGATTCTAACGGGTCTGGATGCAGTTCAGCCAAATGGCTATTTCAATATTAGTCTAAATACTAGAACTTGTGGCCATAAGTGGAAATTAGTGGGAGAACATTTTAAAACAAATTTGAGGAAGCACTTCTTTACACCGCATGTAGTTAGAGTATAGAATAGTCTTCCTGCTAGTGTAGCGGAAGCTAAAAGCCTGGGTTCCTTTAAATCAGTGCTAGATTTGAACAACTCTGAGCTATTAGTTAAGCTCTCCCCAAACGAGCTTGATGGGCTGAATGGCCTCCTCTCGTTTGTAAATTTCTTACATCCTTATGTTCTTATGTAACTTTCTTGCGGAAGCAGACAAAACAGAGGTTAGGAAGTCTGTCTCTGTCCTGTTGCAGATATTCATCGTGTACTTCATCGCCGGCGTCAAGAAGCTGGATGCTGATTGGGTGGAGGGCTACTCCATGCAGTACCTTGCTCACCATTGGCTGTTTGACCCATTCAAGTAAATCGTTTTGCATGGCTTACATTAGCCTGTGAGTGATCAATGGTGTGCCTCGGCCCCTGTTTAATGGTGTTATTATTGGTAGGCTGATCTTGCCTGTGGAAACAGTGAGCCTGCTGGTGGTCCACGGATGTGGGCTGGTGCTGGACCTATCGGCCGGCTACCTGCTCTTCTTCGACGCCACGCGGCCCTTCGCCATGGTCTTCGTCACCTACTTCCACTGCATGAACTCCCAGCTGTTCAGCATCGGTGAGGAAGGGGTCCGGCTTCCTGGCTGTCCCCCCCGGGGGGGGGGGGCTGTCTGCAGCCTATTTGCCGCCTTGGAACAGATGGTTGAGGCCAGATTTTCACAAGCAGGCGCATGCCAAGGGTGGGTGGCAACAGTGGGCCAGGCTGCTGCCCCTTTGCCCTCCTTGGCTGAGTTGCCCCTCTTGACCAAACAAACAATTCAATAAAAAACGTGGGCTGGAACACGTTAGCAGTTACACTGGCGCTTGTTGAAATACGTCTTTCGTTTCAGGGCGGGGGGACTGGGGGGGGGGGGGGGGGCAGGGCTTTTTTTTTCCACCTTTACAC
>JAABNY020000119.1:8140401-8173083 GCA_015164015.2 Brevimyrus niger | reverse complement strand
GGGCCCCCCACCACACCATCCACAACGAGCAAGTGACCTGCAGCATCATAGTGTGCCCGTGAGTGCCCCCGCCCGCCCTCCCCCCCCCCCCCCCCATTCTTTCCCCGCCAGGCCTCACCCCCACCCTCCCCGCCAACTCATCGTTTTCCGGTTAGCAGAACCTGTGCCCTCTCACCCGCCAGGTACAACCTGACGATTGGGAATGACAGCGACCGCAGTCTGTTCCGCAAGCTGAAGTTGCAGTACGCCGTATTCGACGAGGGCCACATGCTGAAGAACATGAATTCCTTGCGCTACCGCCACCTCATGGCCATCAATGTCAGTGTACATCTTCAGTGAACTGGAAATCTACATTCGTTAAGTATGGCTTTATACAAGATACTGATTTTGTTTAATTCCTGCATCTCTGCACCCCCCCCCCCCCCTTCCCAGGCCAAGCACCGACTGCTGCTCACAGGCACCCCCTTGCAGAACAACCTCCTGGAGCTCATGTCCCTTCTCAACTTCATCATGCCCACCATGTTTTCCAGCAGCACGTCACAGATCGCCAAGATGTTCTCTATGGTATGTGGGGTGGGGGCCGCGGCCTTTTGGAAGCTCGGGTTTGATCTGCAAGCACTTCAGAAAAAGGCTGCCCGTCGAAGTGTTTTGCCGACACCCTTTCAGAAATCATCTGAGGAACAGAGCAGCTTTGAGAGGGACCGGATCGCTCAGGCCAAGCTCATCATGAAGCCCTTCATCCTGCGGCGAGTGAAGAGTGAGGTATGGCCACACGGCTCAGCTCTATCAGCCAGTACAGGAACCCCCTGTGTTTGTCGGTGTACCATGTAAACGACATATGAATAAATATCATTACTTAGTAGAGATGATGCATGATGAAAGAGGTGAACCTTAATTCCTCTGAATAACTAGTGAAATTGTCTTCTACGGGGAGTTAATTTTAGCTTATGGATGTTGCTCTGTTTTGAGATTCATTCTGGTTCCGGGACACCGGCAGCTTTTTGACAGGAGTTTGGTTCTTTAATTGCTATACAGTCTAGCTTTGCGGAGCGCAGGGGAACGTTTTTCCTGTAAGGCCATGGGAGCCCTCACTCATCCAGCCCATCTGAGTCTGTCGTTCCTGTCCCAGGTCTTGAGGCAGCTGCCTGAAAAGGAGGAGCGAGTTGAGTTCTGCCCCATGAGCGACAGGCAGGCTCGTCTGTACGATGCCCTCTTTCGAAAACTGAAAGGCTCTGCTTCTGGAGAAAGTGAGTTTGGGGGTGGGGGGATCAAAGGTCACCAGGACCCTACATGCACGGCTGAGCAGTTCAGATCAGTTCGATTCAATTCAAATCAATTCTTGTCATTAACTATGGAATCAGATTTGTGCCAAAATTCTCAAACAAAACATTCCTAATATCAAACAAAATTCATTCAATATTCATTCTCACCTGTGACTTTTTCAGTTTCGCTGCTGGCTTTTCAGTCACTCCGCCCCGTTTTACGTTTCCACTGCTAGTTTTTCAGTTTCCCTGCTGGCTTTTCAGTTAATCCGCCTCGTTTTACGTTTTCACTGCCTGAGGATTCGTTTGCAGTTCTGGCACAGATCTATCGTGTGGGCGGGGCTTCGCCTCATTTGCCAGCAGGTATTTGAGTGACAGCTCTGTGCCCCGGGAACTCTTATCACTGAGATGGACAGCAGCATCAGCTGTCAGTTAGGATCACTAACTATCGTTTGTTGTGTTAGAATTTGTTAGTTTTTTTTGTAAAAATTCTATTGTAACACAACAAAGGTCTAGGACAGCATAATGAACATATTTGATCAATACTTACAATTGATTAATTGTGGAGTTGATCTTGTGCACAAATCACAAATCTCATATGTGATCCTAACTGACAGCTGATGCTGCTGTCCATCTCAGTGATAAGAGTTCCCGGGGCACAGAGCTGTCACTCAAATACCTGCTGGCAAATGAGGCGAAGCCCCGCCCACACGATAGATCTGTGCCAGAACTGCAAACGAATCCTCAGGCAGTGAAAACGTAAAACGAGGCGGATTAACTGAAAAGCCAGCAGGGAAACTGAAAAAGTCACAGGCGAGAATGAATATTGAATGAATTTTGTTTGATATTAGGAATGTTTTGTTTGAAAATGTTGGCACAAATCTGATTCCATAATTAACACAGTGTGCCAGCACATGTGTAAATGAAAAGAAGCTCTACCATTTAAAGTTGCGTAATTCCCCAAAAAGTAACATTGAAATATTGTGCGATTATATCAATAAGGTGACTTCTTAAGCACAATTCATGCAGCAGTTAAACCGCAATAAATCACCTGCGTCTTTTTGGCCGTTGCGCTGGCTAATTCACAGCTGCTGGCAGGGGTGACTAATGAACAGGGTCCTCAGGAGGGAATCACGGTAACCGCTCGGAGCTGTGACCCCGATCTCCGATACGAGCCGCTCTCGTGCGCCCCAGACCCCACTGTGGCATTGTCATCCACTCCTCTGATCTTCTCTCCCTGCCCTATGATTTATGTACTTATTCAGCAAGACGACTAAGACTAATGTCCTCTCCCGTCACACCGTAACCCTCCAGAACGGGACCTCTGCAACGTGATGATGCAGCTGAGGAAGATGGCCAACCACCCACTGCTCCACCGACAGCATTACACCCGCGAGAGGCTGGCTGCCATGAGCCAGCTCATGCTGAAGGTCGGGGCCCCTCTCCAGGGCCGTGTGCCTGCCGACATCCGTCACCGCGCTCCCCCCCGTGGCACCCGCAGCCGGGCCACGCCCGCCTCAGATCTCACAGCGGCTTCCGTCTGCCCAACGTGCCGTTCACGCTCGCTGGCCACATTCTCTACAGTCAGGCTGAGGCTGTTTATGCTTTTATATCTTGAAAAAGCCCCTTCGATGACCCTTTAGCTGTAACCTAGGTCATAGTTTTTGAAGTGTTTGTCTTGCTGACCTCGCTGTACTGTAATTTATTTTGGCTCAAGGATAGTAAAGTGCGGCATTATGAATCGGGGATTTTTGCTACAGAAACGGCATCTTTCGGGGGGCCATTAGGAATGAGGCCCGATCGATGCACATCCTGCCCACCTGTGAGAATGTTTTGTTTTTGTCCTTTTGATGGGAAGTTTGTTACACTTGGGGGTGGGGGGGTGTGGGGGGGTGTGGGGGGGCGGGACACGTTGGCTTGCCTGTGGGACTGGGGTTTGAGTCCCCATGTTCTCCCCATGTAATCATGGGGTTTTCTTCTCTGGTGAATATGAGATGCCAGATTGTCTATAGGTGTCATTTTGTGTGTGACTGGTGTGTGTGACTGGTGTGTGTGGCTGGTGTTTGTGACTGGTGTGTGCCTTACCATGGGTTCGGCACCCTATTCTTTATTTCCTACCTTGTGCCCATAGCCTCTGGAATAGGCTGTGTGACCTTTAATAGTGGGCATAGAAGATGGATGGATGGTTACACTCTGTTTGTGGTCACACCACGGCAGACCAGCCTCAGAAGCTTGCAGGCCCTGATGGCCTTCACACTGTATTTTGACTGATTGAACCCCCCCCAACCCCCACTGCATAGGAGCCGACGCACCGTGACGCAGACCCGGCGCTGATCCAGGAGGACATGGAGGTGATGTCAGACTTCGAGCTGCACTGCCTCTGCTCGCAGTATTCCACCCTGCACGGCTTCCAGCTGCAGAGTGACCAGCTGCTGGACTCGGGCAAGTTCGCCGTGCTCACCGAGCTGCTGGCCACCCTCAAGGACAAGGTAGGGCGGGGTCAGAAGGCAGCCAATGAGGGGTACAGGGGGTGTGGCCTCTGGCTGATAAGTGGTTTAATCCAATTGGGGAAACAACAAAACTGGTTGAACCAATCGGTTATTGACACACTATGATAATCCCACCCCCGGATATTTCAATAAGGAGTACTTGTGGGGGGCAGTTATGTGGGTCTCCTACAGCAGGAGTTTGTATAGTGTGACCCAGTCGCTGGATATCCATGTAACCCTCACTACACGCTCCACAGACTCCTCTCCCACCCTCCCCCCCATGTCCCCCTCTCCCCCCCTCTTCCCCCTGTCTTGGCAGGGTGACCGTGTGGTGCTCTTCAGCCAGTTCACCATGATGCTGGACATTGTGGAGGTCCTGCTGAAACACCTGAGCCTCCGCTACCTGCGGCTGGATGGCTCCACGCCCATGGCTGACAGGTCTCTACTCGCCTCCCCCGGCACTAATCGCTTCCATCCAGGGCGTCGGTACGGGCGGCTGGACCTGTCACCAGAGGGCTTCCTACGTCACGTGACATGTGCCCCGCTTCGTTTTTGCTCAGATAATGAGAAAAAGGATGAGCAAAGCTGTGCTGATATTTTTTTAACCCCCCCCACCGATGATGGGAATGGGATATCCCTAGTTTTCTTAGCATGTGTTATGTCCCATGGTTCTTGGTGTGAATTTGGAAGAGGGGTCTAATTAACACGTGTTTGATTTAGCCATTCAGTACTATACTGATATCCTGTAGGCCAAAGAGTTAATCCTAAAATACACTACAATTTGACCAATGAATACCATTATCCTGTCATCTTTAATTATACTATTCCTAATAACTTATAATTTTGCATGTGCAAAAACCTTTTTCAACAGATTATATTCAGTTACATTTTATTAGACCAGGTCCATTTTCCAGTCTTTGATTTCAGTCAGAACTAATAAGAAATATTTTATATCTTGAAGGGGATTGATCTTGTTAGGATTTAGTTTCGACATGAACAGCGTTGTAAATTATTCCATAAATCTACATATTTTACTATTACTTCAAGCCAAAGTCACCCTGGGTAACAGTACAAAGGAGTGATGTTTTTAATGTAGAAACCTGGAACCGGATGAAGCAAAGATATTAAAACCCTTCTGGGTTTGGTAAGAGCCATTTTGTTGCCCCTTACAGGATTGGCCTCATCGATGAGTTTAATACTGACCCTGACATCTTCGTGTTCCTGCTGTCCACGAGGGCAGGGGGGCTGGGCATCAACCTCACTTCCGCCAATGTGGTCATTTTGCACGACATCGACTGTAACCCCTACAACGACAAGCAGGCGGAAGACCGCTGCCACCGTGTGGGCCAGACCAGGTGAGACACACCTGCTGTGTGCTGAGGTGGGCAGGAAGGGGAGTGGTCTGGGGTGGTGGATGTTTGTCCACTGGGGTGGTGAAAACCTCACGCATGGTGAGAGACGGCAGCAGTCCCCCCTCTAGTAGCTTGGACTCACTTCCGCTACAATCTGATTGGTTATCTCTCTGAACCAATCATTTTTTTTTATTCTGCCCTCAGAACATGTTTGTGTAAGTAAAACTCCCCACCAGCTAGTGATGTGTGGTGTTTCCCACCATGTGTGAGGTCTTCAGAATGAGAGGTGTCTGCAGCTGCAGCCAGACGCTCTCTGGAGGAGTATTTTTGTCCCCTCAGGACGGTGAAGGTGATAAAGCTGGTCTCAAAGGACTCCATCGAGGACTGCATGCTGCGCGTCGGCCAGAAGAAGCTGAAGCTGGAGCAGGATATGACTGCCACAGAGGGAGGTGAGTTCCGTTCTGCTGGAGCCTCCGTCGTCGTGATGTGGATTGGCTTTGTGTGTGTGTGTGTGTGTGTGTGTGTGTGTGTGGGGGGGGGGGGGTGTGCATGCGCACACCGGCCTATCCAGGCTCTGCAGCTTCAGCAGCAGCTGACGTGATGCATAGTCTTTTAATTATAAGTTGCATCAGAATTAAGTCTGCAGGGGAAGGTTTTTGTGGTTGGTTTAGAGTATCACAGAGGTCATTATGAGCCATCTTGCATGGCTGGATTCTGCTGACCTTGAACCTTGGCCAAAATTTTGAATGAATCTCTCTAACTGCCACCCCCCCCCCCCCTTCATAGGAGATGAGGACTCCATGCCAGAGGACATGGCTTCCCTCTTGAAGGCTTCTTTGGGACTGTGAGCTCCCTCACTGACTATAACTTGGTGGAAATCCGTGTCACTATCCTGTTCCCTCTACTAATGGGTTTGGAGCCAGCCAATGAACACTAAAAGCTCCTATCAGGATCCCTAAGCATTTTGGGACCTGTGTGTGTCCTGGGTGCTGGATACAGAATAGCCCTGCCAGCCCACCAGGGGGCGCTAGACCACAAGACCTTTTTATGTTCTGCTTGTTACTGTGATATTGACGTTGGACGCTGTTCTCGGTGCCTTATGTGTTGTATTGGGATTTTTTTGTTGTTTCACTGCTAAAATGTAAAGCTGTATTGAAAGCTGTTGACAAATTAGTGTAAAAAGCAATTGTTTTCATAGCACTGATGATTGACATGGAGATGAAACGGGGTGAACTCACTGGAAGACAGTGCAAGTGTCTAAAGATATGGTTAAATAAATAAATTAAAAAAA
Organism: Brevimyrus niger; assembly: GCA_015164015.2. Lineage (NCBI taxonomy): Eukaryota > Metazoa > Chordata > Actinopteri > Osteoglossiformes > Mormyridae > Brevimyrus > Brevimyrus niger. The sequence continues at coordinate 8,166,689 of JAABNY020000119.1, read as the reverse complement.
TTAGGGATGCTTGCATTTTACTCAGATTTTTAATAAAATCTGTATCTTAAGGACTGGGACACTAAGCCACACTGAACACATGAAATATGTCAGAACAGAAATAACACTAATAACATTTTTCTTAATTTCACAATTTAGCTTAACTGAATATGAAAGGACATGAATAAATTATCCGCAGATCCTCTTTCGTTTTATTTATTAAATAGACACTTTTTTATCTGTAGTGATGTACATTTTGGGAGACCAGGGTCAGACAGGCCCTGGAGCAGTTGAGGATTGTGTTTGCTCAAGGCCGCAATGATGAAATCACGGACGCTGATCCTGGGATTTGAACCAGCAGCCTTCCGATCGCAGCACAACATCTTGAGCCATTCAGTCACAATCATGGCAAACCTCCGTATCGGACCTGAAGCAGAGCCATGGAACAACCCTAAATACTCATGGTGAAAAAACAGTCATCCATCAACCGAGGTAATGTCCAGTTGTGTCCCATAAAGACCATAATAAAAATGTATTGTGAGATGTCTAAAGCGGACGCGCGGATGTCAGCAGGCATGTCTCATTGTATGTGGCATGCTGCAAGAGCCTCTTCTGTTCTGAAATGTCCCTGCATTTGGGAAAGGTGCCATATAAATAAAACACAATTATTATTAAGGGTCCAAAGCATGTATGGAATGTGTGCTATGGAACCTTATTATTTTTTTTGGGATTATTTATTTATTTATTTTTCCCTAAAACTGAATGCCCAGCCTAAACCATAAGTCCTAGGCTGACCAAACTTGGTAGGACGATTGTAATTATTATTACGTTTATTATTATCTAAAACCAATTGCACTGCCAGGATAGAGGTTTAGTTAAATGCGTGTGAGATTGTATCTTATACAGTGTGTTTGGCCTCTCCCCTATAATGATCGAGATATATTGAAAATGGCGTCCTCGTTTCCAGGACAAAACCTGGATGTAAGTCAATGGATACCATGTAATGGTTTCTGTTTGCTCCTGTCACCAGTTCCCAAGATCAAGGGGAAATGATTGAAGATGAGGACGGCTAAACTGCTACTTTGCGAACGAAGCATTTTGGTTTTTTTTATATGTTATATGGGTTGCTTTCCTTGAAATAGTCTAATCAGTGTGGCATCTATTTTGTCCAGAGTGACATACAGGTGAGAAAAGCTACGGTCGGGGAGCAGGATCAGCAACAATTAGGGTTAATTGCCCACAGGTACTGTCATTACTGCCATTACTTTGCCAGAAATGGGATTGGAACCCACTACATTCTGGACAGAGGCACAAAACCGTGACTTAGGGAGATACACATTACCCTGTAAGCTTCAAGTTGTCCAAAAATATATTCCACAAATCCATCTCAGACTACAGTACACCATTGCACACTGGTATCTATGTGCTTTGCTGTAAAAATAATTCCTATATGAAAATAGACGATGTTAGTGCTTGCATGCCATTCTGAAATGAAAGCATTTTGCACTTACAGGACAATGTAGCTGAAAATATTCTTGGGATCCAGTTTATAACATTTACACCTATTTCTAGGATTTATTGATATTTATTTATGAGTTAAGGCCTGTACCCTGACAACCGGAAACCTAAGAGACCTATTTCCTCAGGAGATGGAGTCATATGAACCTGTAAAAATAACACCGGTATTGAAACACCTTAGATGACCGTAGAGTCCAGGTTTGCTGGCTGCAGATCTCTGAATCATTTTCGCCCCGTGGAAATGCATGCGCGTCAGCAGAATCGCCAACCCACCGCGCCCCCCCCCCCAAAAAAAAAAAAATGTGAGTTTCAGCTCCATGGAGACCAAGGCAGGTGTCTGGCCCCTGTCCCCTGCACTACATCAGCCCTGTGGTGTTTTTCCCTGAATGCTTGTATATCAAAAAACTACTGGTGACCACAGCTCACGCACACACATTATATCAGCATCGAGCCTGATGTGGGATTCGATAATCTTAGATTGAATCTGGGATTTATTTCTATGGCTGAGACCAAACTTGGCTCCGGATGTCTGAGGCTAAAGCTCAATCAACGGTCTTGCCGTCAATCTTCTTCAGCCGGTGCCGAACCGCTCTTCTCAGCATTTTTTTTTTCTGAAGAGAATCAGAGGCTCTTGCTGCAAGCGACCATATAGATTAAAAGATACCGCAAGAACTCTGTATTCAAAGAAAATGCTTCTCATATACGTATGTGCGTATGTTCAGAATAAGCACACTATAAAAATAAAAGTTACGTTTAGTATGATTCAAAGACTAGGCCAGGTTAAAAATTACATTGAACATGTCAAAGACGTTATGTCCAATTTCATTGTCTATCAATGTATTAAAAAGATGCTGACATCTTGGCAGTAGTTAATTCAAGCCTGGCATATGTGCCGGATGCCTCTCATTGTAATCACATTGCATAATAGGCGCTCGTCTGTAGTTTAAAGGGATTTACGTATATTATTCACAAGTTTAAGCTGGTATCAGACTGTCAGCTAGAACGTACGTGTCCTTATTGTAAGTTATAGATGTGCTTATCCTTCATATGATTTTTAGGACAGCCGGTACGACCATGTCTGTATTTCAGACGGTTCGTCAAACCACCCAGAAGCCCCAGAGAAACCTTGACATGACTAATGACACCTTAGCGTCCCTAGATTATGAGATGATGAGGGGAAAAAAACAGATGGCATTTTTAATAGATGATCGTTTTTCAGTTATGCGAAAGGTTTGACTGAACATTTTAGAACCGACTGCCGTGATATTGTTTCCTAATTTGGGGTAATAGAAAAGTGTCACTGCGGCAACACTGATTAAGGTGCTGAATGGCAATGATTAGACTATACACGCATTGCCGATAACTGCTTATCTAATTAAAACAGGTTTACAGAACTGGCACACAGAAACACACTGACGATATGAGTTTATTGAGGTCTACCAATACAATTGATACGCTTGAAACACATAAACTAAATTAAGTTTAAAAGCTAAAAAAAAGAGAAAACCTTGTAAGATTCCATAAAAGTGTCAGTCTGGCAGAAATGAATAAGCTGAAAACAAGTAAGTGCACAATAGCCTATGTATACAGGGTTGCCAACTCTCGCGCATCTAGCGTTACATGGTTTCAGACTCTCACGCTCACGCAAGTTACGGTAAATATATATTATTCCAGTATGAACCGAAAATTAGCTACATCAAAAGCGTTGGGGCACTTTTCAGACTCTTATAGGTACATGAATCACTTAACCTATCGGCAAACAAATAACGCACTATATATTGAACAAGCACATTTGAAAAACTGGACTCCGCCAGCTGATATCAGATATTCAATGTCCTGGTACAGAAACATCAGCTGAGGGGAAGATCGAGCACGCCGTCCTCCTTACGTCCCATACCGAGGATCCGGTAATGTCGAGGAATCTCATTCGGAGGACGAACTAGAAGGACAAAACGTAGAAACCATCGATCACGCAACATATGCAGCCACTGTGCCTAAAAGGATTAAAGCACATACGCTGCCAGACTGCGTTACTTCTGACTATGGCACGACTCCAAACAGTCAAACTCAGGCTAATATTATGGACCGTTAGCATCGTTCTAATCTGAACTAATGCAAAAAGCATATTCAGTTCACGGAAATGTAAAATGCTCTACGGAGAGCTGCGCGATTGGCAGTAGGGCCAATTTGTTTAGGACACATTTCAAACAAATAAGGATTAGTTTCTTATAATATATATACTGTCAAACACGACAAAAAATATATATAGGCTCGTAAAACATTTATAATCACACATGATATATTAAAACGTTTTGTGCATTTGTATCTTAAGTGTGTCCTTATGTTCAAATAGCTGGCTTTAATATTCTTGTATTTTAATAATATAACTTATAATTTCAAAGCCTTAAGAATAACACTTTATTTATTTGTTTGTTCGTTTATTTATGCAGAACACATTCATCTTTTTCTGGGTTGGTTTTTAGCTACTCCGACGCAAGAAATGTATATTTAAAAAATTCAGTGGATACGCTTAAAACATTGTAAGGCCAGAATCGATAGACAGCTATATGATATGCACCATGAAGACAGATAGAGCTCCACATCAGTGATACCTGCATCAAACACTTTTCTCCGTCCGTACTAAGTTTCTAGCTGCCACGTAAGCTCGTATTCCTGCGCTTTATTTTTAATGTTCCAATTGTGCTGTGTGAAGTTAGCGTTTTAGATTCTTAATCCAAGATAAGTTTAAGATTAAATGTCAGTTCAGAGATGTGAGCGCCACACGTCAAGCAAGACAAACGTGATGCGATGTTTACACACATCGAAGGGCAGCATCTTCACAAATGATCAGGGCTGACATGGAGAAAACCCATCTCCGCTTTTCACCTTATCACGAGCCTGCGGTTCATCTCGAGAAATTCCAGAAACGTTTGACGTCACCATCAATAGGAAAGTTGCACTAAGTAAAAGGGAAACTTTAGAAACGTGTTTCAGGTAGACCTGGAAGCCTCCCAAGGCACCCAGGTCTCCACCGGTCGCCCTCTGAAAGGCAGTGCCCCATCAGGCGAGAAGGTCCCACCGTGAGAGAGAACTTGAGAAGGTGCGGATGTAGAGACCAAGGAATCTAATCTTTCATCAGGGCAAAACTGAGAACTGCAGTTAGAGCAGGATCCGTTCGCCCTGCTATTTAGTTAACCCAAGCTTGTGGAAAAAGGAACAGGTCAATTATTTAAAATAGATTATCAGGGGTGTCGCTTCCACTCCCCGAATCATATCTAAGATATCTTACCGTGGATGGAGAAACAGTCACACATGGCCCTCACTAACAGAACTTTAACTAAGCCAGATAGTCGCTGCTCCTTCTGACCCGTGTAACTGTGTATGAAAAACAAAAGAAGAAGGGTGAAATCAAATTAAAGTGTAGAATAATGTAAAGGTAAACACAGATTCGGCTTAGCGGAGAATGTAGCTGAACTCAACTTCACATGCGTGCATTCACTGTCATTGTCGAACTTGTTTTATTTTGCGAGAAGTTGATAATAAAAGACCGACGCATCTACAGTCGTATTCGTATTTTTCCCCGATTTGCTCAAGTCAAACCGCAACCAGATTTGTTCTTGTCACTCGTGAGGAGGTGAATTGGCATGAGTCACGGCGGTAACAAAGGGTTATCTGATAGTGCTGACGGAGCGTGTTTCATGTTCATCTCCTAAAGTGGCGCGTTGCGACTGCGGTACGCAGACTGCAGACCCTGCCTGCGTACGACCAAGTTGTATTGGTTAAATGAATAATTATATTTCAAATACACCGACTGAGAGGGATTGAGTTTTCGTCCAAAATTAAAACGCACATAAGTAATATAAGAAATCTGCTTATGCATATCCTAAAATTCCCCTAGGCATCAGGAATAAGCTGTCACATGAATCTTGCGAAATACGAAGGCAATGTAATCAAGCTGTCCTTCTCTGCAGGTTGACGCGATTGGACCTGGGAGAAGAGTGAGGATTATAGCAATAAGCCATATAATTAGTGTCAAGCACATACACATCCTGAATAAACTTTTCCATTATTAGTGTCAACTTATTTAAATATCTCAATCTTCTATCATTATTTTCCTTCAAACTGATTTCAATAAATATGCATGCTGGTTTGTCGTGGTATATAAAAATAATGTATACTTTTGTCTAATAAACACAAATAAATTGCAATCATCGCAGATTACAATAATGAAGGCTTCAGTTATGTCTAGTGAAGGGAGGCAGTGATTTGAGTCATTAAGTTTCAGAAACATATGTGGACTGTTATTTTCCCCTAAAAAATAGCAGAAAAAATCTACCCACAAGGTTAACGAAGTCAGCAGCATAATATGTTTAATTGGATATGTTGCCATAGACATGATTGGTAAAGTGCATTACAGTTATGTGCAGCTGATTCACACAAAGTCATGTTGAGAACCGAATACCTGGCTGGAAGGAAAAGTTACCAAGTTTTAAGTATGCGCCGTTTCATTGCATAACGTTTAATAAAATATCATCATGTTAAAACTGTCATTTAGTTTACCATTGATAGATATTTTTATATTTAAATACCATGCTTTAGTGCAATTTCCAGTCTGACTGTTCTCACGCAAGTTAGGCTACTGGATGCATAACAGGGTACAGTTAGTAAAATACGCATATAACCGGTTCCCTCATTCCAATGGCTGAATGTTCGCAACCATCCTATTAAGGGTGACGTAAAGCCAGTTGTTTTGGTTCGAACGACCAATCGGATGTCGGGCTGAGATTCTACAGAAGCCGAAATGGGCCTATTCTTGCCCCATCTGTACTTGCATGTACCTACACAACGCGCTTCGCCGGGCGCGTAGCCCGCTTCTCCTGCGGCTTTAACAACACTGGCATGGAAACCCCATTGCCGCTGCAGTACGATTTCTTTCACGGGCAGCAATTTCAACAGTATAAGTACCAGCACTGCTGCGGCCAGGAGGCCCGGTTTATTAGCCAGAACGACCAGTACTGCACCTGCAATAACCGTGATGCCGGGAAAAGCCATATTCTTCTCCGGAATCCGCCAACCGTAGCCGGAGCTCCGCGAACATCATCCGTGTCTTCTTCAAGACAAGGTTGTCAGCTCAGTACCGGGGAGTTCACGCCTTCTAGTCATGGTAGTTCACCCAGACATCACCATCCCCATTATCAGCAGAGCCACAGTCGGCAGCAGGGCAGCCCGATCAGCAGCCGCGCAGAAAGTAACACATTTACTGAAACGGCCATGAGCAGCTGCAGATATAACGGCGGCGTGATGCGGCCGCTCAGCAACTTGAGCTCCTCCCGCAGAAACATGCACGAGTTTGATTCGGAGTCGCAGCCCCTGCAGCCGACCTCGACGGCGGACGCGTCGGACGTCGTAGTTTCCAAGCCGGAGCACAACTCAACTACCCTGATGCCTTATGCATCTGGCGATGGAGCCGGGGGATGCAGCGGCGGCGGCAAATCGGGCAAGAAGAAAAACCAGAATATCGGGCAGAAGCTCGGCCATCGGAGAGCTTTATTCGAGAAGAGGAAGCGACTCAGCGACTATGCCCTCATCTTCGGGATGTTTGGAATCGTTGTTATGGTTATAGAAACCGAGCTGTCCTGGGGGGCGTATGGAAAGGTGTGTTATTAACCAGCTTACCATTTTATTTTATTAACTTGTAACTTTATTGGTGCGCGTAGAGGACGCTGGTGATTTTTTTCCTCGAAGGAGTAACAGTAACGCGCTATGAGGGACACGCGCGAAACCCCTAATTTTTGTCTTTTCGTGTGATTTCTCCTGAAATCTTAATTTATAGTAATAAGTAGTTTTGTCAGGTAGTCTATAAATGTTAACAAATATTTTAATACTTTTGTGTGACATTAACATTTTCAAACTTGACAAAAAGATTTTGAGGAATTATCTGTTAAAGACCAAACAGAAATTGAGCAATAAAACCTGTATATTTTACTAATACTTAAGTTGTGTGTGCTGCGGTAGGTCTATCTTGGGTAGAAGTTAAAGAGTAACCAGATATTTTCGAATGGAAAGTTCTTATTTCAGAAGCAGACGTAAGAATGCCTTAGCTGTACTACAGTACATGAGTGTAGTTCGATTCAGTCATTCAAAACTGACTGTGCTAATAATTTGTTTGCATTTTCCTAGCCGAATCTTCACAATACTTTTTTTTTTCAGGAGTCACTATATTCTTTAGCTCTGAAATGCTTGATAAGCCTTTCCACAATCATTCTCCTCGGCTTGATCATCATATACCACGCAAGGGAGATCCAGGTAATGGTTTCGACAAACCACCAAATGTAACATTTCTGTCAGAATTACTGCTGTTATCGATACCTATGTAACAGCCAGTTTTCCAAAGGCAGTTTAGCTCGCCGGGCTCATTTGTGTTTTTACGGCATAGGGGGATTTCCTCAAAATGATTCCCCAAAGAAAGTGATTTACTAGCGGGAGAAGTGCAAAATTGCGCGCCCGCGAATCTAAACGGCGCATTCACTCAGCAATAAAATAAGTAGGATTATACTGAAGTCAGACGTATTTACTTTATAATAACCGGCAAAATCCAATTACCAAGTGAAAACCCGCCTACGACGGGGTGAATAACAGCTCATTATTACAGGAACATAGAGATTGTATCTTGCATGCCTAAATGAATTTTCATATGAATGATGAATTTGAGGGGTATATTTTTGTGTGCTTCTGGTTTATCTTGTTTGTGTCTGTTAAAAAAGTCCTTCAGGTAGAAATGTCTTAAATTCAAAGGCAAGTCAGTAACCACAAAGCTGTTAATCCCAAGTGTGGCGCGTGTGTGTGGGTGTGTTTGTGTTTTAAATAAATAAATATGCATACTTTTTAATCCAGTTCAGGATTCGAAGGGGAAGCTATTCTTCCTCTTGACTTTTCAGGGTAATTTTGGCACCTACATTCACTGCTTTTAGTGCTTTTCGATTCTGGATGTGTGTGTGTGTGCGTGTGTGTGTGTGTGTGTGTGTGGGGGGGGGGTTGTGCAGTAGCTGGTAGTCACCACGACAGAGCTCCTATTTAAAAGAGGACTTAGCGCATGAGAAGGTTGGCTGGCACTGTTGTGGGAGCTGGAGCTGCCCTCGTCCACTGGCCTTGACCTTGCAGAGGAGCTCCGCTATGGTTGTTCATCCTTTTTCTTCTTGGCTGGTCCTTCGTCTGAGCCCAGGCCACCTTGTTAGGGGTTAAAGGGGAGTAAATGATGCTGTACGCAGATGAGTCTGTGTCTGCTGGTGTATGGTGTTCCATGGGGACTCGAAGTGCTCAATCAGCACATCTTCTGCACATAAAGGGCAAATTTGAGTGAAAACCCATAATGCTAGCTGGCAAAAAACAATGGTCCAAGGGATATGTGAAGTGGTCCCCAGATTGGCTTAGCCACTTAAGCTTGCCATCCAGTTAATAACAGTAACGCTTGACCACAAAGTTCTGTCTCGCATCAGTAACCTCTCCTCCCAACCCACTCTGCCCCCACAGTTATGAGCTGCGCTGTCTGAATTGTGATATTATCGGGGCCCAGGTACTTTATAGAGCAATTTATTCACTGCTAATGGTGCAAGGTTCCGCAGTTACTTGGTTTCCTGTTAATCTCCGGACATCCCTCACAGAACGGCAGGTTGAGCGTTGGGCCAACATGAGGGAAGTGCAGCTCTGCCGTGCTGGGGGGAGTTGTGCCCCTGTCACATGTGGAAGCCCCCCCACCAGAGGCAGCCCAGGCGGCAGCGGTGCGTGAGCGGATTGCGTGATGCTGAGGCTTGGCTTCCCGGGTCGTCACGCTCAGTCGAGCGGAAGCTGACATGTGTTTCACAACGCGGTTTGCCCCCCCCCCCCCCCCCAGAGGATCAAGGCGACTAAGCCAATGGCGCCCCCAGCCTTTAGCCCCAGAGGACTTTTCTCCACATCCCAACCCTTTCCCCTCTGTTGATTAACTGTCCACATGTATTCAGGGGTGGGATGGCCAAGATTATTATTATTTTTTAAATGTAACGAATCTCAGTTTTCCTAACAGTAGTCAGACATCTGAAGATCTTGTAAAAAATGTTTCTTTTGAAAATTTTATCATTGGCTTGAGCAGGACTCTTAATGCCGAATTGCTAAAGGGACTGTCTGACTTACCCTGCTTTCTCAGAAAAAGTACAGGCACCTAATTTTCAAAGTTCTAATTTTGGTTATTCGACAGCTGGCCATGAACAATTAAATGGATCTTTTTGGATGACGCTTAAGCCAAAAAATATTTAAACAATACTGAAAATGATTTGGATCACAGAAAATTATATAAACTTTAGTGATTTTTATACTTGATAGTGTACATACATACTATTTCTTTAATATTAGTAGTTATTTTTGGTAAAAATAAATAAATAAATAAAGAACTTCACACCTGAGCGTAGGTATGCTGCACATTTATGTCAGCTTCATTTACCTGTTAGCTGCCTCTGCAATCATAGAATCTTCGATTTCTCACCATAACTTTTAAACTTTTCAGTGTCATCAATTTTGCGTCTGTAATAATGGACCCAAGTATTGCTCGCGGATTTTCACATCTGTGGCTATCTTTCCGACCCCTAAACTCTTGCAAATATGAAGCAGCGACTGTGCATCTGTACCTTGAACAAAAGCATCTGCTAAATGGATAAAATGTAAATGTTAAATAGAGGTGTCCGGGGATGGAGTGCAGTGTGCCTGTGCTCCTTCAGTTTGCCCGGGTCTGAGACTGTGCGGCGATGCCTTCTGTTAGTTGCTGCCCCGCTAATCCTGATCTGACCCCAACCCCTGAATCGGTTCCTGCTGTTCCATGAGGTGCTCGCTTAAATGTAACACTCTGCTCACTGTTGCCCACTGTGTCGTGTACCTATGCCCCTTCACCTACAAAAAGCCACCTCCTCCTTACCTCATCCTGCATCCAGTTTCCTTCCTGGCCGGCATCGTCCTCACGGTACCTTATTGGCAATGGGCATTCCGCTATTCACTGCGGGCCCTTATTTTTTTATTTGTCTTTGTGGTAAAGTCCCAGTGGAACAGAACAAACAAGTTTTAAACAAATCACATAGTTAAAAAAAAAAAAAAACAGCACAAGGAGGAAATGAAGTTGCACTATGGAGGGACTCTTCAGCCGGCTGATGCGTTACGCAAAGGGCTGATTTTAGCACTTTTATGTTGCTCTGGTGTGAATATCAAACGAAAAAGCCACAGCTGCAGACTCTACAGTGACGTATTACAAGGATTTAAATCGACATCCGGAAGCCAGAGTCTCACCAAAACACAAATTATCGCATTCAGATGTGCGGTATTAACTCGCAGTTCATTAAATGCGCCATTACCCTGTCACAGCTGGCCGGTGACCAGATGGTTTATGGAGGTCAATTGAGGCCAAAGAAAGATCCCATGCAGATATTAGTCTAGCTATCCCTGTTTGTCTTCTCTTCTGCTTACCTGAGCCCATGGGGATGCAAAGGGATTCTGAATTTTAGTGGGTTCACATAGCCAGAGGTGCTAATCCTGCCTAAAACTCAATCGTAAATTACGCTGGTTTCAGATCGCTGAGGGATTCACAGGTAGCCTCCTGTCTGATTTGTGGGATTGGACTAATTTCGAGGCTGCTTTGGCCTTAGAGGAACAGTTTTTAAAAGACATGAAAGGGAGCAAGCGGGGGGTGGGGGGGGGGGGGGGAGCTGCGATGCGGAGATCTCCTGGCCAGGACACGAGAACGGGTCGAGATTCCCCACCCACCTGGGGCTTGTCAGCGAGGCCTTTATATTCCAGCGGTCCAGCCGGCGGGACCTCTGGCAGTTGTTTGTGTTTCAGCTTTGTGCTCCCTGCCAAGGTTTTAGGGCCATTTGTGTGGCGTTACAGCTCGGCCTCTGGCCATAGTCATACATCTCCAACTCTGTATTACTTACGCTAATATTGGTCTCCTTGGTTTTCATATTGGTAAAGTATGTTTTGCTTTGCCATGTAATCAGGTACCAAATTAGAAATGGAAGTGTACTAATATTGGTGCTGTTAGAAAACAATTTCTTTGTTTAATCATTTGTAATAATGTATTCAACCATTAGTATGCAACAGCGTTCCAAATAATACATTGATATAATTTCTGTTCTAATTTTTTCAGAGCAGTTTTCAAGAAAATTGCATTTAAGGGCGTGTGTGTGTGTGTGTGTGTGTGTGTGTGTGTGCATGAATGCTCTCTGAAACTGGTACCTGTTCAGTATAGCATTGTTTTCCTCTGTGTGGGAGTGAAGGGCAGTTGGAAATAGCAGAAGCGGTCAGGAGAGGCAGCGTTTGGTTGCTGCCAGGCCAGCTTGTTCATTCTTGTGGTTAGTCAGCTGACTAGAAACCATTATTTAATCTGTGGAGATAAATATGAAATAGTAAACAGGGGTAGATGAGCAAACTGTAACAGTGCAGTGGCACTGCAAAATCCAGCTAGCACTGCCACTCTGCCCTGAACAGAGCAGCATATAAGTTCTTTGTAACAGGAAGTACTGACACTACCACTAAAAATGCAGCAAGTGATTCTAGTGCCAGTTTTGTCATTTCATTGTGATGCATTTGGGTCTTAAATTATATCAAACTTTCATTGAATATCTGTCGTATCAATATTAAGGAAAATCATATCATGATCATTATCATCCCCGTTTTATCGCCCGGTACTAACGTATACACTATGAATTTCGCTTGTTTTGTACGAATTTTTTTACGGAAGGAACTAGGGTTGGATGATGTCTACCTAATTGGCAAATGACAGGCTACAGTGAAACATTATGATGGACAATGATATGGGGGGGGTTGTGTCATTTGGTAAAGGTAATATAAATCTTCAAATAGTTTCTTCAACACTTTTTAATGACTACTCAAACTCATTAGGTACTTGAGTAGCATTCATTTATTAGTATTTCTATTTTTCGCACATTTGCGCTAATTCACACCCTAAACTCCCCTACTCATCCCGTCTTTCCTTACTTTTCCATTTAACCTAACATGAGTCTCAATCCATGTATTCCAGTACTTAAACTTATTTTGAGTGTGTTAGTGTATGCATTTATGTACATAAAATAGCAAGTTTAATTACTAAACTACACAAGTACTACACAATTTGAGATTCCTGGCTATACTTACTAGTAATGGCATCAATAGACTAGTCGCTAAAAAAGGTATCATAACCTATAAAGCCTGCTGTTGTTCTGTTTTCCTAAATCAAGGTGCGATCAGGAACAACTATATTGTTTTACTCAGATTTATAGTAATATTTTGTTTGTGTTTTATGGCTATTATTAACTAATCAGAAAAAAGAAAATAATTATTTGAAGGTACAGATGTAATTAGCCCAAACTATGGTCGCTCAAATGTAACGTGGAAAATTAGGATCAGGCAGGATGTGACCGTAAATCAGCAAAAGTTTCCTTTAGTCATTTCAATATTAATAATTAATTTACTATATTTTTCCTAAATATGAAACATTCTCAGTGCAGAGCAAGTGTTACATCCTGCCCATCATGTCCGCTTTATCCTCCTATCTCCTCTGAAAGGTGGCACAGACCAACCACCCCTGTTGCTTGTTGCCTCTCTTCAGTCTTTGTATTTAAGCACCCGTTTGTCTCATTGACAAAGAGGAGTTCACTGGCGGCATTATCGGCTTATAAAAACTTGCCTAACGCCTGCCTTTGAGGCCTTCATCCCTCATGCCGTGACACTGAGAAGTGGCGAAAACACATTAAGAACGTAATGATTAGGAATTATTTAAGGCAGGTGGAGTTTGCTGTCTAGGTAAGTTTTCATCCACAGTTTTGCAATGCAAATAAAGACTTGCCTGCTTACTTACTGACAAAGTTGCAAACCAGGTAGATCTAAAAATAATGTTATGTGTGTGTCTGGCAGAGAAAAAATGTGTTGGTGTGTGTGGGCTGTCACGATGCTGGCTTAACATCATGATGTCTGTCAACCATCGGTGATGGACGATGGCATCATCCTTCAACCCAACCCCAGTAGGACATATTGGTAAATGTAATATTAGTTGTTGGCTCATTTCGGGTACTCGGTTATACAAATCATATTTAAAGATTATTAATCAATTAACACTGATAATCCTAAAATAACCTTGCACCATCTCTAGTGACTCCTCTCTGGTGCCTTTTTCAGGAAAGTGAATGATGTTCTCTTCACCTAACTGACAGGATGCGAGACGAACATTTCGTTCTGGCACAGTGAAAAGGAAATCCCTCCACTCGGCATGCTCATGAAATCGTCTGCGGAACAAAAGCAGATATGAGAAATTAGGGATGAATTCAATATGAACTTTAACATCAGTTTTGCCGCAGAAGAAGGTCTGAGAGTGAGGACAGGCTTTCTGTTTCTGAGCAGTGGGAAAAGCTCTCAGCCTAAATGGAATGCAGAGTTTTGTCACTTATGTGCTTTTAGGGAACTGACAGCCCTTGTTTCTTTCAGCAGGGTTGTGCTGTAGCAAGTATTCTTAGTGGGTAGAAATGAAACACAAATGTAAAGTGTAATTTTGTTCTGTGATGTTTTTTTTCTTTGTTTCTGATGAACCCTAACTGCTCCAAGACATTATTGTGTGTACAAATAATATAATTCTTTTCTAGAAATCAATTTCTGTCTCTTGGCTATAAAGCACCTAATGCTGGTGTTTTGTGCAGAGATTATTTCCCCACTCTAGGTTACATCTACTGGGTAAAACAGAGGCTTAGGGCAACTTTAGAGGTGCTAATGGTTTTTCTGTGGCTGAGAAAAGACTGTTCATGGGCTAGCAATAGCTGAAAAGCATCATAGATCTGGTGAATGTTGAGGAACCCACATCGGCTCATGGCTAGAATTTGCCAGAAGGTAGCAGGGAGAGTCTGAGAGTGAGCTGAAGATTTTATAGTCTAATGGAAATCAAAATTGAACTTTTCAGCCTAATTGTTACATTTAGGGCAAGGCTAACACAACGCCTAATGCTAAGAGCAGTATGCCTGCTGCGTGGCATGGTGACAGCAGATTAAGCTGGTGACTGGACGCATTAGAGTAAAGAATAAACTAAATGTTTAAGTATTAAAAGTAACATATATATGTGTTAAAAAAGTAACTGCAGTAAAGGATATTATGAATGTGCATAGTATAATATGCTGGTCCCACTCAAGGGTGGTGAACCGGTAGATTAACGAAGACGGAGCATTGCGTTTATTTGTAAAGGAAATGTATGTTCTTTCGTTTATGGTGATTTATAACATCCTAAGACATGTACATTTTATCTTAATTTGTGTTTGTGCACTAAGGTTCCTTAGAAAATCGGTATGAAAAGTAAGATCATGAGATGACCGAAAGGTTACCATCATTCATGAGGATTGACAGAATGCTTTGTGGCTTAGCCATTAGAAATGAATTAAAGCATCTAGGGTGAATTTGGAGAAGAACACTACCTGGAGGAGGCAGGAAAGCCTTTTGTTGTATGTGTGTATAAGGGGGTACCCTTGTCGTCTTTGGAGGTTCTTGATAACTATGTCTAAAAGTCCTCCTCAACGTTGCAGTATCATAGTGCAAAGCAGAACCTCATGTCTTCAACTTCAGCTGAAGGTGCATAGAAATCCTGAAGGAAGACCTGGAAACCCAGGATTTGAGAGAATGTTCGTCTTCCAGATGGGCAATGACCCAAATCTATTACAGGAGTCCTGTTGAGGGCAGGGTATATAAACAAAGGATTAAAATAATGGTAAAACCCAACTGTAAACGTGAAAATACCCTTCAACTTTGGACAGAACTGGTGAAATTTCTTAGAGAAGAATCTGTGGAAAATTCCAGTGTTCAAATGTGCCGACCTGGTCAGAACTCATAAAGTCAAAAATCCAGCCAAAGGTGCCTCCTATAACGTTGTTTATACAGGAGGGTGAATGCTGTTTGTACAGGAGGGTGAATGCTGTTTGTACAGGTGGGTGAATGCTGTTTATACAGGTGGGTGAATGGTGTTTGTATGGGTGGGTGAATGCTGTTTGTACAGGTGGGTGAATGCTGTTTGTACAGGTGGGTGAATGCTGTTTATACAGGTGGGTGAATGCTGTTTGGGTCAACATAACTTCTCTTTCTTATTAATGTTTAATTTGGGGGGGGGGGTGATTACTGACTTTTATTATTGATGCGATGAAAAAATAAACATTGTGATTTTTATGGCGTCAGTTCAACTGCATCAATCTGTAATGTCAGAATCGGTTGTTATGGATTTTTCCTTAAACATACTGCTGCGTTCAGGTTGCACCTGCTGTGGTTTTGTAGCTCAGGCACAATAAGAGATTAACAAATTAAATCAATTGATTAGTACATTTTTATTTATTAAGCACAAGCACTGCAATAAAATGACAGTCGCTGGGATACCTGATACAGACACTGAGTATCTAACAGGAAGGTCTCATAAACAGCATAAGGGGGCATTACTGTACTGCTGATCAGATATTTCGGTATTTCAGTCAAAAGTCCAATTTAAGAACATTTTTATGGACTCTAAACTCCATAAATTATATCAATAGCTCCTTAATAATTGACGTTTTAACAAAAAATTAAGTTAAACATAGTTGTAAGTACAAAGAGCAAATTGTTCTTTAAGTATGCAATCAGTGTGGTTAACAGTAACTTATTCAGTATGTTAACATAAGCAGTGATACCTTCTGTGAAGCACACTAGAGATTAAAATGATTAATGTTTCATATCTCCATGTGGCGGTTCTCGGTCATGACGGGCATCTTCCTGCCATTCTTTAAAGCAGTGCTCCTCAGCCTTTTTTGCACCACATCCCAATATTTCCCACCGCCAGCTCATTCATGACCCTATATCAAATATAGGTTTAAATTAACAGTATGTTGAAACACGCGGCGCACTCTGCAATTTATATCAATCAATGTCAATCTCATTAATCTGATTGGATGTACCAGTGAATTTTAATTTAAATGTCTGTGGTTTGCTGTCCTCGGATTGGTTGAGTGTTCCCTAGTTTTGCGCTAAGTATTTGCTGTTTATATAGGGTAATTCTAGGACTGGGGCTCGGGAATCTGATCGTGGATGAGCATAGAAGCTTGCTGGTTTTAAAGTGCTTCATTTCCAGCTCTGCCTCGTGACCCTTTCAGAACTTTACTGCAACCCAAATTTGGGTCACGACCCATGGGTTGAGAATTGCTGCTTTGAAGCATTATCGTGAAGAACGCTTTGAAGGCCCAGTCATTAATCCAAAATTGTGCTCCATTTCTTATTACTGTTGTGTTTGAGGGTTGATATTTAAGGACCACACGAAGGTAAAACTGTCCTGGGTTTCCCTCCCCCACAGAGCAGCTGGATGTAGGCGGCAATGGGGGGATTTCCTCTTCCACCGTATCCTGTACGACGCAGGGTAGGTGGGTGTCAGGTAGCGTCTCCTGGCTGGTCACCCGACTGCTTCCACCCTGGCAACCTGCAGTTTTTAAAGACTGTAGATATTTAATATCTAGACAGAATAGTTGCAGAGATCCCAGCTGATTTACCTCCATCAATTTCCCAGAGTGGGTGCTTGCAGTGGTGGTATACCCACTGTAGCTAACTGAATATAATACATACAATGTAGTGAATTGTCGTGTGATGTTGTTTTTTTCAGTTTTGAGGCTTAAAGCATGTAACAGATAACATGGGATTTATTCAACATGCCAGTCTCTTAGTCGACAGCTTGGATATCATAAATAAACCATTGCATTAATTTCTAAGTGAGCCTAGCTTCTCAACCTCATTTGCTAATGAGATTGAACGATTTCTTGCACAGTGACAAGATATATGTTCTCAATGCCACATTACACAGATTAAATATTGAGTTGAGGTCCATTAAATATATTGAGGTTGCTGGTTTCAGCAACCAAAACCAGCTGGAAGAGCAATGCGGGCTAAAGCAACGTAAATAATGTTTGGGAATTTATCACAGCAGGAAAACAACACAAAATGCTTCCTGGGGCTTTGCACTGGACTTACTGATGGCGAAAGAAAGCAGGAAGCATGTCCCAGAGTCTCAGCCCGTTTCCGAGTGCCGATGGGGCTGGGGCCGCCTGGCTCTACATCCACATCTGGCCTTTCTAATTAAATTCCACATAGCATGCAGCTCTGATACGATGAACATGCAGCCCGTGTCGCGCGACGTTCACCTCGCTCACAGTCAGCCAGACCCCTGGTGTAGTGTTGCGTTCTGTCCATTACTGTAATTGCATTTTGCTGCCCATTGGGTTTTCCCCATGTCTGTCTTCTAAATGTTTCATTATGTGGAAATGGCAAAATGGCAACCTTTTTTTTTTTCTTTCTTTAAATGCTACCTCATTGTGAATCTGATCCTTTCTGGCAGCTAAGCCTCAGATTCGGGGTTGGAGTGTCACCCTCAGCTGACAGTTTGCCTTTTTGACATGGGGAGGTGACATTAGACACAATGTTGGTTTGCCTGCTATTTGTGCAAACTTGCAGTTTGTAATTTTAACGAAAACAGAGATGGGCGACGGTTCCTGAGGACGGCTCGCTGGCGCCTCTCAGAGGGCCCCCCCCCCGTTTTTTGCTTTGAGCTCCTGCACAGACTGCTGGTGCACTCGCTCAAGAAAGCCCAGCCTGTGGAAATCGAGGCCCCAAAGCCTGCCACACATCGGACAGAAGGGTCGCTTTTAAGAGCCATGGTGTTCCTCTTTTCAAACTCTTAGCCAGTGTGTTGCTGATGTGCCCTCTGATGTGCTTCTTACCAACTCGCCTCGCTGTTCATGCTTTGAGATGCAATACCTGATGCTATGGTCAGAGGGAGGTGGATTTGGAATAGATAAAGTTTCAGGCTGACTTTAGACTGCCAGCAAAAAAATACGATATGATATCCCACCCGGCCAGCTTAGACACCCGTATGAGAGAGGAGTTCACTGGCGCCATTATCAGCTGATAAAAACAGGAAAGACGGTGCATTTTATTCTTTTCTGGGGAAAAATGAGACATTTCTCTTTGTTTTATAATGTTTTCATGCTGGATGCACTGACTACAGCAGCATGGATAAAATAACCAAACAATCCTTGATTTGATACCTGGATGGCTATGTTATCTTCTGGCAGAATTACAAATTACTTTGACATGGGGGATGAGATCAGGGATGAGTGTGCCAGAAATCCTAAGTGAGCATAACTAGTTTTGCAGCACTAGTGATTCAGCTTAACTTAAAGTGATGGAGGCGGCCCGATGACGCTCTTTTTGGTCCATGAAATGAATCGCGAAACGAGCGAGTGTGATGCGCCCAGTGGTGATGTGAGCAGAACATCCACGTCACTGGATGGCATCACGCTGTAGATAAACGCACGGCTGCTTCGGCCCAGAGCAGAGGCGGAGGGTTTCTAGTGCGGTCGCTTTAGCACATGCGGTGCCCGTAGCTTTCGCAGTAATCGTGGCCTGATCGTTGGCGACGGCGCCGGGACACAGCGCAGCCGATTTCGTTCATTGGGTGGCTTTCTCCCTTCAGAGGGGACAACAAAGACCCTCGGTTTCGCATTCCCTTTGCACTGCACCCCCCTCCACCCACTCCACTAACCCCCCCCCCAGTCCTTAAGAGAGATCTCCAGTCAGAATACATTATTCAATGGACCCTTCTCGGGTGTCAGTCTTCTCGAACCCTCCATCTTTTAGTGTTCGAAGGTTGTTGGCTCGCTTATTTTTGTCAGGTCACAACAATAAAGAGCAAAGTCTTCCCTTTTATAGTGTCTTTTTCAGATACACTGACATCTGGCACCTGGGGACTTAAAATACTCTCTGCATGCGATTGATAACATGATACTAAACATCCACTTCATTGTATTTGCAGTAGTTCTTAATTGTACCATATCTGAATGTAAAAAATATCCATCGTGAACTTTTTTAACCTTCTTGTGGTTGCATTAATGTATGGTGATGGACACTTTAAAAATGATCTTCAAAGACCCAGGGTGATGCATTCGGAGATCCCTTTGATGGATTTGGGCATGGGGAACATCTCCCTGTGTGTTTTCTTGCAGTGACGATGATGGCTGTGACTTCATCAGGCAGGAGTTATTGGAATGGGCTGTGGAAGCGCAGTGCAGCTTGTGTCACATTTGATCTGCATTTGAAGTTTCTATACCTCAAGCATAAGGAAAGATTAAACGCCACTTGGGTGGGGGGGTGTTTGTACTACAAAACAGTCATTTGATCTTCCTGCCTAAGTGCACACATAGGTCTGTTGATAAAATCGAAAGTCTACGGAAATTAGAGTAGAAGGGCAAATTTAACCAGCAGGCTTATCTTTGGAAGACTTTCGCCTAATTTCTAGGGTCATGCATCTTGTTAACAGTGATACTAGACCTGCTCTTTGTGGGGGGAAGCAGGCTGCAGTGGCAGATTTACAGTCCTGTCTCTTCTGTTATAGTGGGCTGATGCCTTGTTTTAATCTGACAGTGCTGTCCTTGCCAAACAGGTCTGTAAAGTATATTGTTTGGGTTGCATGTGATGTGAATTCTAGCTGCACATGGAATATGCAAATTTAGGCTGAGAAACCATCTGGAGGAGTGAGTGAGGAGTCACTGGGATGTGAGCGAAGGTCTGCAAGGTCATGATGTAACGTGGCAGCTTCTTCATAGTCGATGAATCTGCAGTTGGGCAAGAAAAGAGGAAGTTGAACAGATACTTCTGTAAATGCGGGGCAGGGTATCCAATTTCTCACAGTTCCATGTTTTGACGCACTGTCGCTGTGTCCTGCTTCTCCAAGAAGGATGACGATGTCCTTGTCATGAGCACCTTGTGCAAAGATCCATCTCTGAGCCCAAGACAACAAGTCGCAAATCATCCTTAACGGCAGTTCCACTAGCAAAGAGTGTCCATAACCTTGATGGGGTAACGGGGACATAGAGCTGCCAGCACATGACTTGTTGTTGGGCTCTGGTGATTTTCTGGAACGTCACACAGGTGTCTGCATGCAACGCTTGCATCATCTGGACTGAAGCATAACTGCAGTGCAGTTAATTAATGGAAATGCCATCAATGCTGGACGTATCTTGAGGATCTTGGCTCGACCTTTTGATCTTCGCTTCCCATTTATTGTCTAGATCAGTGTTTCCCAATCCTGGGGGACCCACAGACAGTCCACGTTCTGGCAGGGAGCCCGGAGGGAACAAAAACATGGATCGGCTGTGGCTCCTCAGGAACTGGCATGAAACACGTAGCATGTTAAATCCTACCCACCCCCTATACTGCTTCATATCGCATCTTCCAAAAAAACAGCTACTTTCTGTTCTTCTCTTGCTTTAAAGGGGAGTCCCATCATTACGCTCTATTATGATCCCCTTGTGTCACACGGTTCAAATCCCTGACCTGCTCAGGCTTTTTCTCAATTTTGCTTACACTGCAAATATCAAAACAGACTCTCAACATAATGGATATGCATTCCCCCCCCCCCCCATAACTTGTAGGTGAGGAGAAAAAGCCATCTTGCATTTTTGTCCCTGTGATGTCTTTTAATTGAATCAAGGTTTGATGAATTTGCCCCTTCAGCAGTGCAGTACAATAAAGATGTAACAGGAAAGGAGGTCATACTGTTTCTGTGAACTTCAAAGGGGCTCGCTGGTCTCTGCATGGCGGGTCTGACATAAACGCTTGTAGCGGTAACTCTTGGCCCCCTAAGACAGTTGGCTTATGAAGACATATAATGGGGGAGCTCTCTTATTTGTTCACTTGTTTATTACAGTTGTTCATCCATCCTTCATCTTCTAACCCCTTATCCTCATCTGGGTCATGGGGTACCTGGAGCCTGTGTCTAGTAGCGTAGGGCACAAGTCTGGGGTTCACCCTGAACTGGATGGTGCTGGTGGATTATGGATATTGTACACCCCAAGATCACAATCCCATTCTTTACTCCTGGTGCTGTGTGGGTGCTGGCCAGGTCTCAGGCTTCTCAAAAGTTAAATAAACATCCTTGCAACTCTGAAAATTCAGTTGGATGCAGGACAGCTATTTAAAACGTGGGCAGGAGCCCATGACCTTGTACGAATCGTGTTTACTGGTCACCTTTTTATTAAAAGTGTTCCGCCGCTGCGGGAGTGACTGAGATCGACATCAAACCGCATCAGCTTCTCCCGCTCAGCTTTGATGGCATCTGTGTTCAGCTCGGCTGATGTGTCCCCAGCCGCCATGCGTCCCACAAACAGGCAGTGCAGCGTCTGACATGAATTTAATATGTTGAAGTTTTGGGCAAGTTCAGTTTATTGTAGAAAAATACATATCAGTGGCCTTAATTGTATCACTGCAGGGCTGGGTGTTTGAATCTGGCTTAATTCTGTGTGTATGAGTTTGAATGTTCTGACTTCCTCCTGAATTGTTCTTGGTGTGACCAGGTGAATTGGCTGTTTAGCCCTGTGTTTTCTCTGCCGCACGCCCTACCTCCTTAAAACTTGCTCAAAATGTTGGCTGTTCTTGTTCTCCTGTGTTTCCAAGCTGTTTATGGTGGACAACGCCGCGGACGACTGGAGGATAGCCATGACCTACGAGCGGATGTTTTTCATCTGCTTGGAGATCCTGGTGTGTGCCATCCACCCCATACCCGGGAACTACACCTTCACGTGGACGGCACGCCTGGCCTTCTCGTACACCCCGTCCAAGACCGACGCTGACGTGGACATCATCCTGTCCATCCCCATGTTCCTGCGGCTGTACCTCATCGCCCGGGTGATGCTTCTGCACAGCAAGCTCTTCACGGACGCCTCCTCCAGGAGCATAGGCGCCCTCAACAAGATCAACTTCAACACCCGCTTCGTCATGAAGACGCTGATGACCATCTGCCCCGGGACGGTCCTGCTGGTCTTCACCATCTCGCTGTGGATCATCGCCGCGTGGACGGTCCGGGCGTGCGAGAGGTGCGTGTACCCCGTGTATCCCGCGTACCCCACGTACTTCGTGTACCCCGTGCAGTCCTTGTACCAGGTGCTGATTGGCCTTCTCTCGAGTGGATGGCGACTCTGGCTGGATGTGTGGGCAGACTAGTGTGCTTCTTGGGATGTGCAGATCAAGGCTCCCGGTACTTTGATGTACGCCGAAACAGAGAAGCGAGGCGACTCGCTGATTATGCAAACTATGACCTGCCGGCGTTCAGGTTCTCTGCTCTGCTCTTGATGGTGACCTGATGTCTGCTGCTGTTCTGGACCTTCCAGGTACCATGACAACATGGACGTTACCAGCAACTTTCTTGGGGCCATGTGGTTGATTTCAATAACCTTCCTCACCATTGGGTACGGCGACATGGTGCCTAATACCTACTGTGGAAAAGGAGTCTGTCTCCTGACAGGCATTATGGTAAGTAAGCGCCCCTAAATCGCCCGTGGAAGGCCCGGTCCGTGGCGTTATCGACCGGGCCGCTGTTGTGATGGAGGGAAAGGCTCCCGGAGATTTACAGCTTCAGACGCTTTCTGTGACAAAGTAAACGTCAAGGCAAAAAGCAATATACCCTGCAGCGTGAGAGATGCGAATATTACTATATTGTGAGAGTTTTCATTTATTCCGCTGCTGAGAACTGGGAGGGGGTGGATGGCAAAATATTGCTAGTAAGGAGGAAACAACGTGAGGAAATAATTGGACTTGGTTTTTAAAGGATAACGACACAAAGTACAACACTTCAGACTAAAAGTACAGGAATCATTTAATTTTTAATTAAATGTGAAACATTCACAGGACAAACAGCAGTTCCTTCCGGGCCTCTCGTCCCCGATCTGCTTTGCGGGGACTCCTGAGTGTGCCTGTGCCGGGGCAAGTAAAAATAAATGTTTAGTTTAGTTTCTGTTTTGCTGGAATAAGCGTAACGTGTGCAGCTGAATCCTGCAGATGGGGGGGGTCCGGGGGGAGGGGTGCGGGTCGGGATGCAGTGACATAAATCCTCTGCTTTGCCTATAAGCAGATTAACGTAATCGCACCCCCCTGCTCCAGCTTTTATGATGGCTCTCCCCCCCCGCGCCCCTGCGGCACCTGATGTGGGACGCAGCCTGACATTTCCATATCCGGCAAAAGCCCGTCCTTGGAGTTTACGATCAGGGTCCGCTCAATGAGAACACGACCATTTTTGTGGAAAATGGGAAACCAGAACATTCCTAAATCACACTGGAGGAAAAAAAAATGTTGAAAAGAAAATGAAAATTCAGCAGACAAGACTGTGTTCACCTCAGCAGCAGAAGGCTGATGTTTGTCTGGATTCAGAAGCTCTTTGAGGAACTAAGCAAATAGCGCTTTGTGAAATTAACTAGAAAAATCAGCCATGGCATCAGTGTCATTTAAATCCAAATGTTTGCCGTTAGCAATGAACAACAAATCCCAGCTTCCGCAAGAAGAAGCCAGATATCCATTGTGTCCTCTGACGCCCAGATATTTATTTACAAAGACATCTAGTGTCTCCTGTTTAGTTGTTGTGAAACAAGTCACATTAAAGGTTAGTTTTTCTCAGCCTGCTGTAACATTTAAGAGCTGGAAAACCTTTGTCAGCCTGAGACCTCTTATGGTTTCACTTGAGAAGGTGTTTGTTAAGACATGAAGTGCAAGCAGAAATGCAGGTTATTTGGTTTTTCTGTTCCCTCTAACTAAATACGTTAGGAGTGTATGCTTGAGTCCATTAATTTCAGGTTAATTATGGTGCCTACTTTAAATCATTCTACTGAGCCTCAGATGTGCTTGTCACCAAACCCATCTAGTTTTGTAGTGTAACAAAAACTTGTTTAGAAATGTCATTCAGATAATTAGTTGTTCTGTGGCTATAGATCTGAACCAGAAGGACCTTTCCTCTCCCAAAGTTTGTCAGTATGAGTTTGGTCACCTTGTAACTTACCAGAGGTTTGTATTTTGTAGTCAAATGGTTTTACCACCATTTTAAGTTGCTGTGTGGAATGTAAACATTATCCTTTTCATGCCACGTTTGTTAATAACCCTTATTTACAACTGTTTGAGCACAAACCATGGATTGAAATTGTTAGGTAGGTGGGTAGGTAAAGGGACGCGCCCTGATTGCTGCACCCGCATTGCTGCACCCGCCCACAGGGATGAGAACCTGAGTGCAGCGGGTGACGCCTCAGCACCACATTAGTCCGAATTGACCAGTGTGAGTTTTTTTTCCAGTGGCTGGAGTGTCAATCCTGCCACCAACCCCCAAATATCCCTGTAAATTGGAGGGCCTCCTTGTTACCACGGGTAGAAAATGAATATAAACTGGGGTCATATCTTTTGTAAGTAACTATAGAATACTGATAGCTTGTAAACTACTAAAACCAGAGCAGATTCCATATGGGCACGACCCAAAGCTGTAGCTGTGAACAGCTGCTGATGTACAGAATGTAAAAATGTCCAGCTCTGTGGCTGCTAGTTTATTAGGTAAGGAGATAGATTATGGACCCTTTACAGAACTTCTTATTGATAAGCATGTCACGTTTGAGCCCTTTTGGAGAAAAAAAAAATACTATTATTAATAATAAAACATCAAAAACCACTTAGAATTTTCCACCTTTCAGATTGGTCCCTGTGACTGTAGAAGATTGTGAGTCTGATTGAGTAGGTTCACTGGCTCCCTCTGGCTCCCACGTGACCCCCAGCGTATTTTAATCAATGCCGGCCTGTGAAACCTGCTTTGATTGCGGCCCGCTCACACACCAAACCTGCGCCACAGTCAGAATCTGATGAGCAACTAACCTAATAACGTGTTCATCCTAAATACTCGTACCGCCACCCTGGAATGCTGGGACGCTACCTAGTTCGTAATTAAGGCCCCACAGCTAGGATAAACACATTAAAGACTAAACACTGCCCATCACTTAAGTTGTGGGGGGGGGGCGAGCAGCAAGGCTTCCCATTTGAATTCTCACCTTGTAAATGTGGCCATTCTTCAAGAGCAAACTGAATAAGCGGATCCTTTAGCTGGAGCAGATGTCCTCCTCCCGTCAGAAACTGACAGAATGTTCCTGTTGACACTCTCATCAGGGTTAAAACGAGCTGCATCTACATGCATTTTTAAATAGGCCTATTGACTCCTGAATAATGCCAAAGATATTAATACTGCATCATTTATGTTCTTTATGTCAGTAAATTCACAGACATTATTAGACATATTTCATGAAAGATGATACTAGATTTTTGTTACATTTTGGCATAAAATAGACATGATGTTTTTGTTTTCTGGTTTGTTCTTTCTGTCTTCACAGCCCATTTACGTTACCTGGCATTTACACTTACATCTTCTCTGCTGGACAGAACTGTTAACATGTTGGTAAATATAACACATGTCAAAGCCTGCTTGCGGGGCAGCGATAACCTGCTGCCATTTCAGGGAGAAGTTGCTTTTGTAAGATGAGTGAATCATGCAGAATTGCGTGGATGACTTGGCTTAAATGCATCAGCTGTACCCCTGAATAGCTGTAGGTGACTAAGCTTAAGCGCATCAGCCGTACCCCTGAATAGCTGTAGGTGACTAAGCTTAAACACATTAGCCGTACCCCTGAATAGCTGTAGGTGACTAAGCTTAAACACATCAGCCGTACTCCTGAATAGCTGTAGGTGACTAAGCTTAAACACATTAGCCGTACTCCTGAATAGCTGTAGTTGACTAAGCTTAAACACATTAGCCGTACTCCTGAATAGCTGTAGGTGACTAAGCTTAAACACATCAGCCGTACTCTTGAATAGCTGTAGGTGACTAAGCTTAAACACATTAGCCGTACTCCTGAATAGCTGTAGGTGACTAAGCTTAAACACAT
>JAABNY020000119.1:8117045-8132704 GCA_015164015.2 Brevimyrus niger | reverse complement strand
TTTGAGGGGACCCGTTTGAGGTTGAAAGGATGAAAAAAAAGGAAACATATTTTAATATTTTTCACCCTTTGATCAAAAACCTCCGGGCGGGGGTGGGGGGGGGGGGGGGTGACTTTTTGGGGTGGCTCATTATTTCTTTATCCACATGCGGGGTCCTAAAAGGACCTGAATAGCCACGTGATTCCTAATTTTTCCATTTGCTAGTGGCATCCAAACAGGTGGTTTAATCTCCCCGGAACCTAAACTGCCTACTTTTGCTCATTTTAATTTTAGGGCAGATGGGACTCTTTCACCTTCGCCCACAATAATAATTTTCCTGCTTTTTGTGTTTTTTTTTATTTTCAGTTGTTTTTTTTGTCCTCTAATCAGAAAGATAGTGATTTTAGAGAAATTGTGCAGCCTTGAACTTAAACAATTGATATTGCCGCTGACTGTGACACCCAAATGATTCGCAAACCAGATTTGATACTGTGATCGTAACCTATTGTAAACGGAGCGTATGCTATGTATAGCATCCAGCCACCCATTTGCTATAGCTGCTTGTCCTGTGCAGGGTATTGGGGAGTCTGGAGCCTGTCCTGCAAGGCAGGGAACAACCCAGAACAACCCGGAACGGGGTGCCCACACAACACAGAAGCACAAAACATTTTAGCAATATTACTTTCTATTTTTATACAGCTCCAGCCCTGACATGATTACTTCAGAGTAGCTAACAGACGTGTAGGAGTAAAATTACAAGGGACTGGAGACACTTTCAGTGCAGCATCATATTTGAGCAAAGCGGGATACGATGAGCAAACTCCCATGGAGCCTTGGGGCGGGTGTGGGGGGAGGGGGGCACCTCAGACAGTCTAAGGCTGTCTGACTGCACGGCCCTACTGGGAATCCCCAGTCAGCTTCACCTCAATATGCATTTAGTTTATGTCCAGGAGTATTTTTATCTGATGCTCAGACGTTGCACCATTGAGTTGGGGTGGTGGAGGGGGAGGTGTTTTATTCTTGCAGCAAGTTAATGGGCCTGTCTGCCTGCGCTAGAATACACCAGGAGTGGGGTTTGCAGGCAAACACATTTGTAAAGAGATTGCAGTGGTGTTTTTAAATATTAAATTTGATTGCAGCACTAAAAAAAGTACTGAATGAATTACTGTATATTTGAATGCGCCGAGCAGAGTGGGAAGCTGCTTGGCCAGAGTTATTTTTTAATAAAGGGAATTTGTGCTGCTTCTTTCTGAAGAATGATTTTGGGCATCCCGGAAACACGTGCCGCCGTTATGATACGTACGCACACGCAGGGTCGCTCCGCCTTTTAAGTTTGAGGCCAGACTTGAACAAGGTTGTTGACGCCGGGGAGGTATAGATTATAAAATTATATCTGGGGAAGAGTAACGTGAAATAACGGCACAGAGAATAGCGGGCTGTGAAGCTGTCGCGGCATTTAATAAAATCTAAAACCTCTTCCCTACTGAGAAGGATTTAACATCCTGCTTTTAAAATAAAGAGTAGTCCCAGTAAAAATGATGGACTGGGGCAGTAGCACCAGCGAGGTGGGACTAGGGTGGAAGACACTGCTGCAGAAGTCAATCTAGGGGGGGGGGGGGGGGGGGCAGACGGACTAGCAGCATTTTACGAGCCCCTGATTTTTACTGCGGCCAGCCAGCAAGCTCCACGTTTTACACAATCTCGGGTAATTCATGCTCCTCTCACTGCTTGTCCAGGCAAGGTCCTCATCAGCTTTGTTGCTCATCATAGTTCATAGTCCAGGGATTCTGTAGCAAACATCTTTCTAGTATAACATTGACAGTGACATTTAAAACTGGCTTCTTAATCTTCCCAAATCAAACATAATTAATATTTCAATTTAAGACCAGAAAACGGTTTGGTGAAGCAGGCTGCAGTCTCATTTGCTATGACTTTGACCTTATGTAGTCTTCCTACGTAATAAAAACACAGATCTTTTGCTCTGTCTTGCCAGTACAAAATATCCGTGATGCTCTGCTGAGCAGTTAGGCTTTCGTGTGGTGCTGCAAGGTGCTATTAAGCTGACAATGCTGCCATTTTTATGAGCATTAGACTCCCAAACTACCAAGGGCGTAGTTCAACCTATTTTGGGGGCTTAAGGCTCCCCAAATAAATGCCTATTTATTGGCTTAAGTCATGAATAGTTTGCCATGAGCCCCCCTATCCATTAATCTCTAACTACGCCCCTGGTAACGGTAGTACACTGAGGAGACAGATTAAGGGATGGGTTTTATGGTACTGGAATCATCTCTAGTAGAATTCCCCGCCATTGACTTGTTCTGTTATGTACTAGAACTGTTCTGAATCTTTAAATAAGGACCCATCAGTTACTGCTGTTTATTATCGGTGCCGAATAACAGAAGTGTCCTGTCCGACTGTTTCATTGCAGCGGGAAATCTGGACCTTTTATTCATGTTTTGCTTAGAAAATCTGGAGAAGTTGGACTGTTTTGATGTAGTGATCTGTTACCTTTGTCATTTTTCTCTTTTTGCACAATTTAATAAAAAAGACATTCACGACAGTAGCAATTAAATTATATTTTTCTCGATATTGGGATCATAATGCAATTTACATGTGAGTATATGGTGTTTGAAATAGGCCTATCAGTTTTGTTAAAGTTATTTTGTATGTTTAGCAAAATGAAGTAAATGTGACCAGTTTTTATATGTGCGGTTTTGTTTTCAGTTGGTGTGGTTTGTTAAAAAAATTAATGCTTAAGAGAGTTTTGATTTTAATTTCAAACATAGTGTTAAACACTGTGTACTGGGGCCAGAGGAGCTCAGTGGGGTAAAGGCTTCTGTTGTTCTCTGCTGGCCCCTATCCCATCGCTCGTCTTGGGACCAGCGTACCAATCATCCACCATCATTCTGACGTACGGCATGCATCTGTGTAACCATGACTTTGAGTCAAGCTGTCCGATCTCTTCTCAGTGTTTTCTGTTCTGTCTTGGATGTCAGATGCTGGTCGCCATCATGTATGGAAAGTAAGATGTCGCCGGCACCAAGCTCTTGACGGCGGCTTGGTGTGGTTTGTGTTGAGGTTATAAATGCTGGCAACGCTGAAGCTAAATGTCTGTGCTTGAGACCAGCTTCTCTCTGAAATACAGAAATCACAATGCACCAATTACAGCTAATGTATTTATGGTCTTTACCGCTGTCGCTAACCTAAACGCCGTTTCCGTCATCCCTGGAATCTACTTTGACAGCTGTCACATGTTGGAGTTGTGTGTTGTAATTATTAATTTGTGTATTTTATATTTTCCTTTTTCCTGTTTGTGTCTACACAATGCTATAGAGCTCGAAAGTAAGTCCGTCTGAGCATTTTCGTCTTCCACATTTCAACCCAGTAATGTTGTGTGCATGCAAGTGAGGATTTGTCCTTCAATCTCAACAAATATAATCCTTAGCCACTTCCTCATTTGATAAGTAAGTTTCATACCATTATTATTAGGGGGCTTGCCAGAGATTGATTCCATTCCCCTCTTCAGACTGATGAAATTGATTTGAGTCATTTCCCTACCAGGCTACACCCACCGATAAATTTATACAGGGAAATACTTTATGGAACCAGCAGAACTGGTTATGTAGTCGTTAAATTCCACAGGCGCCGCTGCCCTGTATTTGTATGCAAGGAAAGCAGCACTATGGCAGCTAAACAATTGGTAATGACTAAAATGAGACCTAAATGCAAGCAATGCATTTATTTCTATTTGGCTCTGCATTATCAGGCCGGATGTTTTAGCCGGTGGACTGACACTTTTATGTTGAACGTCATCGCAAAGTCGAAGTTGCTTTTCAAGCTTCGGAAGCAGATTGTAAGAGTTGAAACACCATTTATACATTTTGTTTGGATTTCAGTCTTTAATTGTTTCATTCTTTGCATTTGTTTTTATTGTTCTTGGGACTTTGGGTTAAAAAAATTTGAATGATTAATGTATTCTGGCAAGCCTACCTTTTGGCAGCATGGAGACCTTTCAGAACTCTTTACAACACAAGTTTTACTGTTCTGAGAAAAAGGCTATCGAGCTAGCTCTGCTTTTTTGAAAAATTTTCAAAAATAAATGGTCTGATTTTTGAGTCATGTTGGCTAACAATGATGTGGTGTTTACATGTCCGTCCTCCTGGATGGCAAAATGAAATTCATCCCACAACCCTTACTTTACGATGATTTCCAAGGTCCTTCTATTGGAAAAACTGTGATCATCCCCCCATTGACCCACCACGTTATTTTAGTCACACATGTCTGCCTGTGTTTGAATGCCTGCAAATTGCAATCTTTTGCATGGAAATATGAAAATTACCCTCCTCCCCATTTACTTTCTAAAGATTTGCATTTTCTTTGGTCTGGGCATTTTTCAGTCCATTGCAAAAAGAATCTGTGCAGATATTTCTCATGACAATGAATATTTACGCAATGTCCATACCATCTAATTAAGATTTCCACTATGCATTTACTCTCTTAAGGGCACGCTAGGCTATTCCCACAATGATTATTCCCTACACCGAATTAGCGGAATTGAACATGTAGCATTTCAGCTCATTGAAAGGTGAAGCTTGCAAATATTTTGAAGTGGATGTACTTTGTGTATCATATGTCTGCAATGAAGACATGAGATGCTTCTGCTTTGGTTCAAGTTTGACCTTCTTTACGAATATCTAGACGGATATCTGCGGAATCCATCAAGACCTATTAAGACTATCCGGTATTATCAAATAAACCTAGCTATGTCATATTGTGACTGGGAGTTTTGCAGGAGGGAGGGTGTGAGCCAGGGTTTTTCTGCCGGCTTCCGTATCAGCGCCACCTACAGACCGCCCAGGCACATGCAGGAAGCGGGCTGTCGGCAGCGAGAGGCACGCCACTTCGTGGTTGGCGCTAGCCTTCCTGAGTGGTGGAGTGTCACTCGGCAGCGAGCAAAAGGAAGCACAACAGCAGAGGTGTGAATCAGAGACGCGCGGGGCGGGGGGGCATGGCTACCACGTCTCCAAAACTGATTTCTACTGCCAGATATACTATTTTGCTTGCTGAAAAAGTTTATAAATATCTTAACTTAGTATATTGGATTGGCCAAAAAAATAATAATAAGGGCTTCAATGGTTAAATATTGAGCTAAATTCTCCATTGGTGACAAATAACCTACCTGTTGACTTTATTTCCCACTGTGGGTATAGCTTGCATGTCATTCACCAAGTCACATCAAGAATTAAGGGTTCCTGCAAGCATTTCCGACATGTTCCTTTGCATGTTTGAAGAGTATTGAGTGCTTCACGTTTCTGTTAACCAGCCATCTTTGCTTAAAACGTTGGTTCAAATGGTCTTGCATTCAGATTACGAAGTGTAAAAATGGAGCAACGGAAGCTGAACGACCAAGCAAACTCCCTAGTGGACCTCGCAAAGGTAAGCAGGGCCATTGTCCTCATGCATGCCTGAGGGTTTCCCTGGAATGGTGATGCAGTATCACCGCCAGGCCGAATTTGGTGAATTTTCTCTGTCTACTAACTAGACGTTTTGTAATTATGTAACAATGAGATGTCACAGCACTGTTGGTCTACCAGCACTGTATTATATGTAGGACTGGCATGAGTGTAAATGCCAGGGCTAACAGGGCTGTGCAGAGACTCTTAAAGGGCCAGGTGCTCAGTCAGGGGACCCTCAGTAAAATTCGCTGTCCTGGGGGGGGGGGGCTTCCCATGGCAAACCAACACCAATTTTAACTGGCTTGTGATTTGCCAAATCAGTGGTCATCTGTGATTGGAAAGGGGCAGTAAGGCAAAAAGGAGGCACTTTCTGTTGTTCAGGCAAAAGGGGCCGATGCTCAGGCACTCCGGACCCCCCCCCTCGTTTGAGAGTACATTGAGATCAGTGCCCTGCAGGGACTTTTTGAGGGGCCGCTGCTGAAAGCTTTTGACACACACACCTGCATAACGTCTATGTCATTGTTAAGGCTTCTTAAACTGCCATATAGGTACTATAGACATTTGCCAGGACATAAAACTCCAGTACAGGACAATGATGTTACCTCTCAATTAAAACTTTCAGTTCATGGCAGTATTTTCAGTGTGTTTATCTCTCAGTTTGGTGTTATAGTGATTTAAAACATTTAGTTTTTTTATACACAATAATATCTCTAAACTTGTTTCTTTGCAGACATTTGGCCATTCGTAATCAAATTTGTTTGTTTGTTTCCTAGTAGTTCCTAGTGTTTAAAATTTTTAAAATGAATGTCACATCATCTGAAAAATTTATCTTTTGAGTCTGGTGGAAAATATGGCACTTAAGCTCACACAGCGTCCGCTTTTCCTTCTGTGTGCAGACACAGAATATCATGTACGACCTGATTTCGGACTTGAATGAAAGGGGCGAGGACATGGAGAAGAGGATCGCCATACTGGAGACCAAGCTTGAGACGCTCCTGGGAAGCCTTCAGGCGCTGCCCGGCCTCATAAGCCAGACCATAAGCCAGCAGCACAGGGATTTTCTGGAGGTCCAGATGCAGCCCTACGACAAACAGAGCCCCTACAGTCCCGAGCGCTCCCTGTCCATGTCTCGGAGGAGGTCCACCTCCACAGCACCACCAACCTCCTCAGAGAGCAGCTAGACTTCAGTTTAAAAATAAAAAAACATGCAGTGAAGACTTTTGCCATCATATGGCCAACATTCATTTATTGTAAAGCCTTATGGTTTTAATAAATACTATCCAAATTCTGATGACAGAATCCAAGTTACCTGGAAAATTAACTTTAAAGGAGCTTTCTACCAAAAATAACATTTGACATGCTTCTTACGTTGAAAGTAGTTGTCCTCCTCTCTCCGATGTCACGTCAATGTGAGGTTTGTTCTTCTCTTAACAAAAGCAATTAAAGCCTGCGGTGGCTTCATTATACCAACTGCACAGTTTTTAATCCCACTTTGTCTCATGGGCAGCTCAGGAGGGCGACCGTGGCTGGCTGATCTCAGGAAGAGTCAGTGCCACCTCTGCCGTGTCTCACCGAACGCGCGTCACCTGCTCAACCGCGAGTGGGTCCTTCAGCACAGCTGAGCCTGTTTGGGGTCAGGGCAGCCACCCAGAGCTTTAATGGCTCTTGTTGATCATGAGAGTCATTTGTAGCCGCTCCACTACAGAGATAAGACGCGTGACGCGAAGGATGCATCCTAGATTTCGAGTAAGAAATGTGGTTTTTAGGTAGAGTGCCCCTTTAAATTAGCTATTTGTCGGTGAAGCTACGAAAGACAGTTCCTTTCCTCAAAAGAGAACCTGAACTTGTTCTTCCTGGTTATTCTGCAGGCTACCTTATGCATCGCTCATAATTAAATCACTCGTCTCCAGTTTTCAGCTTAACTTTACCAGGGTTCTGTCTGGTATTAAAGATGGGACTGGCCAGAAGTGAGGACCTACACTTTCCTGTAGATGTTGGTGTAATGACCGTATTGGACCTGAAGACCTGAAGGACCACCTGTCTATATGAAGCTTTCAACTGGTTCAGTGTCCACACCTAGCACACACCCAGCTGGGTTCCCTATGCAAACCAGAAAAACTAATTAAGGAATAAGCTGTTAGCATACTGTAGCATAGTATAGCATAGCATAACTAACATTATGCTCTATTCAACATTTTCTCATTATAAGTTGTCCATTTCTAGTCTAAAATAAGAGATTTCTTCAGAAGAGGGCGTACCCAGTCTTTGGAGCAGGATTTTGGTGTTCATGGTTCCACAAGTAAACTCACTTGGAGAGGTCAAATTCACAGGCTGTATTGTTAGCTTAAAATAGGTAGATGTGTTCTGGCGGAACAAAATGTTAAAAAAAAGTGGTTGTACAGCCAGTCCCCTTCTTGCAGGAGGACTGAGCACCTATTTTCTCAAATGACCAGAACACATCCAGCAGATTTGGTCAGGCATGAGTACAGATGGTGGATCAGCACAATGCGTTAAGCCACACCAGTACCATGGGGTGAAATAGACATGGCTGTTTCTTGGCAGTTTGCACAATATAGCTGTAAAAAATGGGAAAATAAAAGACAAGGCTGTAATATGGTATATTTATTGGCAGCTAGAAAACTGTAGTGAAATCAAATAATAGAGTAACTGTTGAAATTTCTTTAGTTTTGGACTAAAAAAAAGATATTTGTTTTTAATGGTATCCTGGTTTTGATAATGTGCTCCACACTGGCTGATTAGGTCACTTTGGGTTTGTTCCATCAGTGCTTTGGGATTCTAAAGCCAGCAATACCTGAAAACAAATAAACAAAAGCAGTTTTGTTTGAGGCTTCCTGATTGGATGTGCAGATGAATTGTGGACATATACACCAGTCTGAGTCGAAGCCACTCTCTAACACAGTAAAATAAGACAGGGCATCTAAATTTGGCCATATCCCATAACCCCCCCCCCCCCCGCCCCGCTGAAATGTCACATAATAACAAACTTGCAGTATTTTGTTTATTGTATTCCGAACTTATAGGAAGTTTCACCAACAATGATACGCAAGAGTATGTACTGTATATAAAATAAATATTCAACTGTTCAAATTAAGTTTGCCTTTGACTTTTCTTTTTTTATAGTAAATCAGTCAGTGCTGGTTTCAAGAACTTTAATGTCACCAGGAACTAAAAAAGGTTTTCGGTGGTTCAGTCAGGCAGGTAATACTTGACAGTAAAAGTAAATTATATTACAATGTCAAATGCTTGGGGAAAAATCTCCATCCACAGGCTGTTGTGCTGCGTAGTTTTGCAGTTTGGAAATTTACAATTTCGAGGCTGAGAGTAGCTGCCGTGGCAGCTGACTGGGTTTGGGCTAGGCTTAGGGGGAGGAGTCACATGACCAAGCTTGGTGTGCTGGTTAGTTACACCTCCTTCCCATTTCTTGTGATGAACAAAAATTGGTAAAGGCCCCTACCCAGGCCTTTTTTTGTATATTTGTGTGTTCTGTCAGTTTGGATCCTGGCCCACCCAGTACTCCTGGTGAAAGGTCCCATTCCCTGCCCCAATTCTTGTCAGATGCTTTTGCCCGAACGTTCCAACCAGTCTGACATTTCCACATTTCTTTGTCAGAAAAATGACTGCTTTATGGAGGCTGACTTTTTTGCAATGTTACCTACAAGAAAAAACTTAGAAAGATAATGTACGCATATTTTATTTTAAATAAGGATCCTAGTTGCAGTGAGGAAAAGCAGGTGCCAGTAGTCCCCTTGTTATTCAGTAGCAGGTGATGGTACTCCCCTTGTCATTCTGTACTAGGTGCCAGTCACCAGGTGCTGGTACTCCCCTTGATACTCAGTAGAAGGTGAGGGTACTCCCCTTGTCATTCTGTACTAGGTGCCAGTTACCAGGTGCTGGTATTCCCCTTGATACTCAGTAGAAGGTGAGGGTACTCCCCTTGTCATTCTGTACTAGGTGCCAGTTACCAGGAGCTGGTACTCCCCTTGTTCAGCACAAAGTGCTGATACTTCTTTTGTTATTCAGTACCAGGTGCTGGTACTCTCCTTGTTATTTGGTACTTGGTGCCAGTACTCCCTTTGCTACTCAGTTTCAGGTCCCAGTACGGCCCTTGCTATTCATTACCAGGTGCCAGTACCCCTTACTTTTCCCTATCAGGTGTCGGCACTCCTCTTGTTAATCAGTACCAGGTGTCAGTACTCACCTTGCTATTACGTACCAGGTGTCGGTATTCCCCTTGTTAACCAGTACCAGGTGTCGGTACTCACCTTGCTATTAGGCACCAGGTGTCGATATTCCCCTTGTTATTCAGTATGAAGTGCCAGTACTCCACTTATCATTCACTACCAGGTGCCAGTACAGACGCTCCTCTACTTATGAACTTTTAACTTATGAACTTTCAAACATACAAAGAGGATTGCAAGTCTAAATTGTGCTCCTTGGGCTCTCGTTGCGAACAGGAATATATATATATATGTATGTATATTTATATTTGCGTGCCAATACCACCTAGTACGACTTCTGGCAGCAGCGTAGCGTGCGTACTCCCAGCATTCTAGTTCTTTGTAATTGCGTATACCCTTAAAATGATGTTGAATAACAACTTACAAACATTTCAATTTATGAACGGACATTCGGAATGTATCTCATTCTTAAGTAGAGGAGTGTCTATACTTCCTTTGCTATTCAGTACCAGATGCTGGTACTCCTTTTACCTGGTGCCAGTACTCCCCTTGTTATTATTGATATTAAGAGGTGCTGGTACTCTGAAGAGAAAAACAATGAGGTATTGCGTACTGGTTAGAACCTGCATACTTCAAGCACTGGTTCAGGGGTCATTCTGACTACAGGAGTGAGAAGGATCACATAGCTTTGTCCAGAGTCTCATGCTGCAGTTGTGCTCCATAGACTGTGAAAGTATTTTTAAAGGTTTATTATAGTTTTTCAGATGCATAATATATATTATGGAAATTAGTTTTTCGATGTTTTAGAAATAAGGCTGGATCGGTTGTCATATCAGCAGTAATATATTTGGATAATTTGGTTTTTAATAATTTATTGCTGATTGAGAGAAGGTGGTGTTTCCACCAAATTCTCCAATGTTTACGTTGTCGTGTTGTATTCAGAATTTCACATTTAATTGGATGTTCCCTTGAAGATTAATTAGAAGTATGAATATTTATAAAACTCTATGAAATGAGTGTTGCTGCAGGACGTCATTCAAATGGTTGGAGGGACTGCCCGAGGGACCCATAATGCCTGATGGGATAGGGTGTGGGAAATGACATACCTCCCTATTTCAATGGAACAGCACAAGTTTAATTTGCTGTCCAATCAGAGCGATCTGTGAAGGTAGTGTTACTTAAGGTGTTGATTCCTCTGTTTTTTTTTATAGCGTCAGTGCTTTGTGATTTTTAAACGTTTCAGTCAATTTACAGTAATTATTTTCTTTAAATAATCTGTGATCTGGCTTGTGGGAGAGACCCTGAGTATTATTTTTATACGGTATTAACTCATCTGCGTAGTCCAAAGCTTTCAAAACCGTAAACACTTGATTGCTTTCATAGTTTTACAGCTGCAGACATTCTGAAAAATAACGAAGTGCGCACCTGATGAAGTATCTATCGTGTTAGCCTGATTTTCAAAAGGCAATAGTATAATCAGGAACATGAGTTTCCTTGCAAGCAATCACAGTGAGTTCATGCTGGAATATTTAAAATGAAGGTAGTTTGCAAATCGAGTAATACCATATAATAAGGGTATATTAGTAAAAAAAAATAAAAAGAAAACTTATATTCACATTGAATGTCATTTTGGAGGGAACAACTGAGACATTTTAAAAATCGGTTGAATAGGATGTGAAATTTAACATTATACATGCATATACGCAGGTAGTTTTATGAGCACAAAATTTTATGTCCTGTCCCTTAGATATATAATGGAAAGTCACATACTGACAAGGAAACAAAAAACAATACTGCTTTCTATCAGATTGTCCTTAAACAGAAAACACATGCAACCTGAAAACCTGACATCCAGTTGCTGCGTTTCCCCCTGTGTTGATCTGCGAGACACAAACTGGCCTGGGGCCAGTATAGGTTCTTATCATGCTATTTAACTCCAGTAGAGGGTACCAAATTTCAATGAGCCCTCACAATACAGTTGTTCAGTTTTCTTCCAAAATATATTTTTTCTCCTTTCCATCAACGTCTATTTGCCGCATCTGAATTGTTTGAGCCTGGTGCTCTTTGCGTGATTCAGTTCAATGCGGCCCAAGCAGGATTTATATCAATCTGCATTGTGGTGTATTTTGAGCTTTCATTCTTTTCATGAACGGCCAGGATGTGCTGGCGGGCTCCGCAGCCTTACGAGTCACAAGACCAAGCAGCAGTGCCATTGCAGGAAGTCATTTTTCTTTCCTGTACCTAGGGGAGGGGGGGGGATTCCCTTGGATGCAAGCGACCATGACAGGAGAGTAGGAGACTCATGTAAGCTGGGTAGACAGGCACAGGGAGCGAGAGGGGAGCCCATGCTGCTGCGGGGGGGGGTGAGGGGTGGGGGGCGGGGCGGAAGAGAGCAGATGGATGGATGTGGGAGGCTGAACCGGCAGATGTGGGATCTGGAAGCGGAGAGGCTGATTTACAGTAGTAGTTCGGGGGGGTGGTGTGGCTGATGTCTGTGGAACCCAGAGATCTGAGAGATGGCAGCTGTTCTTTATGGCTTATTCCTCCACTTTAAATCCCACCCCCCGGTTTTACCATGCATGTTTCTAAGACATGTCTAACATGTCCAGTGCATGTCCATTGTCACAGAGCAAGGGGCGGAGAAATACAGGTGTGGGCTAACAGGAGAAAACAGGAGAGGTACCATAGGGCTCCCTGACCAGAGAAGATGCCCGTGCATCCAGCATCTTCTGAGCTGATTCCACCATCTGCGTGCGGCTCGTACTTTGCTGGGCACCTCCACACCCCACGGAAGTCAGAAAACAAGTCGCCACAGCCGCTCCAGAACATTCTCGGGTTACGCCCTTGGGGAGTTCTTGAGTTACCCCACCCCCCCCGCCTCCTTGAGCTTCTCACGTGTCCCAGAGCTTGGATCCTGGGTGTGTTCTACATGTGCGACGCCGTAATGACCGGCTAATGTTTCATGATAAGTGAGGCCATGGCCTCAAACTGTCTGAGAGCCATGCTGATGTCACCCGATGGATAGTGCTGGGGAATCGCTGCCGCTGCCAGCTACAGAAATGGTCCGGCCAGGTCGCAGAGCTCTCCATAACCCACGGCCATTGGACATCTTATTGGGTATATATAATACTGAAATGCAGTGTACCATATCCTACCTTGGTATACATTTCCTTTCTCTCTCTACCTGTGGAACTGTCCAGTGTTGACACAGTTGCCAGTTAGAGTTTATCACCCTTTGGACAGCATGTCCATTGGTCAGGTGGGTGGCAACAGCTCTGCTGGGGTGAGCAGCACCTCCTGACCGCCTTGTTTATTCTGCAGGACATGCCCACTTTTCAGCTGATTTCAGAAAAGATACAATTTTAGGAATTCTAGTCTGTTTTTGTTTGTATGTTTTATCTTGTACTAGTTAACTAATGATGATCAAATGAAACTTCATGAACCAGTTGTTGTATTTTCTGACACCACTAGATGGTGCTCTCTAATAAAATAAGGGCTCAATTCATGCCCCAAAGCAAACCAAGAGGGCCATCTAATGTGGTTAACAATACAGAAAGTCGTTCATGAAGCTTCATTTGGCCATCATTAGTTAACTCCTGTTTTTCATTTTTCTTGCCATAGCATTTCAGGTAATTTGTTCACGCACTGGATTGTGTGTTCTCTGTAATAAACTCCAGGTATGGTATACAAGTCAAAGCATGAAAAAAACATTCTCACTCAGTTCCTATTTTGAGTTTTAACAAAAGCAAATATCTGATGCTGGGGCAGGACTGTTACCTGCCCAAATCTCTCTGCATGGTGACTGTCCACTCCCATGATTACTCCCCATCTCGTTCTTATACTTTGCCATGCCCATGTCGACCAGGTACAGCACCAGTACAGCACCACCACCAGGGGGCTCCGTGGCTTCGGCAGTGTCTGGTCTACAACGTGCTTGGTGGGTGGGACCAGCTCTGCTGCACTCATAAACATCCCTGCTAGGGGGCGCCACAATCCAGCTACTGCAGCTGATGACCTTGAAGTCCAAACATGGAGTTGCTCCGTGGCGACGCGGCGGATGTTCAGCGCAGCATGGTAATTAATGTAGGAGTCTCTCTGGAGGAGTACCTCTTTGTCCTAATTACCACAGTCGTCATCTGCCC
This sequence comes from Brevimyrus niger, assembly GCA_015164015.2. Taxonomy (NCBI): domain Eukaryota; kingdom Metazoa; phylum Chordata; class Actinopteri; order Osteoglossiformes; family Mormyridae; genus Brevimyrus; species Brevimyrus niger. The sequence goes on along the minus strand of JAABNY020000119.1, from coordinate 8,118,928 downwards.
CCAGAGGCAGTTCAGATCCAAGTCCACACTGTTCTATTATCTTCGTGTTTGGTTGTTACTTTCATTCGTCTATCCATCTGATCTCTTTTACTGGTTTATAATTTAATTTTTAAAAAAATATTTATAAAGTTATGGTTACAGGAGTTTGCCATATTGCATCATGTCAATTTTTCAGGTGGGCGTAAGCACCCTCCGTAATGTGCTAGTTAGTATTCCGTTTTGTGAGCCCTGCACAGTTGACTTTGCATTGTAATTAGCATAAGTTTCCTGTTTGGGCTTGGGACTGCGCAGAAAGCTTGCCGGAGCCCATAAAATACGAAATATAAGAAAAGTAGACGCATGTTTTTAGGTACGTGGCGCGTCGCATGGACATCATCCTGGGAGAGGCGCTGGTGGGGACATGAGTGCAGCACATCCAGCGCAGCAGGGGGCGATGTTGAAGCCACTGTTCCCCTGGGCAACAGGAAGGAAGAGAGACACTCCCCTCTAGGGACTGTCTATGGGAACTGCTGCCGGACCTCGCCCCATGCAGAGGTTTTTCCCTCTTCTTATTCATGCCTGTAGCGCAAGTGGGATTTGGCCTCAGCTCATCCATTCCTGTCTTGTCGTCCTTTTTGTCCAAGACATTTCATACTTATGTTCATAGGTGGTTCAGTTTATCCCAGCTGTCTTTTACTCCCACAAGGCAGCTCTGTGTTTATTGGACCATAGTTTTAATTATTTAGGGCTCTGTATGCATAATTTTGCCGCGTGTCACATAGAGCTGAGGTTGATGGGGAAGTGACCTAGTCTGGGCATTCGGTGTGGCGACCCAGTCTGGCTTTCTCTACTCACGGGGGTTCTTCGGGTTAAAGTGAAGAACAAGTCACTGTTACTGACAGAAGGCAGACAGCAAACATTCCTGCGAATGCAGAAGTTTCACACCCCTGTTTCCACCTCATGTTCTGGGGAGGTGCGAGCGTGCATCGCCCTGCAGGGGGCAGTCTTGCCCAGTAGAAAAGAAACGAAACACACATAAAACAGATTGGATCTTTAATGGGAGGTCGTAATCCAACTGACGACTAACAGGAAACCAGTTTAAGACACTGGGAACACAAGTAATGACAGTATTTACGGAATACTGCCATGCCTGCAGAGGGGAAAAATACTGATACAAGTCTTATTTACAAGTACATTTTAAATATACAATGAGTCAACCATGAATACGAAAAGACAACTATATCAGGCCTGTAGGCACAATCAAGAGCTACAAAGCAGAAATAAAATCTGCCTTTTCCCCTCACTGACTCTTTACCTTTCAGACATTTATTTGAGGGATTGTTGCTTATCGGTTGTTCATTTATCTAAGATGCCGTCTGAGCAGGGCTGCCATCGCTTTTGAAATGAAAATGGCAAACATAGAGGCCATCGCTGCCTGCCGTTGTTAGAATGAAATCAGTGCCTGCCTTTGCCTCTGGGGTCCATCTGGATACTTAGTGATACCTATCGATGCAGCTCTTTTCTCTGATATGCATGTCAGTTTAACCCTTGTGCAAGGTTATTTTGAATGTTGGATTATTTTTTTTTATCCAAAGGGCTCAACTAAATAGTATGAGGGAGGGGCCAGGGTGCAGAAGTAATACGGGAGAGGTTAGGGGGGCTATAGTAATGAGGGAGAGACCAGAAACTTGTGGTAATGAGGGAGGGACCAGGCAGCCCCTGGTAACAAGGGAGGGGCCAGGCGGTCAGTGGTAATGAGGGAGCGGCTAGGCAGCCAGTGGTAATGAGGGAGGGGCTAGGCAGCCAGTGGTAATGAGTGAGGGGCCAGGGGGGCAGCAGACATGAGGGAGGGGGCAGGCAGCCAGAGGTAATGAGAGAGGGACTAGGCGGCCAGTGGTAATGAG
>JAABNY020000119.1:8105539-8116945 GCA_015164015.2 Brevimyrus niger | reverse complement strand
GTATTGAGGGGGGGACTAGGCGGACAGTGGTAATGAGGGAGGGGCTAGGCAGCCAGTGGTAATGAGGGAGGGGCTAGGCAGCCAGTGGTAATGAGTGAGGGACTAGGCGGCCAGTGGTAATGAGAGAGGGGCCAGGGGGGCAGCAGTAATGAGGGAGGGGGCAGGCAGCCTGTGGTAATGAGGGAGGGCTTAGGCGGCCAGTGGTAATGAGGGAGGGACTAGGCAGCCAGTGGTAATGAGGGAGGGGCTAGGCAGCCAGTGGTAATGAGGGAGGGACTAGGCGGCCAGTGGTAATGAAGGAGGGGCCAGGGGGGCAGCAGTAATGAGGGAGGGGGCAGGCAGCCTGTGGTATTGAGGGGGGGACTAGGCGGACAGTGGTAATGAGGGAGGGGCTAGGCAGCCAGTGGTAATGAGGGAGGGGCTAGACGACCTGTGGTAATGAGTGAGGGCCAAGGCTGCCCATAATAATGAGTGAGGGCCCAGGCTGCCCATAATAATGAGGGAGGTAGCCAGGCAGCCTGTTTGCACAGGGAAGGGTCTCTTATGTATATCTGTCTGTCTCATGAAGCCTCGACCTTCACATTCTGTTTCTTGCTCTTCTTGAGGAATGATGGGGTCCTGAACTTCTTCTTCTTCTTGCAGGGTGAGGCGTCTGCAGCAAGCGGCTTGGTGGGCGACTTGGATGGTGGCTCAGCAGGGGATGCTATGGGGGAGGCTGGAATAGTTTCCTCCATGGACAGTGCCTTCATCCCGCTCTCCAGAGGGTGGTCCTCCTCCTGTTGATTCTGGTTCTCATTGTTTCCATTTTGTGCCACAACCAGCAAATCACCTGGAATGGGAGCGGGGGTAGCATATTAGCATCAGGACAAATAGCTGGATCGTGTCATACATGCTCATGTCAGCCAAGTGTGCACGGTGTGTCGTCCAGCACATGTGTGACTGCCAGTATGTTCCCCCGTGACTGCCAGAAGGGGGCGCCATCTGCAACAGCACCTGGTGGAGGATTGGAGGCGTCCATCTTCGGTGAGGCTGTGGGGGAGGGGGCCTGCATGTCCGCCAGCTGTGCTCCAGCTGCTAGAGGAAGACATAGAGGACGTGGAGCGAGAGGTAGAGAGCGGAGCAGGGTGACATGACAGGTGGCAGAACGCGTGGGCCGGTACCTCCGTTCAGGCCGCAGCGCTGCTTCCTCTGCACCTCCAGCCGGTACTCTTCCAGCTCCTCGTCCGTGAGCTGGCTGAAGGGGTTTGGGGGCTCGGGTTCTGGGGCCGGCGGAGGCTCAGCGGTACTGTTATCTGGGCCAGAGGGAGCCCCGGTTTGGGTCAGGTTAGGATCCGAAGCCTGAGGTGAGGAGGAAGGACAGGAGGGTGAAACACATGTAAACACAAGTGAGACGGTAACCTGGCACCCTGACTCCCTCGCAGTGGGGTGTGGATCTCCATGTGCGGCTCTGCTCAGTCATACCTGGTTAAGATCTGTGTCGGACAGCATGCTGGCCAAGACGTGGGACTGAGGCCCCGCCCACTTCACTTCCTGCCGGTTCTGCTCACGGATCTGGCAGCGGGACAAAAGGCTGGCATGTGCCACCTGGTTCTATAGACACCCTAAGAGGTTCTGAGCAGAGTTTTTCTTTGTTTGTTTAGCTTCCTCACATACCCCCCCCCCCAGCTCAGGATAGGTCGTTTGTGTCAGAGGCTGTGGTGTAAACCCCACCTTTCTGCGTGTTTCCAGCACCTCCTGGGGGTTGGTGAAAAGTGGCACAAACTGGTTGGGATTTTCCATCTTGATGGCCAAGCTGCTTCCCTGTTTCACCTCCTGAGCCTTCAACCACTGAGGATTGAAAGGGGAAGAGAACTCAGAATGTTACAACAATAATAACAGAAAAAAAACAGAAAAAACAGAAAAGTCAGTCACATAAGTCTGCTCATTGACTTCTACGTTAAATAATTAAAATCAAAAAACTAGAATTTCTAGACATTCCTCATGGAAAGTTAAAGTTAAGCTTTGAAATAGTTTTCCAATGTTAAACTAATATAAACTTTCATCCAGTATAGACAAGATATGCATAAAGAAACAGGAACTAGAGCGCTTGATTGACTGCTTCTGTGCAATACTGTGACATTTCAAAAAATGTCCAGCAGAGGGCAGTGGAGGCACTGCAGTAATCAGCATGGGACTGTGAATTACCCCTGCATTGCAGAGAACTGGAGACAGTTAGAGAGTTAGAAACAGGAGGGGAGAGAGCAGCTGGCGACTTTCAGCAGGAAAGTTAACCCAGCTTCCAAAGTGACTTCGCAATAGTGACAGTTCTGTGGGACTGTGGATGAATCCTCAGTGTTTACTGTTCGCTCCCAATCTCTTTCTGCCCGCACTGTATGTTTTATATGCTGGTTGCATGACAGGTACATTTGTCATGTGTGAGATCCACGGCGTACTTCCCACCAACTGCTGACGGCATACGCATGCATGAAACACAGAGCACGGCCCGTCAACGTCTCTGTATAACAGAACAGTCCCCGCACGGGATGCCCTTGCCCTTATGTCTCTGTATAACAGAACAGTCCCCGCACGGGATGCCCTTGCCCTTATGTCTCTGTATAACAGAACAGTCCCCGCACGGGATGCCCTTGCCCTTACTGTGCAGCGCTGCCACCCTGGGCTGTCCTGAGGCTGCTCCACCCTGCAGTAGCTGTTGGGCGTGTTGAGCCACTTGCTCCTTTCCTGCCGCTGCTTCTGGGCGTGGGAGGGTGGGCGCAGGTGGCGGCGCCCCCCGGCCCACTCCAGGCTGAGTGCGGTCATGGCGCTGGTGGCGACCTCCAGCTCCCGGCGTGATCGCCCTCGGCCCCGCAGCACTGGGAAGCGGTACGGGTAGCCCGTCCTGTAGCCCTGGCAGGAGCAGAGAGAACCAGGCGGGGGTTGTCACACTGACGCCCCCCCCCCTCCCCCTGGCGACACCCCCTCAGCTCCAAACAATTTACCTGCTGTTTCAGTTGCAAATGACCTACTAACTGAAATGTTACCTAAACTCGCAGCCCTCCGGCCCTTGAGACCGATGCAGATTTACGATCACGTCTCTTTGAATGTAAATGTCTAATTTAATATGCCGTCGTGCATTGTGTTTGTCTGTCACTGCCATTATTTATTTCCTTACACTACAGAGCACATGAATCGGGCCACAAAGGGTTGCCGTTTACTTCTGGCCTCACCAGGTTGTCAAGCATCCTCATTAGTGCCTCGAACTCGTGCTCCCCGCGCCGGCTTTTGTGCATTGGGCCGAAAGTGGACCCCGCCCAGCCTACAGTGCCGGTCGGGTAGGGCCTCTGGGTGGCCCGGTCTAACAGGATCAGGTTCTCCTCTCCACCAGCGCTGCACATGGCTGACACCTGTAGGCAGAAAGGGGCACTGCAGCCTGATGGCATCCTGACGAATGAACCATCAGCGGTTAGCAGTGTGGATGCTATTGGGGTACCTCACCTGTATCTGACAGGCTGCCTGCACATGATAGATGATGTAGAAAGCCTCCTCCACTGATTCTCCAAGAGCCATTATACCGTGGTTCCTTAGGACCAGAACCTGGGTACGAGGAACATTGTAGCATTCGTAAAGCAGCGTACCACTGCAAACGCCCCAGCTTTCCAGCTGCACACTGTCCATCACATGGTGTGTCTGGGTATAACCTTGCAGGTGGGGCCCAGGTTCCTCTGCAGCTCCAGCCTCTGGTCGGCCTCCTCCAGGCAGCCGCTGTAGCTGTAGTAGGCCGCCCCACCCACCAGGAGGGCCTCGTGGGAGAGCGGCAGCAGGCCGCACTTCATGGCCGACACCTTTCCGGCACACAGACAGGGCAGAGATCAGTGCCGTCAAGCCGTCTGCTGGATATTCCACGTCACTCACGGTTCAGTGGCGCGCAAGAGAGGATCCACTGACACCAGGTCCAGGAGAAAGCGAGAGACACAACATGGCAAAGCTCTGCGAGACCCCCAGAGCGGACTACCCTGAGCTACACCCTTGGTCTCCATGGATACTCAGAGATTGCGAGCCGTTATTGAAGCAATACACCAGCAGGTGGCACTGTGATTAAGAAATTGTACATGCTTGCAGGATAAAAAAAATAAGAAATAGTTCTGCATACATATGTTTCCAGTATTAATTTAAGGTAATTAGGCTAGAAGGTAGAAGGTATTTAAGTGACATACACGTTGCACTGAGCCTATCATTTGTGCTCCTCCTCTGTACATTTACACAAGCAATGTACCAACCGCTGCCGTGGCAGGTGTCTGAAGGTGAAGCAGGCAGCGCACGTCAGGCCGGGCAGAGTGGATGGCAGCATGCAGGTCAAAGACGCCAAGGTCCACCCCCAGCGCGGTGCTGCCCTGCTCGACCACCTCCCCCAGGACATTCACCTTTACCTGGGGACACATGCATCACCCTTCAGAGCCTGCGGGGGACGTGGGTTTCCATGTTTGTGTACGAAGGAAAAATAAAGATGGCCGAGTGCCGTGTATCAAAACAGTAAGTGTGCCAATTCTGTTTGTTGTGAATTGAACTACAATGGGATTAAAATCACCGACTTTGTTAAAAAAAAAGCATGGGTGGAAAGTTTTCACAGACAGAAATGTGGATGCGCGTGTGACTCACCAGGCTACAGGCTGTCGCCTCGCTGTACGACAAGCCGTCTGGAAGCACCAGGAAGTGATCCTGCTCCTTACTCACGCGCAGCTGGAACGACAGGCGAGGCACCTCAATGCGTCGCGAAATTCGACGAAAGTCGTCAACGCGCACAGGTAGATGTGCAGAGGCGGGCAGCAATACACAGACCTTAAAGGCCACGCAGACGGGCGAAAGACTGTGCAGCTGCAGCCGGACGCACGGATTTACAAAGACGCATCCGGAACAGAGATGCAGTCAGGCTGACAGCCAGCTGTTCGTGGGGGCAGGCAGGCTCACCGTGAGGTATGTGCGGCTCAGGCGGGCCCAGCCGTAAAAGTCCAGCAGGCGGTAAACGCTGGCCAGTTTACAGCGCTGCAGCCCCTCCCCCTTCACCATGGAGACAGGATCCCTGACTCGCAGGTCATTGATCGGCATCACTGTCGTCAAGGCTACAGCGACCAGGGGACAGCCAGTGCAGATGGTAGCCGCACGCCATTAGGACCCACAAAGGAACAAGTAAAAATATTAGGTATCATGTTAAGCAAGTAAATAGTTTATCACTGGGCTTACAAGTGACTGAATTTGACTTGATATTGACTAGTCCTTTGCGTTGAATCAACGCAAAACATCAGCATGATGAGATTATCATGTGCCAAGTGATGCTAGGAAACCACAAAGAGGTCATTTTGGTTTCCCAATGGGTCCTGGTACACAATTGCTCTATGCCCCTACAGCAGTAGAGTGGTGATGGACAAAATGATGCTTCATGAACCGTTTCTTGACTAGATGGTGCCCTTGGTTTGCTCTGGGGCATGCTCTGTGCCCATTTTTGAAAAGAGAGCACCATCTAGTGGGTTTCAGAAATACAGCAAATGGTTCATTGAGCACCATTTTGTCCATCACTACAGCAAAGGTTCTACATGGCATCGAGTGTGTTAATTCACATCCTGCTAACATGCAGCCTCAGCCGGGGTTTGTATGCATCAATGAGACAACGGGAGACACCTACAACATGGCGGGGTGGGGAGAGCCACAGAGGCACCATAGGAAGACAGGAAGTCAGCAATGCGCTGCAGGGCCCACAGGCTGGAGGAGCTGCTGTCCTTCTTCATCTGATCCTGGATCAGGATATCTAGCTCTTCCCTGAAGGACTAACATAGAGGAAGAGAAAGAATGCTACAGTATGAGCACCCATAGAATGTAATCGATGATGGCAGTGTGAATATGATTGAAAGCATCTGTAGGACATAGATTGTCAGTAAGTTATAAGTAAGTTCAAGTTACTTTATTAGTACCTCTAAATAAATCTGGTTTGTTGTAGATAAGTCATCGTTTTAACACACAAAATAAGAGCTCAAGCTTCCTTACTAAAACTGAAGGTTTTAAAAAGTGATTATTTGAATGTTATAATATCAGGATGAGATATAAGGTTGTCTTTGAATACATGGTTGGAAGAACAGAAAAACTGACGGGACTCTGCAGGATAGTGGACAGTGATGCCTGGTCTCGCGCCAGAAGGCCGTCCGGAAGTGGGAGGTCGACCGGCTGTGAGGCATCACCAGGACTGTGTGGTTCAGGCGAAACACTCATCTTAACTCTGTGGAGAAGTGGCCGATAACTGGACCGCAAATGGGGAGACAGGAAGAAACACAGGCTTACACTATGATACAGTGCTGAAGAGGACAGTTTCTGGGGCTTATACCTCCTGGGCTGTGAGTTTGAACCCCAGAGGCATTATGTGTATAAATATGTGAGCATCCTCAGATTGACTGGATGGCTGGTTACATTTAGTGGTGTTTCCTAGCATAGGATAAGGTTGGACAGCCACAAAAATTTAATATAACCACTAAGCAGCGAAACAGCAGTCATCTGCCGTTTCAAATATCTCCAAATATGGGTCACATACAAAAAAAAAAACGTTTCTGTGTCTTGATTAAACAGGAGGAGTTTGCTTGCATGTCGGAGCTTCCTCTCATATCATATCGGCATCCTTTCCCCGCACTCCCGACCTCCGCTGCCTAGCAACCGCAGCAGGAGCCTGACCGCAGCATCCTCGGAGAGCCTATGCTTTGAGGCGCGAGGCTGCGGGGCATTTTTATCCATCAGATAAAACGCGACGAGGGAATATGCGTTGTTAATCTTGCCCCTCTGGTGTTACAGAAGCGATTACATCGCCAAAACGGCCTGCTACCGACACATAAACATGACACTCAACAACAACCTTGAATAAATTATTATTAAAATTATTTTTATAATTAAAATGACGTAATGTTTACGTGCTGCACGAAAACAGCTCGATTATAATCCACCAATTCAAATTAAATTCCGGTGTGCGACGAAAGACAGCATCGATATTGTAAATTGTAAATATAGCTTTAGTCATTCGACCAGGCACATATATACATCACGTCTTATTTATCCAAACGTTGTTCGGCTACACGGTTTGGGACGAGGTGTGAATTTGCAGCATAACCGTGTACGATACGCAGTACAGATCAGCCTTCTGTGTGCTTTGAGCGCATAAACCCCACTTTACTCTCCATCTCCCACTGCCTTACCTAGGATGCCGAAGGACGGCCATTGCTCGCTAACCTTCACCAAAACAAGGTTCATTTCAGAACTGAAATCAAGCAACAGTTTCTTTCAGATCAATAAGATATAACGGAAAAGATACGTTTTAATGACGCTTAATTTGAGGATACGATATAGGCGCGTTTACATATATGTCCAGTATAAGCATTCTGTGACATTCATGTTGAATAAGCTCGGTGAGCACCATCTGGAATGGAAAGAAATGCATGGGTTTGTTTCCCTATCAGCATAAGGTGTGGTAGACACGCATCCAGGTGACGACCACTATCATAATCCGACCAGATCTTACCTTAGCACATTCCCCACGCCTTAAGACGTTGTGATACATGAGTCTCATCCGAATATGATTCAGGTGGCGATAACCAATGAAAGCAATGGAAGGCAACAATACAATAAATCTAAATGCATCCCAAAAAGCAATAACGTGCCCCGTTAATCTCCCCTCTCCAGTCCGTCAAACTGCACCGGACCAGCTCCGCCACGCCTATCGTCTGTTTGACTCTCACGCTTCCCAGTCGCGGTCTCAGCCCTGTACTCCGGTTGGTTGATAGAGATTGTAAGCTTTAATGCTATATTAAGGAGTCCAGAGATTAAACATTTTATAAACTTATGTTTTTGGTAGCTGAGAAATCGAGATTATAAAATGTATATCGAGATTATGGTTGACTAAATAGATGTTTTTTTTTTTTTTTTTTTTGTAAAATCATACACATTTCTTTACTCCTTTTTAGCCTGGGTCTGATTTAGGGCTGGCTTATGTCACTTTTCCCATCTCCTGATGAGTAATTAGAGATCAGTTATAGAATAGGTTGATAGTTGTGTTTTCCCAGTGTCCATATAGGCACTAGGCTCAACTTGACCCGTCCTGGATATCTGCTTGCAAAACTAGGTTGTGTTTACGCCGTCTTGGAGTTATTGCTATGCAGAGGTATTAACACACTGGATTAGATGATGGATAAAGAGCTTTGGGGAACAACAATACATTCACACTAAGGGTAGGTGCCAGTGAAAACATATGCTAAACATTGCTACAGTATAACACATGCAAATCATGCTGGTAATCTGAATAGTCATCCTCTTGGAACCAGCCCTGCAGAATTACAGCGCCCCCACCGGAGGGGTCAGCCGTCCTTGGCGACCCTCAATTCCAACACTAAATCCGGCAGATGCTGCGGAGACCGACGTTGCCACCATGGCCGGCATGTCACGGTCCCCTAGGCTAGTTTCCAGGTGCATCCTCATTCTCGGCTGCTGCGGGAGTGTCCGGTCAGGCCAGGGGAAGATTCAGTGCCAGACGGTCCTTGTGCAGGACAGCGGCTTTTCGTCACGAGCAGCTGCAGCCAGGAGGGCCACTTGCGAATCCCCGCCGTTCCCCATCAATGACTGTCTAGATCGGGCAGCTGTCCCTTCTTGTGACTGGGACAGTCCACCCAAACCAGATCCACAGCGTCTAAGTCCTGCGCTCAGCTGCGCACGTTGTTGGCACACGTCTGACGGGCAGTCGCTGCGCCTCGGTGCTGCTGGGCCAGTTCTTGGGCACCCTTCAGATTGCCCAGGAGGCACCGCAGGTTCTGTGGTACCTCTAGTTCTGGGGCCACCTGAACACAAAATCCACTGGTGTCCCACCCAAACATCAGTGCAGCTGGCCTGCACCGAATGCTCTCCTGCACTACTGCTCTCTGTGCCCACAGGACCCGGGACGGGTGGTGGTCCCAGCCGCGCTGGTGGTGGGTAACCAGGACGGCAAGCTGCACGGTGAGTGTGTAATCAAGGGCTTATTCATATATACTGTAGCCCTCTCTAAAAGAACCACACTCAGACCGCTTTAAGTGGGCCATAAAGTGTGCAAATAGAAAGATAACTCAATCCTCTTTGGATTCACACCATCCAAAAGCACTCAGTTCACTTTCTGGTCCACTTGCGTGTCTTTGTGGTCCTAGTCCATTTCACACTCACACTTAGTCCCTTTGGACACAAATGTTCACGAGAGTCATTTCTTCCGCAACAAAACATCATGTTTGTGAGAATGATAATCACACACCTGGGGGATTAATGGAATATATGTACTCAACAGGATAGAATCCCAGCTCAATCTCGAAGGCGAGATCTATCTAAAACCTCAAACCTACATCAAGATTCAAGATTCTTCTACGGCAAATGGCTTTAAAAACAAAAGCATGACAATCACTGAAACTACCACTTTGTAACATGAAAGATCTTAATATTTTAAGGTTCAATAAAATAAATATTGCAAATTTTGATATTTTTAGCCTGTGAGTGCCTGAGTCAGGTTACTTTTTATGACGAAGTAAACTACTGTAAGTAGTTTCCCTGTGAGAGGCTACCTAAATGTTTTGACTTTAGATCTCAATTCTGGTATTCTGTGCAACATTACGGCCTAAATGCTGACATTGTTTACAGTGTGAGAGGAATGTTATAGGTCTCTAGTAAAATCTATGCTCATACTATTTCTGTATTGCAGTAACAAAATACTGAATGCGTTACTGCAATAAATTTCCCAGCTCTATAAATTAGTGTAATCTATCTTCCATCCATTTTCTGAAACCACTTCTCAGGGTCACAGGGGGGCCAGAGCCTACAGGCACAAGGCAGGGAAGAACCCAGGATGGAGCACCAACCCATTGCAGGACACACTCTTCACTCACATGGGCAATTTGGTAAGTCAAATTAACCCCAGCATGTTTTTGGATTGTGGGGGTAAACCAGAGAAACCCCCCAACAGCAAGGGGAGAACATGCAAACTCCACATACATGGAACCTTGGCAGAGACTTGAACCCAGATCCTAGAGGTGTGAGTATGAACTACTGCAATACCATGTCACATAATCATCTCAAGAATTCGTAATAATTTCTTGATGATTGTTTTGACATCAGCGCTCTCTGGTATCCAAAAAGCCTAGAAGACAACAAAGTGAACTGGCTGCACTTTTATTCAGGTATCATCAGCATAGGAACTTTGCTATGACGGTTTGGCTCTCTGAGGGTCTGAGTTCATTTGAGCTTCACATATGGCTTGTTTTGCATGAGAAACAAGCCAAATCCACTTCAATCTGTTGGAACTAGTCAAGTGTGAAAAACTTAAATCACTCTAGCAGCCCATCGCTTTGGGGCTGACAGGAGGTAATTCACAGCGCTCAGCTCAGCCACCTGCAGTCCGTACCGAACCGGCGTACCGTGAGGTTTCACCCCTCTCCTCCGTGTAACTCCTCCGGCACACTGAAGTGGCACAATAACTCCTTGTGCTCTCTGCACTCTGGCTGGAAAGTGTACATGCCTCGGGCCCAAGCGAAATATTCCATGGCTAAGATGCCCTCGATTTGGACCAGCACCCCATCCCTCATCCGCTGCCAATGCAGCCACACGGTCATGCAGTGATTCCATTCAGGGTGGCTGATTGTCTGGCTGAAATTGTGTGTCTGCTTACAAACTATTTTGGGTCTCAATACTTCACAGTCTTGTTTTCAGAAAATTACGAACAGGCCCCATGAATTTAACTTTTGTAAGAAGATAAACTTATTAGAGCATCCAGTTTGATACTAGAAAACAACAGATATTGCACCAAACAAAATGAGCTGTTTACCCACATACTTTACCAAACCCAAGTTCTTAACTGACACATGACACCTTCCTAATATATGTTAGTTACCCAGTGAGATATGAGTACGGCAGTAAGCATGGGAATCCTCCACTAAAACTCGTTAGAAGGTTTAAAACCCCGTCTCACATTTATAGACTGCTGATCATGACTTATTAGGATGCTTTAGTTAACATTGCTTTCCATATTTAGTTCGCATATGTACACAGTCAAGCTGAGAATTCATTTGGAAAGTCCACGTTCCTCGGCTGTTTCATCTCCTCATCATGTGCTCTACAAAGAAACAACAAACGGTGATTGTTTTCCTTGTGAAAGGCTGCGGTGTCAGTCAATCCTGTCTCCCATCTCTCTGTCTGCTAGCATCATTCATGCATCTCACCACTTGACACTTATAGTAGCATTGACTATGGGTCCAAGAGACAAAAAAGTGAAGCTTTATTGAAAATATTAAATATAAAAAGATAAAATGTTATAAAAATCCATCCATTTTCCAAACCGCTTATCCTACTGGGTCGCGGGGGGTCCGGAGCCTATCCCGGAAGCAACAGGCACGA
>JAABNY020000119.1:8090915-8104238 GCA_015164015.2 Brevimyrus niger | reverse complement strand
CGCGCCGAGGAATGTTTGTGGGATTTTGAATTATGTGTTTATGTTTTGTGTTGTGGTGTGGGGGGGTGGGGGGGGGGGGGGGGGGGGGGGGGGGGGGGGGGGGGGGGGGGGGGGGTGCGCTCAGCAGAATCTTGCCTATGGCACCAGAACACCCACCTGAACTAACACTGCTTGGATAAATTTTGTCTTCTTACATTTCAAAGATGTGCAAAGCACACCTGCCTGTTTCTCTGATGCTTATCCCTTTCTTGGCTGTGTCTGTGCTCTCTGAGATGGACCGCCATCCCATAATGAGCGCACTCCATGTGATGTGCTTATCGGGGCAGGTGTCTGGCTTGCTGTAAGCCCGCGTATGATTGATTATGCAGAATGAAAGGACACATGTGATCCTAGATTCCGTGTTACTAACTTTACAAGTGTGAAAATGGGGAAAATCAAAGCAACAGATTATTAGGCTGATTTCAGTACACACACAAACTGACACACGTCTTTAACATGCCTTTTTCTCTTTTGTAAATTGTCAGCTTTAAATGTACCAAACAGCTCCATGCATTAGGAAAATATTGCAATTGCTCATACATAAAATGAATAGCTGCTTGCTATTATTAGCCAGTTTAATGAAATAGTCATTTAATCATATTCAGCATTAAATTAAATCCATTTTGGAGGAAAAAATTGCCGTCATAACATTATCATACAACACGTGACACGCCTCCCCCTCTCGAGCATGTAGACCCAGGTAGAACAGAGCGCCATACCTGATTACCTCCTTTTCTATTCCCAGAGAGCCTCACAGTCCATGTGAGGTACAGCTACTTCTGTGTGGCCACATACTAAGTGCTGTTTGCCTGACTCCTATGCAGCCCTGACCTGGCCTCCCTGTCGTCTTCCCGTCCCTGCTTATCTGACCTGGATCCCTGCTAAGTGTCGACCCTGCCTTCCGATTCTGCCTTTGTCTGCCTTGGTCTAAATAAAATCTGGCTCGCTCGGCCTGCGACTTCTCCCAAAGTGTTTTCTCTTCTGACAACTTGCATTTGTTTATTTTAACCTTTGGAGGACATTTGGTCTAACAACTTTGCTTTTTGAGCAATACAAAGACACAAAGACACGGAGAAGTGAAGCATTTACTTGTGTCCTGGTGGCTTACAAATGGGGCAGACAAACAAAGCTTGATACTGACAATAATCACCAAAAAATAGAGCATCCCTTTGAGGTATAATGGTGATTGAGGCCAGCGATTTCCTTAGTCGAAGCAGTGTAATAGATGAAGGCAAATGAATAGTCTTTGGGAATCTGTTTACACTCAGTGGTAAGGTTCAAGCGGATACGTCTTGCTGGTGTTGGGGACTGCTGCCCCCTGGAGAGAGTGATTATTTCTTCACTATCAGACAAGACACAGACAGCAGTGCTTGGGAACTGATAGTCTGCTTTGGAGATTCAGAATCCACACGACTGCACTGTTTGCTCAGTACCCAGTCTTTTTCTGTAAATCCAAATGAAATATATTACAAGTCCATTGAAAAAAATCATGTTAATATCAACACACACCACCTGTATCCGTCTCTTTGTCTTCTGATATTCCCTTTGTTTACGTTTTTGAATAAAAAACTGGAAGGAAATGTTGGGGCAGCACCAGCTCTTTCAAAGATGCCATAATGGGTTTTAGAAACTGTATTGAAGCTATATTCTGTATGAATGTGAAATATGAGAATGTACGTTTTGCTAATTATAAACTGTGTTTAGTGTATATTTCAGAATAAAAATGAGTAGCAATGCATTGTATTCATGGTTCCCTTAACATTGCCCGCCATCCATCCATCAATCCATCCATCCATCCATCCATCCATCCATCCATCCACCTGTTTTCTGTAACAGCTGCATTTATTTAACTTTAGTCATTCAGTTTTACTAGGCTATTGTAGTTGGCACTGTTCCATTGCAGAACGATACTCAGGCATCCTTGTGTGGACTCAGAAAGATGAGTGTGGATGAATCATTGCATTACTTTTATCAGAAGAAGATGTTTTTGCCGTGGTTACTGTCCTATGGGTTCTTTACTGTTTCTAATCCTACCTAACATGCCTATCAAACTGCAGGTTTCCCATCTTATATCACATTTTTGGTTTAATGATTTAATCTAGAAGTAGCTGCATTGTCTTGATATTAAAATATAACGTTATTGTGTGAAAGTCGAATGTTTTCTCTTACCTCAGAAGATTAAGGGAGTGTCTTACCAAATATATTTTGGAACTCAAGAACTGTTTTGCTTATGGTGGAAAAAATTTTGATGGTAGCCAAGTTCATTTTATATGACTTGACCTTGCAGGTCCAGATCACTCACATGCAGCCTTTGTGCCGTTTCTGCCAACTTTTAGACTGACAGTAGGATGGACAGCCCGTGCTGCTTCAATGATAGGATATTTTTAGCTTAATATATCAGCCTATTGCCTGGATAGAGTTAGTCCTGTGCAGCAGATATTTTTGTGTCTCCCGGTAATAATGAAAGAGAAAAATCACAATATAACTGCGACAAACTGAAAACGGTATGTTGCTGGATGTGTGCAGGAACACTTTGTGAAACAACCAGTGTGTTTCGGGATGGTAACACAAGGGCCGAAAAGAGCTCGAGGCTCTCCACACAGGTACAGGGTGGCCCTGCCAGGAATATGCGTATCGGGATAATGAGCAATGCAGCGTTTCGCCACTGAAAGTTGATGATTCGGATAGGGGTCATGTGTGCTGCAGAAGTGCTTTAGCGCACCCTTGCCGCTTGGGCAGTGTGCTGGCAGCAGGCCGATCAGCCCTGGGGAAGTGAAGGGTGTGCAGACGTGCGCCGGCAGGCTAGCTTTCTGTCCGGAGGGAGCCCTTATTGTGCATCATTTAAATTTGTAAGCAAGACGAAGTAGGTCCAGCTACCTATGTTAGGTAGGCAGACGGGTTTGGCCTTTTCTCGGGGCTCGCACTTTGGGACTGAGTTGCTGTTCTTGCCAATTGCTTCTACTTTGTTATAATACCACTAATAGTTGACCGTGGAATATTTAGTAGCGGGGAAAATTCACGAATGGAGTTATTGCACAGGTACCACACTTGAATTCACTCAGCTCCTGAGAGCGAGCCCTTCTTTCGCGAATGTTTGTAGAAGCAGTCTGCCTGCCAAGGTGCTTGATTTTATACATATGTGGCCGTGGAAGTGATTGGAACCTGAATCCAATAATTTGGAGGGGGGTCCTGATACTTTTGGCAATATAGTGTATATGGAGCAATTTCAACACATCATGTCTTTAATCATTATATTGTTGGGCTTAAGGATAAAGGCTTGCACAGTGGTTCTGTGCATGAATTTGCAAGTAAAGCAGTTTTTCAGTGGCATACAGTTCATACATACTGATTTTCAAACTACTTCTCATCAAAATGGGCTCTAGACATTTGGATTTAATGATTTTATCTGTTGATTACACACATGAATGTCTCTTTCACCTTACTTCTGAAAGGCTTTTTGCTTCATGCGTACACGCCTTCAAGACATTTACATGGCTGTATTTTTTGTGCTTCTCCGGAATTCCTGCTATGGGCATTTCCATGATCTGCATTCAACGCCTGCAGTTGTCGTGACTCCGCCAAATGAAAGCCAAAGTAGCGGAGTATCTGAGCTCCAGTCACCGTGCAAGAAGAGATCGTCCAAGCATGAAATGGGGCAAAGACCCGCAGATCATTCTTCGGAAAATGGAAATGGGTGAGTGGCTCTCAGAATTCTCAAATGTCAGGCTCTGTGGTCATTAGCTAATCAGTTATGCCTGATTGGTGCAATCGTCTCATTAGGGGCTATTGTTGGCGTATGAGTGTTTTTGCTCTATCAAGCCCATTGTGCGCCGGTGCTTGCTGTGCTATGTAACGTCTCACCGATCAATTCAAAAGGTTGCAAAGGGGGGCGTGTGCATGTGCATGTCTGGCTTTTCCAGGATTTTTGAACTGCTGTCATGTGGCATATTGCTGTCGGGATGGTGATGAACATCACACACCACTGGGAGAGGCCACAGAATGTTTAATGAGGCTGGTGCTTCCTTTTCCAGTGTTAGCAGACACTGGGGGGATGGATGGGGTCAACGCAGAGGAGCAGGATATATGTATATCGTATTGGTATCAGCTAGTTTTCATAAAAAATACACTGCCTGGCCAAAAAAGTCACACACTTCAATATTCCATTCTGTAGCTTTGACTATGGTGCACATTCGTCAACGCATTGTTCCCATGTGCTTATGCAACTCTCAACATTTCTTTTCATCGAGATCTGCATTCATGTCTTGTTGAGGCCTTGTACTGATGATAGGTGAGTTGAACCACTCCGTAAACTCTTCTTCAGCACATCTCAAAGACTTTCATTGGGGTTGAGGCCGAGACTCTGCGGTGGCCAATTCAGGTGTGAAAATGATTCCTCATGCTCCCTGAAACACTTTGACAATTCGAGCACAGTAAATCTTGACATTATCGTCCTGGAATATGCCCATGTGATTGAGAAAGAAAGTATCCATTGCTGGTATACCCTGGTCATTTAATACAATCAGGAACTTCACTTTATTGCTGCGTAAAGTTGCTGAGTTGTAATAATGAGCTAATCATGGGCTCATAAGTACTTATTGATTTAAATTCAAACTGACTTTTTTGTGTATTTACACTGCTCCCACGTCTTATGCAGTCAATTGGTTCTACAACCCACTGCGTTCAAGTTCCTTTTATACAAGTGCCTATTTACTTTGAATATACACCTATTCAAAATCAGTCATATACTTCAAATACTTTAAATCATGCATAGATTACAGAACTGTACCTATACACTGTAAATGATATGTATAAGCAGTAAAGTAATTGTTCAAATATATTGTGTAGGGAAAAAATGCACAAAACATTGTACATGCACAGTACAGTTAAGCACTGTAATTTTTTAAGAACCCATATCTTACTTAAACGTGTAACACAAAAACACATTTAGCAAGTGCTAAAAGCACAGCACAAATAACGAATGCTATAGAACAGCACACAGACCAGTGTTAGACAACAACTCATTTAGGATATTGGCCAGTGGATGCACTGTGCTCAGTCCACGCTTACCCACCTTGTACGCCAATTTGAAGTTGTTAGCAGCAATTGCCAAAAACCGCATAAAAGCAGCACAAAAGACTTAGATGTGGGTGCGATTCCACTGAGAATGTGAGTCAAAGTGAGCATTGAGGCTAGGCTATGTTCACTGGGCGCATGGAACAGACTGCCCTCTTTAACTTCAGACATGGGTGACTGGCATGTTTAATCAAAATGGACCCCACACGCTTGGCACTCCTTCTGAAGACGGCGACAGCCCCCTCCTCGCACCTGTGTTCAGCTAGTTTTTATTTTGTACCAATCAAATCAAAAAATACTTTTGGCATCTCAGACTGATGCATGAGCAGGTGGCGATAACAGGCAAGCAAAAGGGAGTGCATTTCAAGGACACTGGGGTTCTCTCTTTTTCTGTTTGTCGAGTGAAATTGGATTTCTGGAACTATTGGGAGAAGTGGCTGTGCTTGAATATCTTATCTGAAAAAGGCTTATGCACAATGTTCCCTAACACAATCCATACTTCTCCTTGTAACAAATGCATGAACGGCAGAACATCTCCGCATGCAAACTCCTCTTAAGACTCCAACATGACGGCGGTTGTCTGAAGGCCTTGCTGTTCTTTTTCTAGAGTAAAGGGACATACTGTGACCTGCTGGGTACAGAGGCTATGGCCGGTGCTCCGTGGCGGCTTCCTCTGTAGAAGATTAGAGGATCCTTTATGGCAGCTGAAGGCTTCCTTGTCTCCATTGAAGGGGCAGCCATGCTGTCCCCACCAATGCCTTCAGTTGCCAGGGCAGCAGGGTCTCTCCTCCATGCTGAGATGAGTCATTCCTCATCACAAATTCATTGGCTAACCCCCGGAAACTACAATGAATCGCTCCTGTTGAACAGAATATGTGGAAGGGAAAAAAATAGATGCATGATTGTAAGGCACCTTATATTGCAAAAGAAATATAATTATTAGTTGAGAGGTAAATGATTATAATGGTCATGATCATGTTCTCATTCTACTGAGAAACGCTGTGAAATGGTCTGATGTTGATACGTCTAATTCTTTCTGTGCTTGCTTTTCAAATTGTCAAATGATTGTTCACTTTAATCCGTGCTTTACTTATACGCCGAACCTTTTTAAAATCCAAGTAAAAGTGTGTACCCAGAGTCTTTACAATGGTGACGTGACACGAGGCTGAATAGGAGCTGTCACACCATTTATTATCTGTTAGATGTGTACAGAGCAGCAATTAGCCAACGGCATTAGGATGCAGAGCACTGGCGCACCGGAAATGCTACGTTCTTGCTTTTTCACAGGCCGCTTTGCCATTTCGACTGACAAGACAGCTGAGCACAACCAAATTGCCACAAGTTTAAAAACATACAAACACAAAGCAAAAAGCAAAAAGCACAGCAAAATGAAGATCATTTCAAAGGAATATTGCTACTATGTCCTGCTGAAACATAATCAATACACACGGAACCTCACTAATACTGCACAAATACTACAGAGAGTAATCATATAGCACTAAACCGTAATGCTTACACTGCTGGCTTTTCTAATACTGCATGCTGCGTTACAATCTAATTCATGCGTGGAAAGCAGTTATATTCAATAACTTCTGAAATCAAAAGACAATGGAACAGTTTTGCTATCTGATAGACAATATTAACCTTTGAGATAAACAACACAACACCTTGTAATGACCACATGCACGAGTTCCTGGATCTCTCTATAAATTCCTTCCTTTGTTCGACTGGAACAGTACATTAACTGGCCAGTAACCCACTGGATATGCATTTATGGTGACTTTTTCTTCAAAATGTATGGGCAGCACCGCATGTGAGCAGCACACTTAATGGTTTTCTCCGGAGTTCATTTCTGTCATAGTAGGACTTGCTGTTTGCCTGTGCTAAGGTGTTTGCGTCCCCAAGCATCCGGAGTCTACGGCCGGCCTGCCCCAGCTCCAGTGACCGTGTGCTGCTTCTCCTCCCATGTCATGTGGCCTCTTATTGGTTCAATCCTTCGTTTCACCCTCATCCGCACATCATGCTGATTTTGGACACAGCATCCCCACCACCTCAAACCTCCTCTGCTCCATTTCCAGACGAACGCAGTCTGTCTGGCTGCCGTCCGTATGCACTCTGTTCCTTGACCCAAGGATGAAGGTGTGGGTGTTCACTGCTGTCTCCTGGTGGGCGCACGCCCTTCTGTCTCCTCCGACGTCGAGCCTCTCTCGCCAGCGGCCGCACAACCCAGCCTGCCAGGCGGCCCGGAAGCCTCTCTTGAAGTTCTCGTTGAAGTAGCCGTAGATGATGGGGTTGACGCTGGAATTGGAAAAGGCCAGCCAGTGAGCGAAGGGAAAGATGTAGCCTGTCAGGAGATCTAGATGGGCTCCCTCTGGCCTTGCGTAGTCCGTCAGAAGCATAAGGGTCCACAGTGGCAACCAGGACAGCATGAAGAGCAAAGCCACCATTATCAGCATCTTTATAGCCTTGATCTTCTTGGGGGATATGGCTGCTCTCCCCTGCGAACCAGTAGGGGGCAGCCTTTCGGGGACCCTGGCAGCTGACAGTCCTGCGGTGGTATACAGCTTGGCCCCGATACGACAGTACATCAGGGTGATGAGGACGAGGGGTATGACATATATGTGAGCGAACAGGACTGTAGTGTAGACCTTCCTCATCTCTGGCTCAGGCCAGCTCTCGTAGCAGTAATAGAGGGGGTAGGTCTTGTTGACGTCCTCGCCGTCTACCATGTAGTGACCTTCCTCCTGCTCGACCACCAGCATGGCGGCTGAGGGGCACATGATCAGCAGCGCCAGGATCCAGATCAGCGCTATCGTCATCCTCGCTACCTGTGGCGTTAGCTTCGGCTTGAATGGGCAAACGATACAGCGATACCTGAGGACAACAAGGACAGTGAAGATGGAGCTACACAGACATCTGAACACAAGTGGCCCCTTCTCCACATGGGTACATCTTCTGGTAATTACCACCTTGCTGTGTTGTCACTGATATAACCCCCCTTGATTAGATTCGAATAGCAAAACAAGAGGAGCACACTTATTGCGGGAAGGCAGGTACTTTCCCACGTACTTCTCTTGATCTGATTGTACCCCTTTCCTTCCTACTCCAATTGCTACATATCTTTCCTCCAAGGGCAAAGATTTGGATATGGACAGGAGGGATACATCCCTACCCAGTACTGTGGGGGCATTGTATGTTTAGGGTGGCGGGGATTTCCGGGTTGATTTAGTCCCTGCCAATGCTGAAACCAAACCTACGCCCACCCTTCCCACCCTGTCTTGTTTCCTAGGCTTCCATTAATGTCACCCTTTCCCACCCGGCGGACCCATACCTGTCCACAGCAATGGCCACCAGAGTGAAAACGGAGGCGGACACAGAAGTTCCCTGAACCAGGCCGCTCAGCTTGCAGACTGCGTTGGAGAAAGGCCAGCCTGTCGGCAGAGACCCTGTCTGGTTATTACTGCAGTGAAGGTCAGTCACTTGACTGACAAGCCCTCACTTTGGTGCCTTAAAATGCCCATTTATTCATCTGCGCTCACTGGCTAAAATTTATATGGTGATAAACAGATAACTTTCTCTCAGTGTTCGATAATTCCCTGGCAGTGTCGGTGAGAGATGTAATTAACCTGACTGTGATTAATCGATACACCTGTTGAGAAAATGCCCCTAAGATCCCAGGTCAATTTCAACACTGCACTCATCATTCCTATTTGTCTGTATCAGAATTTCCGGTTTCAGGGAAACAAGAAACCCACGTTTAGTGTTAACAGCATGGTGCTTTGCCATTATTGGGGCTGGCCCGCGGTCAAATGGCACCCTGGACAAAATACCCCCCCAACACCCCAAAGCAGCCAAATTCAATTTTTGTTAATTTATTAAAAACATTTCTGGCTTGCACAGCCAGCTTAAATTTGTTTCACAAGGAGCGAAATATACAAAATAGTGCAAAATAACGTTAATATCACAGAAAACCAAAAGGATTAATTCAGATTTTTTTCTACTCGCTTTTTTGTGCCCCTTAATCAAATGGCGCCCTAGGCGATCGCCTGTGTCAGGTAATGGACAGGCAGGCCCCGGTGATTATGTCTTATCTGCATAAACAAATATAATCAAGCAGGTGGTTGTTTGCGGTACAGAAAATTAGAAAGCAGTGTAATTAAGGCTGTCATGCTGCAGACATCCCAAGATTCTCAAATGGGAAATAAATCATCCTTTAAGGAAATTCATTCATAATGCAGCACATTCGGCAAGGATGAATCTTTCATATGAGCAACTATTCACACAGAGCTTACAGAACATGAGTGAACCAGCCCACGGTTATGAAGGGAACAGAGCGGCAGGCAGGCCCTGTAGGACTATTTCAGAATCCCATAAAACCTTGCTAACTCCATTTCACCCCAAAGGATATGATTTAATTACTTATGAATGACATTGTTGAGTGGCTGTTGGCAGAGGTTTGGTTAGTTTTGTTTGATACAAAATGGTGGTACAGTGATGGTGGTTTGAGTCTCCCCTGACTCCATCCATGTGGAGCTTGAATCGTACAAAGACATGCTAAGATTAATTTAAGTTACCAAAATGCATGTGTGGGTGTGAGCCCAGTGAGTTGGTACCCCATCCTAGGTTGTTCCCTGCCGTGCTCCTTTAGCCTCCAGGATAGGCTCTGGACCCCCGGGAACCTGCATAGCAGGTACAGAAAATGGATGGATGGATGCAGATGTTTCTGGGATGATGTCATAGACTTCAGGCATCCAGTCATATTTGTTGACTGACTCGATGAGTAACACTGTTTGGCTGGCACTTTGGCTCAAATCATCTGATTCTCACAAGCCTCCTGGCTTGGTTTTCCCTGTCACAGAAAAAAAACTCTATATTTTTAAAAGCAATTGAATGGTCATTTTTTTTGTTTATATTATCTATTGGATTTTGCTGTACAGCCGGTGCTTGGTACAGCCTTTGCAATCACCAAGGAATATTGGTAAATCAATGGGGAGAGTCGTTTGATGTAAACATCACTGGTGCCTCCATACACCCGCCGGCAGGTGTGTGTGTGTGTGTGTGTGTGTGCGTGTGTCACTTCTTCCAGGTTCCAGCTCGTCTTGGTTCGTCCAGCTTCCCATTCTTCTCAGATCTTGCATCTCACTTTTGTGTCACTTTTAAGTCACATCACCTTTGTAGATGTTTTGAAATGTTTTGAGAATTGACCTTCTTGTAATGCCATATTATAGCAATCGGCTATTTATTCAGTCAAATGTTTTAGACAAAGACTTTCTAGAGGGTTTTTCCAATACGCATAAACGGAATTATTTACCGAAAAGCAGTTCTAATAATAGAGTGGAGCTTCTCCTTGGATCACAATGCAAAGCCTGAATGCAAACTGCACATTGTGGCCATTTGCAGTTTAAATCTATTCCAGCAGTATAAACTGTAAAAAAAAAAAAATCTATATGCTAACACTGTCACCCAATCATGGAGCACGGGCAGTACAGTGAAGAGGGAAATGTATACAGGGTGCCATTTATAAAAAATCCTCACTGCTGTAACATTTTTGTGGATTAATACATATCAAGAAGTCACAGTTTTGGGGTGGGCGGGTGATGGGGGGGGGGTGTTATGTTATGTTCTTGTGTTAATGCTTGTTCATGTTCTTCCTCTGTTGTGTTTCAATAAAAAATCTGCTGCTTAGTTGTAAACTGTATTTATAAGTATCAGATACAACGGGCAGGTGAAGTTGAGGATCAAAGAAAGTTTCTAATTGGTCTTCTGTGGGATATAATCACAGCTTTTTACATAAAATGAAAGCAGCACACAGTGTTAACAGGGTACCAGAAAGGTGCCGGCGCCAATCCTGACCGGGAAATGCTGCATAAGAACATCTCTTGACCCTTTTTCCAGCAAGCTTTTGAAGTGAGTGACCATTTCATCTCAGACATCCTAATTAAAAAATAGACTTCAGGGCTTCCAGTGACAGAAAAAACAAGCTATTCAATTAGGTGATGCAATTGGAGATAAAAAAAAAAATAATGAAAATATGAAAATTAATGAATGAACCACTGAATTTTCATTTTAATTTTGATAACCAGTTATTCACTTCAGGGTGATGACTGTTGAAATATGCATTTAGCACAAGAACATTAACTACATTTCATGGAGACAACCTCATTTACATTCTGCAGCCAGAAAAACCTAATTATACCTGCAGTAGCCCAAATAGGCAAGCATTACAACACAATAATACAGAAGTAAATTTGCAGTGATCTATTAAGCTTTACCTTTTGATACAGCGCCCTCCACAATTATTGGCACCCCTTGTAAAGATTTGTAAAAAGGGTTAGAAAAAGATGTATAATTTACCGAGGGTTCGACAGAAAAATGGTTAGCTGACCGCAGAATCAAGCTTCTGCCATGGCCATCTCAGTCCCCTGACCTGAACCCCATTGAAAATCTGTGGGCTGAGCTGAAGTGAGAGTGCACAAGAGAGGGCCTAGGACCCTGGGTGATCTGGAGAGATCCTGTGAAGAGGAATGGTCTCAGATGGGAAAGACTTAGGGGAAGACTTACTGCTGTTATACTGGCAAAGGGAGGTTGTACAAAGTATTAAAAGCAGGGGTGCCAATAATCGTGGCACATATGTTTTGGTTAAAGATTATTATTTCTTGATGAAGGATTTCTTTTTCTTGGAATAAATTTATGTTATTGAATGGTTAGATTTTTCAGTGTGACATGAAGCTGCTTCACCAAAAGGTACATATTTTCTAAACCTTTTTTACAAATCTTTTCAAGGGGTGCCAAATATTGTGGAGGACGCTGCATACAGTGTGACCTCACACCTTCAGGGTTTGTCTGTGGAGCACCACTGTGTGTCTGGAGTTGATACTGTATGTCCTCCCATTTCTGTGCAGGTTTGTCAGGTCCAGAGAGTACAAATCCAGACCAAGATTTTGTTTTAGCCAACCAACTGGCTGGTTGAAACAAAACCTTGGTCTGGATTTGTACTCTTTGGACCTGAAATCTCCAGCTCTGCCACGTTGCCCATGGCATATGCATATAAACCCTGATATGGATTTTCCCCTGCTTTCTGTACTGTGTGCTTCCTGGGAGGTGCAGCCGTGTTCCCTCCAGGACCCTGACTGGTAAATGAAAATTAGTGCTTTTCCCCCTGCTTGCTTGTTTAAGTTCTTTTCCATTTGACCCTTCCCCACCTAGACCAGCCTCTACTGCTACAGAAATATTGTCAGTGCATTACAACCATTACCTGTGATGAGGTTGTCCACAAGTGTGGTTGGGATGCAGAAGACGCCTACCAACAGGTCACTGATGGCCAGGTTGAAGATGAAGAGGTTGGTGACGGTTCGCATGCAGCGGTTTCTCAGCACTATCAGGCACACCAGCCCATTACCCACCATGCACAGCAAGAAGATAAACAAGTAGGCCATGATGAAACTGGCGGCCACAGTCATTGAGTGCTGGTAGTAAGGATGATACAGGATGATGCCAGTCATGTTGGAGACGTTGCGGGTGGCCAGGGTAGAGTTTGTGCGGTAGGCAAGGCTGGAATTTCCATAAACAGCATCCGCCGCGTCCCACCTCCACATCTGGTCCCCTTGTCCCAGCATATCTACTCTGTCATCCACCTGTTTACCTCCCATGAATGTGGGCAGTACAGGTTTCCTGTGGACACACAGAACACCATGAATGAGTTTGTCTTTCGGGCTGATGATTGTCATTTATTATTTTTTTTTACTTATTTTTTCAACCCAAATTCCTGTTTGTTGCTGCCAGTGTCATTCGTGGTATGATAGTACATTAAATCACTCCACTGCAATAAAGATTAAATTCTCCTGGGTTTAGTTTTAAGTGATATGAAGGGCCTGGTTGCCGCTGGCCAGGGGACTGACTGCAGAAGTTTAGCTTCAGTTTCACTGGCATCAAAAATCAGGGCTTGCATGTTGCTTTTGGCTCTTCTTTAGAGAGGCAGCAAATTGTGTGTCTGTTCAACAGCCTTTATTATATGGGGAAAACTGAATAGGTCAGTTAAAACTGAAATGATGTTTAAGTATTAGTTTGCAAAATAATAAAAGGCTGGCGCACGTACACACACTCTTTCACTCAGAGTGGGGCTCAGTGGGCTAAGCCTACACTCACCTAAAGGATTATTAGGAACACCTGTTCAATTTCTCATTAATGCAATTATCTAATCAACCAATCACA
>JAABNY020000119.1:8037129-8048990 GCA_015164015.2 Brevimyrus niger | reverse complement strand
GGGCGGGGGCGAGCGCAGGGAGGAGGGGAGAGGGAGGGGGGGAGAGAGAGAGAGAGAGAGAGAGAGAGAGAGAGAGAGAGAGAGAGAGAGAGAGAGACCTGTACTCATATTATTGTGGGGACTGTCCATTAATCTCTAAGGGCAAAGCCCGAATCCCAACAATGACAACCCTAACCCTAACCCAGCCCTAACCTTCACCATAAAGAAACAAACAAAATACAAGACTTTTCGCATTTTTTTTATTGCAGTCAGATTTTTATAAAATACCAAGAAAAATAATCCCCACAGCGTCAAATAACAGGCTTTTATCACATCGTGGGACCATTATATAACTGGACAACACACACACACACACACACACACACACACACACACACACACTCACACACACACCTACTATGGGCAATCAGTTCACCTGAGGAGAATGAGGAAATCCAGTTACCTGGAAGAAACAGAATGACAACATGGACACAACCTGCACACTCAACAAACTTCAGGATTCAGACTCACAGCCCAATCATTGTGCCACTCTTATCATTTACTGTATTTTACAGGCTTCCTGCATGTTACTCTCCACGACTATGTTTACAAGAAAATTGGAAAATATCGAGAAGACATCCAGCATACTGTGTACACGTAATTACATTAGATACCCAATGACAGTTTAAGGTATTGTTATGCTGTATATTTCTGTGTTTAAAAACAAAGAAAAACATTGTCAGAGTCGACCATCAATTTTCAACCGAATGAACCACAGACGTAAAGATACGTGACACGTGCTGTAACTTCCAGAAAGCCACTTATAACTTAAAAAAGTGAAAACTTTACCGCTGCTTAATTTTATATATATCGCAAAGTAACAATTACAAATCAACTCAGAAGAATACTAGTGTGTCGACATTTGCACATTTATTGGGTTAAACACTGTCGAACATGCCTGAAATTGTTTGTCTATAACTTCAGCTTCGTACAAGAAAACATCCAACTCCATACACGTGGATAGGAGGAAATCAAGCCCGCGTATAATTAAGAAAGTATAATTCATCATATAATAATGGCGTAGACGTGGATGCCTCACACTACGGTATATAGAAAATATGATGACAGCAAAGTTGCAGGAAATTACAAAAGTACTTCGGGTTTTTTACCTATGATATTTTGTGAAATATCTGCTTTTTGCAATCTACTTGAAACAATTTCATTAAACAAATATGCATTATTAAATTATTTACTTAATGCTATTTAAACCAAAAGCTCTTTAAAATCTTACTTGTCAATTTCCCATTTAAAGTAAGAACGTCATAAATGTCACTACGGAATAATTTTACGTGTACTTCCAGAAAATATTTTTGAGAGAAAAAAAAAGCATATATTGCACAAACATCTACAAATATATTAAACAACTTTAATGCCGATTCCTTTGAAGTTTCTGCGAGTTGCTAAAATTTTTCTGCTTTAAATTCACATTTATCCATTGACTAGGCGCTCAGCATAGTCTCTTTGCGCGTCATGAGAACATTCCAGTCTGGTAAAGTCAGTTTAGTATTTGAATAGTACAGAAGAACCGCCTCCTTATGATTGGCTAGCAACTGCTCCTGTGGGCGGGGAATTCACGTCAGTCACGGTCCGATTCCCATATCCATTGGCGTAATATTTTGGAGGCGGAGACAACCCCGGAGTATATATAGTCTGGCTAAGGATTTCAGGCTAATGATTGCTTTCTCACAGAGAGGGGGTCAGAGAGCTGTATTCAATGTTACTCCACAGACCTGACTTAAGCCGTCGCCCCCGGACCAGACACCGTGATTTCTGCTGAAGAGAAGATAGTTTTCTTTAGAAAGCAGGAGGAAAAGCACACATTTTCAAACATGATTGGCGTGACGGAGTGTGCGGTGGATGCACAAAGTCTAATTTCTATTTCCTTACGGAAAATCCACAACTCTAGGACGCAGCGAGGGGGGATCAAGCTGCACAAGAACCTACTGGTTTCGTACGTGCTGAGGAACGCTAGGCAGGTCTACATGAACGAAAAGTACGCGGAGATCTACCGGATGCAGCAGTACGAGGAGGTGATGACTGTCTGCAACGAGATCCAGGAGCTGAACCCGCTGGAGGAGTGTGAGGAGCAGAGCGCGGAGTGCTGCGGAGCCGGGAGCGAACCGGCGAGCTTCTGCGGCGCGGCCAGTCATTTAGCAGCGGCGCAGCCCGCGCATACCCAAGTGGCGAGCGCCTGTTCTGCGCCTTTATCTCTCCAAAGCGTGGAGGTCTGCAAGGAACCAGATTCCCCTTTCTACCGGAGCTGTTGCGCCGAGGCTTACCCTGCCTCCAGCTGCGATTTCTTGCCGACAGCCAGTATGCACTGCAGCAAAACAACTGTGCTGGACCTGGACACCCACGTAGTGACTACCGTGGAGAACGGGTGCCTGCACCAGGACTGCTGCGCAGCGCTCCAGCAGTGCTGCCAAGGCGCGCAACCGCCGGCGAAGAAGCGAAAGGCTGACTTCGGCTTTTACGCGTCCGAGCCCGAGGAGCTGCAGGACTTTGTGCCATGTAAAAGGGCGAGGTTCGAGGACTGTCCTTTCCCCAGCGCAGAGCAGCTGGACACGCCGAATATCTCCAACCTGATCTCGATCTTTGGGTCGGGGTTTACGGGGCTTGTGAACAGGCAGGCGGACTTCGAGCAGGCTTTGAACGGACAGTTTTGTAGCACGCAAGCCCTGGCGAGCCTTGGCGCGTGGACTAGAGCCATTGTGGCTTTTTAGATTTCTGAAATTAGGAACAGATGCTTTATTGAATTGTAAGAAAAGTTTAAGACAAATTGACTTTATTTTTGCAAGAAAAAATTAAACATTGAACAGCTTGAGTTTCGTTTAAATGGGGAGGGGGAGTATTATACCACGAGTGATGTGCAGAATTTCCTTTGATTCGAAAACGTCGACAATATTAACATTTTAAAATGATTGTTGTGGATTGTGTCCAAGTTGATTTCGTTGCCTTAAACACAATGTGTACTGCTGGCTGTCGCTGCAAACATTCAAAGTGACTGCCTGCTCGCGGACAGTTTCTCGTGCTTTTATTTCATGTTTGATACTGTCTTGCTGTAATACACGATTCAAATTGAACAATTTTCAGTTCGGCTGAAGGACTATCTTTATGAGGCTTTTGCGTGTGGGGGTTTAAATGTTTCATAGCCTACTGTAAGCAGTGTGGTACGGTGATACCTTTGCTTGGTATAGAAAGGTACTAAATATTGAACATCACTGGCATATAAACTCTACTTTAGACAAAACTAAATCCTCTTCACCGCCCGATTGCACGCAGACAACGTGAATACTTGTTATTGACAGTAGCAAAAGGCGTTGAACTTGTATTTTAGTGCGGCCGTGCTTTCTGTATGCAGTTTGCTTTCTGATGAACTGTGTACGTTAGGGTGTTGGGCGTCCTATGAGTTTTGCTTGAATTCGTAGTTTATGTCACTTTTCCCATCGCACTTGTAATCGGAGCGATTACTATACCACTACAATTCCCAGAATGCACACATAATTCAATCCGACCAGGTAATTTAATGGCAATTTGACGACCCCTCCCCAGCAGCTCCACGCGCATATACAACTGCAATTCCGAACAACTTGTCGGCTAAGCCTTCAAAACTATTCATAATGCCAACATTGCTTGGTTTTGTGAGTTTTCATTTTTTTCTATTCAGACCTTTTGTTCTAAAAAGGCAAGTTCATAATTTAGCCATGCACCATCACATATTAGCACTATGTGTCCTGATACAGACGTTACCAGACGTTCAATCCATGTTTTGTTGGTATTCTTTTTGTGCATATTAAATTGTATCACCGGGTAATACTGTTTTAGAAATATTTGTCCAAATTTATAATCTTAATAAAAAAACTTTAAATACTTACGGTTTTGATATTTTTTTATGTCTGAAAAAGAATATTCTGTCATGGGTCTCTTATGGAGGTCATACCTAATTGGATCTACTTACAACTTGGTTACTGTTTTTGTCTTCCCTTAACTTTTTCTTACTTCCTACACATGAGCCATAAAGCCCCGTCCAAGTATTATGTGTGAATTTCTGACCCATATGGAGCCTTGTTCATGTCATCTGCTCGACCACATCACTGTAATGACCATAGAAGTGGGTCGTGGATCCTGTCAAAATTTCCTTTCCAAGCAATCGCACTGAAGCTGACCCCCAAATGCAGGATTTTTATACCATAATAATTGTCTAAGTAAGGTGCTGAGACCCTCTTACAAGCAACATGGGTTTACCCCAAACCAAAAAATGACGGTTCTCTTAAATGTTTCCCTACCACCGTGTATGATTGTACCACAGTAAAACGTTTAATTCAATAAGTATTTGCAATTTGCAATGCATTTGGTGCTGCCACTCCACTAATTTCGTTAACTGTGGCCCGTGTGAATTTCTTCCATCAAAATGAATAAATCTGATAATATAGATGCCCCCTTAGTGTTTGATTAAAGAGCATATAAATTTCTCGCAAACGATAAAAACGCAAAAAAATCCATCAGGGGTGACGTCAGTTGCATTTATTGGCGCATGCACGGTCGCACAATTCTGTTCATGTAGCGCACTTTCGGATGGGACATTTTCATCCTTCTTGCCGTTTGTTATCTCTGCTATATGCCACTTGGTGGTGTTCTTCAAAATCAATGAATGAAGGTATCTGAGCCTGCATAGCCGTACCTCCGGCTGACCCCAGCTACGCTGTTTTCTAAAGCCCCCTCCCCCTCATTCTCTCCCGCCTCTCGTTTGTATTTCAGTTCGCAATCTCCCCAACTCCTTTCAACAATTTACCGCAGTTCGTTCAAAACATCAGCACTGTTACAAGTCTACTGTACGCGAAGATTATTTGTTTTTTATATTGAGACCATACACCCATTTTTGCTGGTCTGTATGCTTTATATTTTCAATTTAAGGAAGAGCCTGTTGTGCGTGACTCACCAATATAGTTTACCTACCGCTTGTGAAAAAAATGCTGAAGGTAGTGCCGACGAATCATTAAACAGTTTTTCAAAATTTAAAAACATATTCACTTTTTATATTCCGAACCGATTTTCCTTATTTTTTGCCTACTTGAAAGCTGACCTTGTTGATACGACTTTTCGTTTATTTAGCGTTTGAATACATTTCCCGATCAATGTATTTCTTTTATTCTCAATCACAGCATTCGGATTTATGAACCATTAAAATGTTCCAATTTCTCCTGTCGTGAAAATTACATATATATATATAAAAATAGCGGAGTATTACAAGTTCATTGGTGTAGAATGAGCGCCTCCTTGTGGTACTGCGTTTTGTTATGATTTTACCTAAAAGCCACTCCCGTTAAAAAACCCACGTCTTGTTTCGACAAGACTGAAATTTAACCCAGCAGTTAGAAGGAAGGGTCTTGGGAGGGTTTTCAGTAAACCCAAGGTTATTAATTTAAAAACCAACAGAAATAGAAAACCAGTTTCATATTCGAGTGTCTAGCATACAATTAATATATAATGGACTGCTTTCCTCCATGAAACAATAAACGTATAGGCCTACTGTGTTTTGTTGTATTTTTCAGGTCCAGGATAACTCTCGACATACGACTCCAACAGCTTCTAACTGCATCACACTTATCGCCTGTGGCAGCCTTGATAAAGAACGGCCTTCTTGTGCATTTAAATAGAGTGCTAAGATCCGCGTAATCTTTTAGGGGCAGTGTGGACAATGCAACAGTTTTGCGTGCCCCAGGATCACAGCTGCCACTTACTGTGGTCCGTTAAAGCAAAGGTGGGAGGCCGTGACCAAACAAGTGCCGTGATTGTCCTGGTATCCCGGGTCGTACGAATACAAAAACCGTGCCGGCAATCATGCGACGTCCCCGCCTCACCGCGTGCGCTAATATCAGTTATTAAACACGCGTACTTAGAAAAAACGCATTTGAAGAAATTTTAAAATTTCATGCACCATAGTATGTTAGGAAGCTACAGGATTTGCCTAAAACGATTTATTACACCCAAACCCAGCAAGTACTGGAAACGTTGCGATTATGTTACTATATATAGTGGCTTCAATGATTACAGGCAAGATATAGGCAGAAAGATATTTGCATGCTGCTCTAAAGGGAGTTAACAGTAAAAGGGTCACATTCGAAAGTTTGTAACGAAAGATAAATAGATTCAGAACTAGGTAATACGGAACCAGCAGCGGACAATGCAAGGAAGTTCTGGGTTACACTGGGTGGTGAAGTTAATGCTCAATGTGAGATGTTCACTGCACAGGCGTTTATATAACGTACGGTTTAGTCGTGGGAGACGGCGTTCCGACTTTATGGGATATCATTTTCATAAATGCAAATGTCCGTCCAAAGCCAGCTTCGTGTTCCAGGCGATCGACACATTAGAACAATAATGTACAGAAAATAGAGACAAATCAAACATTTTAAATATTCATCTCTCGTTCCAGACAGGAACAAGTATTGGCAACAGCTCAAGCATATTTTACAATTATGTATGCAATCATTAGTCAGTGCTTGCAAAAGAACAGATAATTATTTTAAAAGAGACGGTGTCAGGAGTAACATACACCATGAAGATTCGTGCCGATTTACACACCTGAGTGGTTGGGACAATTCTCCCGCCGCAATCAATAGGGCTATGGTAAATCTACATACAAAAAAGAAAGTGTGTATAACTATTAGGGATGGATTAAACATGTACAATTACTTGACTCCGGCGGTCTTTTGTGATTTGTTAATGATAATTGGAACGACTGTCACTGATTATAGAATCGATGTATAATTTATTATTAGAGGGAACTTAATACCAGTTGTTCGTGTACAGCAGTTACAGTCATAATTATTCATTACACACATGTATCTCAACATAAATTACACATCTTTGAAGGGGGATAAGTCAAGTTTTTCTCCATCAAAACGTGAAACTCTGGCAAACTCTTAATTCTACTTGGTGTCAAAGTTACAATGACAATAGCTGCCGGGTCAACAAACCGTATTCCTGCTGTGTACTCATTGTTGGTTATATCAGTATCACTGGGGTAAATGCTGAATGATGGAATTAAAATATCAGTTGTAATTTTTTTTTAATGATAGGAAAATAGGGACCAATTAGCCATGAGGTTTAACCTGAATATTTGGCTCAGACTTGAATCAGATGCATATAGGTATGGTGACAGGATTGTAATGAGGATGATTTCAATAATAATGATAATAATAATAAAGTGGGATGGATTGATAGATAAAGGATGGAGCACAATATTTATTATAATTCTTCTTATTATTAAATTGACATGAATACTACTGTCCTGAACTAGATATTGAAATGGAGCATGAACTCAAAGTTAACAAGAGACATGGGTAAGCTTGCATTGTATGTTGTCATATATATGCTGTGAAGAGTTCTCGGGCAATAGGTGACGCAGTGGTTAGCACTGTTGCCTCTGGGACTTGGGCTGCTTGTGTGTGTGTGTGTGTGTGGAGTTTGTCTGTGTGAGTGAATGGTGCAATAGTGTGCTCTACAGTGATGTGGGGATTCAGGGAAAGGCTCTAGCCAAACCCCCCCCATGACCCAGAGTAGGACAAATGGCTACAGGAAAGAACAGAACTGAAACAGAGGGTGGATGTATTGTCTAATCATAATTAATCTTTGGTTACAATATGCTTTAACTCCAGAAATACCCATATGGTTGTTAAGTGTCACACTTAACGTCCCGCACTGACACCCAGAGCTGAAATGCAGGGATGTGGCACTGAAATCAGAGACCTGTGTTGGATTTGTCATGCAAATGAGGGCTGGAGGGGGCCATTTTCACTTAGGCCTGGCCCACATTCTCCAGCCCTGGGACAGTCCTACAGTCCTGCTTAGATATATCCCAGTAAAGGTCCTCTGGAGCACATACCAGAGGGACATGAACAGAATTTGGGGAGGGGGGGGTGATTAGGGAAAAATCATTGTTACCTTTCTTTATCTGTGGTACAACCCCAAGAATGGTCTAGTGGGAAGAATGTTTCTGGATTTAGGGTTTAACATAAGGAGGAATGAACGACCTCCAAAAAGCGAGGAGATGCTAAAAGATTCGGATTGCTGCTCTTTTAAATGATTTCTTTCCACGGCCGTCTCAGGAATGGCGCCGTGAACGTCCCCCAGAAGCAGCTTGTTCGTATCCTAAGAGACACCACAAGCAGCCCGCACAACTTCTTATTTACTGGGCAGCTCAGCCTAAGAATGACATCAAGCTTATTTTGTTCACCAGACCGTATCCTGCATTTTAAAGAAAATTGTTTTACAGAGCTGGTGCTTTGTTTTTCTAAAAAAAAATTAAATAAATGAAAAAGACATCCTCTGATACAAGAACAGATTATATAGATGGGCTGGGGGGGGGGTAATCCTAATGTTATCTTAACTTTCTTATGCTATAAAGCAGTGTTTTCCAATCTGGTCCTCAGTGACCCACAGACAGTCCATGTTTCTGCTCTCTCCCAGCTAACTAGGAGCAGAAATGTGGACTATGTGGTAGGGAGCAAAAACATGGACCATCTGTGGATCTGTGGACTGAAGTGGGAAACACCGCTAAAGAGAGAACGAGCAGAGACTAGATAATGGTGGAAAGCTGACCAGGAAGCCAGCCATGATCCACCAGGGTACGAAGCAAAAAAGTTCACCTTAACTAATAAATTATAAATAGACTATCTTGCTGAGTCTGGGGCTCGAACCGGTGACCTTCCAATCACAGGAGCTTACAGCTCTGGAAAAAATTAAGAGACCACAGCAAAATTTCAAGTTTCACTAATTTCTCAATTTACATGTGCGCACCTGTGTAAAATATACATATATATTTTTTTTTTGCAAACTCTAGCCTGGCTCCTTCCTGCTTCTCATTGACGAAGGGCTCCTTCCTTGCTTTGTGGGTCTTCAGTGCTGCTTCTAGGAGCCTAACAGTGCTAATTATCCTAACAGTGCACTTCACACCACTTAATGTTTCCCATTCTTTTTGAACATCACTTGAGGTCATCCTCCGATCCATGAGGCATTGTTGGATAAGTTGACGGTCATCTCTGGCTTTAGGAAGTCAGTTTCATCCTCTGCCTTGCTGTTTTTCATTGTTCCCAGTGTCTCCTGCTTCACCAATGTACTGCTGTCTTAGAAATATTCAGCCTGGAAGCAACCTGCCTGGCAACGTAGCCTTCTCCCAGCAGAAACAGGATCAAACCACATCCAGATTTTTTTAAGAATATAGAGCGGTCTCTTAATATTTTCCAGAGCTGTAGGCCTGCTCTATGATCTTACAATCATGGTCACTGAAAACAAAAAGATTTATGGAGTTTCCTTTTAAGGGCAAATGCATTCAGTTGTATTATTGGACACATAAAAATTTTAGCAGGAAAAATAGCGTTCTTATATTGTTGCATAATATCTTTCCCCAAAATGAATGAAGGTCTCAATGGACAATACTTGATAAGCAACAAGAAGTATAACAATAAAGAATGATCCAATGTGCTGGCAATGCAGTTTCATCTCTGAACTTGCCCCCCCCCCAAAAAAAAAGAAAAAAAAAACGAATGCAGCCAAGTTACCCTGGCACACGCAGCTGTTGCAGGGTGACCATGTGGGGACACGGACCAATAAGAAACAAACAGTACATTTCCTGTTAATATCTGTACTAGACACTTTCATTTTAATACAACTTACAGAATATCATCATTCGATTTATTCTGAAGCAGTTCAGGGTTAGGTGCCATCCCAGTGCCCAGTGCTTTATCTCTATATTTTATTGTAGCTCAGCAGGTCTAGGGTGCTGTGGTAGTGCCCGTAAGGTTGCTGGTTCAAATCCTACACTCAGCAGAGTGATTTCACCGTTTGGCTGTTGAGTTAGGGAGGACCTTAACTCCCAGTTGCCCCAGGGACTCAAACTGCTTCCTCAAAGATGCACATCCATTTGGATAAAAGTGTCTGTGAAATAAACACAAAGTAAATTGAGCACCACCTGAAACAGGTCTGGGGGTGCAGGGTGACTGCAGCAGGCAGCACGCCTGGCCTGGGTGGGGGATCGGAATGTGTGGCTGTGCGGGGGCCTGCAGGATGTGGGGTGGGGGCAGTGCTGTGGGAGAGTGGGAGGAGCCGAGGAGGGAGGGGGGGGGGGCTGTTCAGCTTCCCCTGCTACCCTGGAAAGTACTTGCAGGACCTACCAGCAGCCTGGGAGTCGGGGGTGGGGTCCAACATGTTCCCCCTCCCTCCGTATCCCTTAACCCCTCCCTGCCCAAACCCCTCAACATTCGCTCAAATTCCAAGATTCAAATATAATTTATCATTCAATATACCATGATCAATTTAAAAACCCATAATAATAATAACAGCTTATCTGCCAAACAAGTGGAATACATCGAATGCAATTTAGGTTTTTGTAAGATCTGTGTTCAGTAATGAAGTATAGTGGTAAAGTGGGGTGCCGCTGAGGCTAAACAACATATGTAAAATGTAATTAAATTTATTCAATTAGCAAATCGTAATGCAAATAAAAGAATAATGTCATGCATGTTTGAATTACATCAGCACAAGTACAGAATTAGCTACAAGATATGGGGAAACAAAAATATATGACATGTATGAAGATGGTGAAATGATTAAACCATACTGTATATGTCATGTACAGTGCTGCCACATTCATCTGATAAGACATTAGCTGTGGACTGTAACTGTGTGACCTAATGCTTGACAGTATGTCATTCCTGCAGGTAACAGCTGTTGGGTTTCATTGTCCTATTCAGGGAAATCCATTCACATGAAGCCCCATACCCCAACCCCAACCCCTTGGACAAGGCGGGTACGGTTTGGACCTTCCATGACTGAGTGGAACATTCCTTGGTCCCCAACTGAAAAGAGGCAGAAGTTTTTCCTCTGTCTACATCTGCAGCACATGAAAGGCAGACCTCCACTAATCTGTTTGTTGAAATTTCTGGGGCCGAAACTCCCGTGGAGAGTGTGAATCTCCCTTTTGCTCAGTGCATTCGTAACGGGCCCTAAACAGTTGTTCACACTGATCTGCAGACCTGTAAGATGGCCACACCTACTGCTGGTTTTGGTTAATGCTAAATCACTCTCTGTGCTTTTGGGTGACAGTCTTGGCATGGTCAGTGATACCAGCTTAGGTAAAGGACAGTGAGATGGCTCAGTCATAGCCAACTCTGTGCCTCAGTAGGTGATGAATTTGTCTTTTGGAGAATAAACCTTCAGTTTCAAGTTTAGCATCTATGTAGTGAAAATTGAATGACCTTGATAAATGCAGTCCTCAAATCAAAATAATCAAATTAGAAAATTATATCCAATTATTGATTTTTTTATATTACCTTATTAAGATATGCGAGTATGTTGATTTCTTCAGTGATTCTAATTCAATCCGTCCAAATAAAGTGGAATTTGTTTTCTCTGTAAATAGTTGTTTCCCAATGCTGTTCCCCCCCACAGACCCCCGTGCTGTGGGCAGCCCCCCGACCAGACCGGAATCAGCAGTGCACCCTCTGGGACGGCCAGGCCCCTGCAGCCGGACTTTCCAGGGCCTCGCGTGAGGAAAGAGGTCTGCTGGGCCGGCTAGCAGGAGGCTGGACCGGGAGGGGGGGGCGGGGGTCGGGCGTCCCTCAGGGAGGCTGTGATGCAGAGCAGCATGTGGTGGAAGGAAATGACTCATGTGAGCGGAGGATTCTGCACACAACCTCCCCAAGACACAGGGAGATGGAGAATCATGGCTGTACACTCACAAGGTACAGAGAGGGGGAGGTGGGGGGGGGGGGGGCAGGAGGGAGGGAGGGAGGGGGAAAGAAAGAAATCAGAAAATATAG
>JAABNY020000119.1:8024775-8036984 GCA_015164015.2 Brevimyrus niger | reverse complement strand
CTGCCTCTGGTGGTCCCCTGCTGCTGGTGGTCTCATAAAGCTCAAACCTTCAACCTCTGGATCAGACAGGTGTTATGAGCTTGGGGCCACAGAGCCTTGAGTTATGCTCGGTGAAGAATTAGCAATGCTCCTTTTGAATTAAACAATGCCTTGAGATGAACCAGATGGAACCGGCTGCTATCATGCTGATTTGTAGTGTAGTGGCGGCTTATGAAGATGCTTTAATCGGATATGAATTTCACCCCAGAGATTTTGGTCTTTGAGTTACTGTTTTAACTATGCAGGGTGTGAGTTTTTAGCTACGTTTACTTGCTTAGCTGAGACCAAACTGCCTTAAAGTCATTCACCAAACTGTATTTTTATTGGAACCATTTAGGTTGTACCAGAAACATTTGAGTTATGAGTCCAGCCGGCTGTCCTTTAAAAGCATTATCATGTGTCATGTGAGGTAGCACTGGGATGTAAAACCAGGAGCTGTTTCTGAGGAATTTGCTTTATCCAGCTAACCCACAGTAGCTGCTGACAGTCTGAGAAGCTTCCCAGAAGTGGCTGATTCCTTTCTTCTCCATGTTCTCAAAGCCTCCTCATCTTGTTATAAAGATGCATTGCAGACACATGTAGTCCTGGTGGTCTTTTCCGTCACTGTCACTAATAAAGAGTGCTTGAGCTCCAAGGACAGTGATCAGTGTGGGATAGGAGTGGGAGAATGTCTGGGTCTATAACTTTGCCTGGTGGCCTTCAGGTGTCCTCTGAGAATCCTCTGCCACTTGGTGTCGCCATTGTCCCCGTTTTGCCTGAAAACTTTAGGGGAGATATGAGGTTTAGTTAACCGTTAATGTGCTGGATCATGCAGACATTTTGGTCACTTGCTAATTTAACCCAGTGAGAACCAATAAAATTACTATGTGGACAACACACAATATTCCTATCCACTCTCAGTTTCAATGGCTGTATAAGGTGGCATCATATGAAGGGACACTGACATAGCAAACCAACGGTCCGTGCACACCCCCACCCCAAGGGCATAGGTTTAATTTCAACATCGGCATGGACCAAATCAGCCTCGCACCCCTAAACACACGGCGCTCCCACAATATCGGTAGGGAGACTGCGCTACCATCCATACCCAAATCTATGCTCTACCCCCAGCTTCACCCACACCCGTCGGTTCAGGCAATTAATTGGAAAATATCTTGTCAGCTGGCAAACAGGGCTATCAAACAACATAAATATGACGGTTGACTCGTAATCCACCAAGAAGGTCCACCATTGTAGTAATACAATGTTATAACCGTACCGAAAAATAAACATACACATACAATAGTACTCACATTTCAGTATCAGCAGTGAGTATGACTTAATAAATTCACTAAAATATAAGAAAATGAATTTGTAACAGTACTGTGATATATAAGTATAATATAGCTTTCCGAAATTAAACTGGTTTCCCTGAAAATGACACGCAAATAAACTCTTTATTTAGACAAGGTTGTCTTCTGTGTGTCAAAAGCTCCCTCTAGCGTAGACACGAGTAACTTAATTTAGCGTCTTCACGTTTGGTGGATGCTCATATACTGACCTGAATTTTATTTGTTAAAAAATGAAGATTTTAACGGCTATACTCTTGGAATATCCATATAGTCCATGAAAATCCCAAGGACGTAAAGCGAGTATTGAGTTGTTTTTCGTCCTGAACCCTTAAAAAATCGCTGGGCATCACCAC
The DNA here is from genome assembly GCA_015164015.2 of Brevimyrus niger. Taxonomy (NCBI): domain Eukaryota; kingdom Metazoa; phylum Chordata; class Actinopteri; order Osteoglossiformes; family Mormyridae; genus Brevimyrus; species Brevimyrus niger. The sequence goes on along the minus strand of JAABNY020000119.1, from coordinate 8,035,261 downwards.
TGTGGTCTGAACGTTTCTGCGTGTGCGCGCTCATGCTTACACATGCATACTGAGACGCAGATAAATCCAGAAAAACTAAATACATTTCTGAATCGGATCACGCCACAGCATCTGCCTCTCATAATGTAAATTTGCAGATGCAAATGTCATTGCTGCCTCCAAAAAATGTATGTCACAGAATTTATAGAGTGCTTATATTGTCATTTGTAAGTAACATTTACAAAATGTATGTTTGGTTGTTTACTTGTTCGGCAGGTGCCTTTGTCGAAAGCACGCAAATCACAAGCATGCAGTAGCCCAACGGCCAACGTGACCTATAGGAGCAATGTGAACTTCTAGTGGATGACCAGTAACAAATGCAGTATGCAGTTTGGCTGTGGAATAAAGAGCTTACAATAAATTGACAAAAGACAAAACGTTAGAGGTTTTCAATCAGAAAAAAGAGGAATAAAATATAAAGAGAGAACGGTTTTTGGATGAGCTAGTTGATGTGTCATCGACCAAGATGTGGCTTTGGACGTTTCTTAAAGAAAACAGATGGGTTGTAGAAGAAAAGAGATGGTTGGGGCTCCATATTCTGTGATTGTTTATCTACATATGGTGTACGCTTTACAGCATCAACCAACACCTTAAAGTCTTCCCAAAGTTGATTGGGAACATCCACTTCAAACCAGTCCCGTGCTGTTTGGATCTCCACACTAGTACGCAGCTGTTCAATATATTGTAGCAAGCATGTAACTAAATCGCAAGTTCATCATTCAACCGGATTTTGAAAACTATACATCCATTATTCAGTTGGCTGGCTGGCGCGAGATTTTCAGTTCGAGACAAGTTTGCACATACATGCCCACGCATTTACCAGTATGAAACGGTTTTATTTACCTCGTAACTACTCTGTAGGGTTTGCTAACTACCCCAACACTTTTGATGTAGCTAATTTTAGGTTTATAATGCAATAATATGAATTTGCCGTACGATTTATTGCGTGAGCCCGAGTTTGAAAGCGTGTTACCAGATACGTGAGAGCTGGAAACGCTGAACATCCATAATTGTAAGCACGTGTCTATATTTTGTTTTTCAACAAAATAAAGCAGATATGAATGACGCGTATGAGCTTTGAACAAGTCCATCCAGTTCTCTCGTTTAATACGTAATGTTGGGAGTGACTTTTTAAACCATTTCCTACAATGGTAATAAAACCTGATTTAGTGGCCGATGGCTGGGCCAGGAGCACAGTTTGGAGCTGGTTACTGAGTGCGTGTCTCGCGGGACGCCGCCTTTTCTCCAGTGCAGTGGAGGGGCACGCGCACCGGTCGAGCGGATAACAGGCTAAAGGCTAACAGAGGGGCCATGGCAGCGGTGCACTCTTAAAGGAAGGGGGCGTCTCCCCCTGAATCCCTTTGGACTCTGGCCGGTGGTCCCCCGAAGCCCAGACCGCTCCGGAGGGCGTTCCTGCTTGCATTATGCTGAGTTTGCTGACCAGGACGATGGTAGGTACACCTGCTAGCACTTCGGCTAACTATGTAGAATGCTAACTTCCCCCAGTAACAGCAATGGCGCTCAACGGGCTGCCGCGGCATTCGCACTTTCTGCCGATAAAACCGTTATTAATAAATACACCGTGTAGTTAATAGCTTAGAAACAGGTTTTAGTCGTACAGCTGCCTTCCAGCTAGCGCGCTAAGGTCTGACAGCCAGTCTGAGATTATCGTCGTGTTATCCGTCATCCTGCCTTTATTGTAAAGGCAGGATTACTACAAGGGTAATATTTAATGCTAACTACACCCGATTTCTGTTGCTATATATTTCATAACTATAAGGAACATTTTAAAGTCCAATTTAAACTGCACAGCAGGACAGTACTTTATACTATTACTTTAACGGCCATATAAGACAGGAATTTCATAGACAGTCAAACGTACCCTGGGCTCATGGGTAACTGGAGCTTACTATACAAATAATTGATTTAAATAGAACGGTTGAACGTGGAGCGGACTATAAATGACTTTGTGTTAATCTCAGACTACACTGCATTACAGGCCATGTCCAGGTGGGGGTAGCAGCTCTCAGTGCCACCTTTAATCAAGTTTATTTGTCCAGATCAGGTTAAATTATTAGGGGATGCTGTATCATAATTGCGTCATTGCATTATAGTTGCAATTGGATGTAATTTGTGTGAGTCCTCTCAAAAGAACTTCAGATCATCTGAGAGATCCTGGCTGGAGGTAGTACTACTACTTGTACTATTAGAATTAGAATTTAGTGATCAGTGGTCATTGTCAATATACCACAGCACACAGTGCGCAACAACGAAATGTGACCTCTGCATTTAATCCATATGTGACTATCGTGACATAGCAGGGGGCAGCTAATTCAGTGCCCGAGGAGCAATGCTTGGGAACGGTACCTTGCTTAGGGTACCTCAGTGGTGACTTGCTGTTGGGGAATTGAACCTGCAACCTTTCAATTACAAGTGCGCTTCCCTAACCATCAAGCCACCACTGCCCACAAAAATTACAATATTAAAGTACATTACAATTACAATTACTGCCACAAAATACTACAATATTCCTAAGATTCCATCTTTGAAACTGTGGCTGTTCAGGTTGTAGTTACACTGGCTTGTTATAATTAATCCTGACCTGTTACTTGGGTCATCTGCTTATTGCATACTGGTACTAATTTCTGTGGAAATGGTTGTAAATGTTTGCATTACAAACATTCGAGTTTCATGGTATAACTATATTTTAATTATTTTGCACTTTAAAATGGCTTTGGGATTTCCTTGATGAGTGTGTTTGTTATATTTTGGCCATCTAACTTACCAGTGCTCGAATATTATGGTGTTTTCCAGGTCAAGCAGAGCAAAAAGCCGTGTTACTTGGTGCGGCCCATCTGGCCGACCAAGATCTCCGGCAGGTACCGGGCCCACCAGCAGGGCCTGCCGAAACTCCCGGTGCCGCCCCTCAAGCAGACGTTTGAGCGCTACCTGACCGTGCTGGAGCCTATCGTCAGCGAGCAGGAGCTGCTGCACACCCGCAAACTCGTGGCGCAGTTTGTGAGCCCGGGTGGTGTGGGGGAGAGACTCCAGAAGGGGCTGGAGCAGAGGGCCCGAAAAATGGAGAACTGGGTATGTGCATGGTGGGGGCTTCTGTGGCTGGCTACCATGAACACTCATGCTCTTAGCGTTGCTTAAGTATATGTTGGTGCTGCATAACATTTTCTTGTATAAATCCTAGAACTTTTCCCCTAAAGCTGTTTGGTTAGAGTCCTTTGATTTATTTGTCAAAACTCTGGGTCTTTAAACGCTATGCCACCTGCTGCCATTGCAGGGCACAGCCAGTGTGTACTTTTCCAAGGGCCTGCAAACATTGAATTTGCTCTTTAATCCACTTCACCCAGTGCCTGCTTTCATTTTGGGAAGTCTGTTGAATTTGCCTAATATCTAACACTAATTCCTGTAAAGCACATTCTGTGAACTGTGTTATGTAAACATAGGTTTTGGGTCCGACCTGTTTTACTGATTACATAATTACCTGGTTTGTGTCTGATGTATTTAAATATGACAGTTGTTTCTGGATCTTGCTAGAAATTTATATTGATGTTTTACATTTTATTTACTGAACGCTTTCATCCAAAGCGACATACAATTTTGAAAAAGCGGGGTCAGACATTCCCTGGAGGTACTGGTGCTTAAGGACACACTGTCTCCTATATTTTTGATAACATTAAATATGTGAATTATATAAATATGAGAATTACATAAAGCAGGGATTGCCCTGGGCTAAAGAAATTTATTTTTGGCAGTACTTGCTTTGACTGTACTTTTTCCTGTAGCACCATGAAATATTTGCAACATGTCCTATTGCAGGTACTCTGATTAAAATGCACTAATATATTTTTGACTAAGACTGACTCGTACACTTTGCGAGGCGATCTTGTTTACAAGGTGTACTTTCCCTTGAAAGAAAATGGATCTTTTCCCTTGTTGTGGATATGCTGGTTGATATACAGGAATGCCTGGGCCTTTAGCCAAGGCCAATATACCTGCCCCTGAACAGACCAAAAACAAATGCTCCCTCTTATCCCTCTTTTTCTGCAGCTTGCTGATTGGTGGCTGCATACTGCCTACCTGGACTATCGGATGCCTGTGGTGGTCCACTCAAGCCCTGGGGTGGTCCTTCCCCGCATGGAGTTTAATGATGGGCAGGGACAGATGAGGTGATTGCCCCCTGGTGGAGGCTTTGAATGAGTATCTGTCATATTGCCATCTAACCATCAGTCTTAGCTGTTCTCTGCATCTTAATGACAGTGAAACTGTAACCACAGTGCATAGACATATAAATAGATGAGTGTAATTTCTACCCCTCTACTGTGCTAATTTTACAGGCGAATTTTAACATGTATTTAATTCCTGAAACCAAAAGCTTCTTTGCTTTTAATTTCAAATTTAGTCACTATAATGATGAGTTGGAGATTTCTATAAATTATTGTATTTATTGTAAGGTGACAGTGATATTTAGTGTCACCTTCATATCACTGAATTATTGTTTTGCTACTCTGGGCATTTTAAGCATGGATTAACTCTTTTTTGTGTGTGTGATTGCATGACTGTGAACTAAGTGCTATTTGGTTTTGTTGAATTTTTCTTTTCAGATTTGCTGCTAAGTTGATTGCAGGGGTTTTGGATTTTAAGACCATGATTGACAAGTGAGTATAATGTCTGTTGTGTCTCCATGGTGTCACCTTATGTGTTTCTGGGAGGGCTTGCTACATCCGGAGAATTGCTTGATTACAGTCACTGTCTTGTATGCGTATGTATAGAAACGGTGAGCCTTTGTCCTCCTTTCAGTTAAACCAAATCTGTCTTGAGTGTCTTTGTAACTTTTGACTGGAGTGTCAGTTGTATTGCCCTGTAGAACGGGCTGTTCAGATCTTATTTCAACGGGGGGAGGGGTCACATGCCTTGTTAGCAGCATTTTGGATTGCCTGGTCTAGCCACAAAAATGTCTTCATGTTTTCGGGCCAAGAAAGTCAAGCATGGTTTACTGAAGATGAAGGTCTTTTCACACATGATCTGAAATGTGACAGTATTTAGTGTTGTTCTTTCTTTCTGAGTGCTTTATTGAGGTAGAGTCATCTGCAGTGGGGCAGTGATATGTTTTGTTTACTTCAGTTGGTTCCATGTTGGTGCATAAATTCACTTTGGCAGGCTTGCTCTGGTTGAAATTGTATTCACTGCTGCCCCACTCCAGTGAAACCCTACCTGTGGAGTACCTGGGGGGCAGCCCACTCTGCATGAATCAGTACTACAAGATCCTCTCTTCCTGCCGTATCCCTGGACTCAAGAAGGACTCTGTGGTCAACTACGCCCATAGCAAGAGGGCGTCCACATTTATCACAGTGGTGCACAACTACCAGGTATTTTGTGTGGGAGGCTGTTGCATCAAACATAAACTTTGAGTAGGACAGCAAATCTTTGAAATAATGTACTCTTCTATTCTGAGACCAAACTAAGAATATAGATGTGCTTATTTAGTGGGAGATTAATGGGCAAATTACTAGCTAACAAACTAACAGGTGATTAATGTCACCTAGTGGCCATTAGTGAGATTTCTAATAATCCTGTGACTGATGTTACGCATCACCAGTGTCTAAAGCAAACATGTTTAAATTCTTTAAATGGTTTACCAGACTGAACACCGTGAGGGGTAACATAGATGGCAGATGGAGCAATGGAACCTGACCTGATTCACCTAGAAATAATTTTCTGGTGTATTAAGTGTGAAAATTGTCCTCCCATGGCCTACAGTTCTTTGTGCTGGACGTATACAACAGCGATGGCACCCCACTGACTGCAGACCAGCTGTACATGCAGCTAGAGAAAATCTGGAACTCATCCCTGCAGACCAACAAGGAGCCTGTGGGCATCCTGACCTCGCAGCATCGCAATACCTGGGGCAAGGCCTACAGCAACCTCCTCAAAGGTGGGTGAGACAGTCTGGGGGCGGGGTCTATGGCAACCTCCTCAAAGGTGGGTGAGACAGTCTGGGGGCGGGGCCTACGGCAACCTCCTCAAAGGTGGGTGAGACAGTCTGGGGGCGGGGTCTACGGCAACCTCCTCAAAGGTGGGTGAGACAGTCTGGGGGCGGGGCCTACTGCAACCTCCTCAATGGTGGGTGAGACAGTCTGGGGGCGGGGCCTACGGCAACCCCCTCAAAGGTGAGTGAGACAGTTTGGGGGCGCGGCCTGAAATTAAGAAATGGGGAGCGCTAGTATTTTTTTCTGAAATCTTTTGTTAATTATTTACATCATTGTCTTATTAAAATGACCTTCATCATCCAGACAAGACAAACAGGGAGTCGGTGCATGCCATCCAGAAGAGCATCTTCACAGTGTGCCTGGACGCACCAATGCCCCGCGTGTCAGACGAGATGTACCGCAGTCGTGCGGCCCTGCAGATGCTGCACGGTGGGGGAAGCCGCCGGAACAGTGGGAATCGCTGGTTCGACAAGACCCTTCAGGTGAGGGGGTCTGACCCCCACTGCGTTTGCTCAGTCTGAGGTAGCCGGTTTGACTGCGTTCACATTGATATGATTCACTTTTGTGGCCACCTGACTTGGTTTTCTGTCTGCAGTTCATCATTGGAGAGGATGGGTCATGTGGTCTGATCTATGAGCACGCCCCTGCTGAAGGCCCGCCCATTGTTTCCCTGGTGGACCATGTAGTTGAATCCATGTGAGCAGGAAGTTGTCAGAGCGCTTGCTGTTTGCTTTATCAGCAGAGCGAATGGCTAATCAGAGCGCAGAGTAACTAATTTAGCCCGTAGTTCTTGTAATATGTGTATCAGTGACATTAACATTGGATTATTTAATCTCTAATTAGATTAATAATAATCTATAGATTAAATAATAATTAAATAATGCTTAATCCCTATAGCCTTACACGCAGTACAGTATGGTGTCTCAGTGTTTTAATGTGGTGTTGACCAGGAGGAAGACGGACATGGTGCGGTCCCCCATGGTACCCCTGCCCATGCCCCGCAAGCTGCGATTCAACATCACTCCAGAGATCAAAGCAGACATCGAGAAAGCCAAGCAGAACATGAACATGTGGGGGCGCCAGAAATCCTGTTTGCTTAGCACCTTGCATGTGTTTGTAATCTGAAGGTGTTTGTATAAAAGCACATTAACAGGGGTTGGAAAGTCCCTCCATTTGCACAGTAACCCAATCATCTGCAATTTCAATGTTGGCCTGTAGGTGGGACCTGTGAAGCGTGTTTGTCTACAGTTTTTCCTCACATCCTGTTGTTTACTTATATTACTTGTATTAGATTCATGGTGTCCCTCCTACTTTCAGAACAGCCTGGGTTTTGTGTGGGATTGTGCGCCTGGGGGTTAACTGTTCCTTCTCCCGCTGCGTGTCCCTCAGAATGGTGCAGGATCTGGATATGAAGGTCCTCGTGTTCCCACACTTCGGGAAGAACATCCCCAAATCTCACAAGATGAGTCCCGACGCCTTCATACAGGTGGCTCTGCAGCTGGCTTACTTCAGGTGCGTCCTGCCAGCTGCCGGCTCTTACGCTTTCAGCCCCGATGCAGCTCCTTTAGACCGTTGTCTCTGCATCTATCACTTAACACCAATGGTTCCCAAGCTTTCCCTGCAGGGCCCCCCTTTTCTAGGTAGGAACATTATTGAACCCCCCTCTCCCCCATTCAAATTACACAGGTTCAGATTCAAACTTTATTTGAAATACAACTCCCTTTTCTAATTGAGTGAAACAAATGCAATTACAAAATACAAATGGTGCAATTTCACCACTGTGGGATAAAAAAGAAAAATCAATTACAAGTAAAAATCCAGCATAAGTTTGAAACTATACAAATGCAGGCTTAACATTCCTGTTAATATTCATTGGCTTACACAAATTAAAGTTTGTTTTACAATTACCATATTTTGTTTTTAATGATAACCGCAGTTTTCAGCCTATTCTATCGCACAAAACAACAGTAAATCATACGCATTAATTGATAGCCTCCCTGCACTTCATGCATAAAATTTTAAACCTCGTTTTTCATGATATGGTTAGATTTTTTTGTCCGGCACTGCAAAACATTGTTACATGTCACCATGTCACATGGTACAAAAACCTTGCAAGAGCAAGATGACTTAAGACAGATCATACAGCACTTCTCAGCCGACTGAACAAACTGGAAGAGAACATGATGTTTGTATGGCGTTTGTATCCCAGGCAGTTCCGATGTGTAATCTGCTATTTCTCCTGAATATCACATAAAGCAGTGAAAACTGGATTTCAGTTAATTTACCTGGTAAAATGATGTTCAAATAAATGACAGAAATGCTCTAATAGTACATTTAAGTCAGTGGTTTATTTACTGTTACTGTAATGTTGAGCTACTTTATTTGTTGTCCCATTGGTGTGACCCTCTTGCAATACCTGCGCCCCCCAGTTTGGGAACCACTGCTTTATACATTATGCTCATTTTAGGTTAATTGCTTTAGGTCTCTTTGTTTTTTTTATTGTTTTGAGGACTTGTGCTTTAAAACCTTACCTTACCTTTTTTTTCTTGAATATTCTGAACAATAACTGAAGCCCAGTTTCAGACTGGTTTACATGCAACATGTTTGCTAGTTAACTGGATGAAAAGTTAATTAGGTTTTAGGTAATCAGCATAGCGTCTGCAGGAATGTAAATATGGTAAATGGTTTTTGGTTTTGTTCTCTGGGCCAATTGTGGTTTCTTTGCCCCCCCCCCCCCCCCCAACCTCTTGTCATACTTCAGGATGTACCGGCGCTGCTGTTCCACGTATGAGAGTGCCTCCCTGAGGATGTTCAGACTGGGTCGCACAGACACCATCCGTTCAGCCTCCGTCGACTCGCTGAACTTCGCACGTGTCATGGATGACTCCACCAAGCCGGTCAGTCCTCAGCAGCAGCTCTTGTTGGATTCTCGTCTCCTTACCCTTACTGCCCAGGTCTCGATTTCATGTCCACCTGTGTTAACAGAACACGGAGAAGGTGGCCCTGATGGAGAAGGCTGTGAAGGCCCACAGAACCTACACTGACATGGTGAGTCCAGTGCTGTTCTAGGTGCAACGTGGTGCATAGTGGTTAAATGCCTGGATCAGTCACCGGTGGTGGTAGTTTCTCTAGTAACCATTAGCATGGCACATCATATCGTTTCCTCAGTGTTAATATTCTTCTGTAGCATTATAGGGTTACACAGTGGCTCAGTGGGTAGTAATATAGCTTCTAACTCCAGGGTTTGGCTGTGATCGCTGGCCCTTGCTCAGTTTATATATGAGAAGTGTATCGTGATGCCCAAAGGTTGGTAATCTTTACAAACTCGGCGTATCCTTATTTATTAAATGTGTCAAACTTTAAACTGCAAAAAGTGCCGCCACACCACTGACGTCTTCCCACCTCGTTTGTCCACAGTATCTTCTCTTTTTGAAGATGTTGTGGCTGCTTAGCTGCTTCTTTCTTTACCCCCATTTCAGTGCTTATCCCTTCTATGGTTCAGCAAAACAATAGTATGTGGCGTGCTCCGCTAAGAATGTGCCAAAATTACACAGATTAATATTTAATTAATACTTTAGGTGTGCTACCAATCTTTTCGCCAAATTATGGTCGTAAGTAAACATCCATATAGTACTGAGTCGGCATTGAGAAAAATGTCTGTGGCCATCATCTGATTATTGCACACGCACCATATTATTGCCGTCATATCGGGATGTGATGTCATGAAGCCATAGTTTCCTCCCACAGTCACTCAGTTGGCACCGAATTGCTAACGGACTGGTTTCCTGTCAATGTCTACATCCGCTTCCTTATGCCCCAGACTGTGAACCTGTGCTGGATAAGGGGCCATGAATGGGTGGATGTCCAGTTAAATGCTAAATGAATGACTTTGTTGTGCCATTGGCAAAGAGTTGGGGATCTATGTTTTGGTTCCTTCTCCCTTGCAGGCAATCCGCGGTCAGGCCATAGATCGGCATCTCCTGGGCCTCAGGCTTCAAGCCCAGGATGACTTGACATCCATACCCAAGGTCTTTATGGACACCTCCTATGCTGTGGCCATGCACTACAATCTCTCCACCAGTCAGGTAGGCTGTAACCCTCCGAGTAGCATGTCCAACAATGGTACATTCATCTCCAACCATTGACTGAGTCTGAGGAGTGTATTCAGTTCCTCTGACTGGCCTGAAATGGAGTTCTCAGCAAAATTCCAAAAAATGGTTTTCTATTGTTTAGATTTACTTTGGTCAGAATTTATACTGTAGCCACTTTTCCCTGATATAATAATGTAACACCAGTAAAATAATCATGTATGTATTTTTTTTATTGCATTTGGTCAATTTAATTTGCTCTGAACATGTGAGTATCATTCTCACAGCCTGTTCACAGAGCCAAAGATTCATGGGTTAATAAGTATTCACAATACAGGAAGGCTGTTTCAGAAGGTT
>JAABNY020000119.1:7994742-8005073 GCA_015164015.2 Brevimyrus niger | reverse complement strand
TTACATAAACCCACAAACTTGGATTCATCATCCGGCCGAAACTTTACAAAGGTTTTCAATGTGGAAAAATAAAATGTACTTTATATGAATGTGTAATATTAGGATGCAACACAGTAGTTTATACACTCTTCCCTTTAAATGAATACTATTATTAATACTTTAAGAGCTTGTGGCTTGTGTTGTGAGCTCCAGGTCCAGTCAATGAAGTTTTGCTGGTTCCCACATGGTATTTCAAAGGAGTGTTTCTTGGGAGGTTTGTGAGGACGGACCAGTGTAAGGAATGCTATGGTTTGTTTGTGTGCCTGGGGCTCTCTCCCTGTCCTCCTCCCCATCGCTGGTCTTTACGATGCTCTGGAGAACACAATCCAGCCCTCTGCTTGGAGCATTTAGTGGCCATCAGCTAATGTATCCCATTAGTGTTCTTCCTGCGCGGTTCCTGAGCTAATTGCGTGGGAATTGTGGTCACTGTCAGCGTGTGTTGGATTGTTGATGGGTTGTCATCAAGTCACAAAACTTGTGACAACAGGTATTGCTTAATTAAAGGTATCCATTGGTATAAATTAGGGCTAGGCCATATGTCAAAATAATTTGTTTTATATCAGTCAATCTTGATAACTATTGCAATATATAGTAATTTAAGTAGTTATTTCTTTAAGGCTCCATTTTTGCTTAAAATTCCTTTAGGATTCCCTGTAAGCTGATTCAGAACATGAAAGATTATCACAAATTGAATGGACTGCAAACTTTAATGACTGTACCTATGTGCATTCTGTCTCCCAGTGGCTGGTAGTGCAGTGTTTCCAGTTTTAGTTGGCACGCGTTTTTGGCAGTTTACAGTACACTGCACCAGTGTCGCATTTTTAATAGTCAAAGTGCCGCCACACCACTGACATCTTTTTCACCCTGTTCATCTACAATCCCTCCTTTTTAAAGATACGGCTGCAGGGCTGCCATCTGTCATGCATCTGGCATGACAGTGACGCTTTCAGACTCACGCACGAGGTCTACAGCAAATGTATATCATTTCATTATAAACCTAAAATTAGCAGCATCAAAAGCTTTGGGGTAGTTTGCGAACCCTACAGGCTATTTACAAGGTAAACTGTTACATACATGTAAATGCGTGTGCAGACTTATCTCCAATTGAAAATCTCACTCCAACCAGCTAACCAAAGTTAGCCACCCTGTTTGCACAATTTATTTAAAATGCGTAGAAAAAAATGTGACATGGCTCAGCCTAGTACTGAGTGGTATAGACCGTTTATGGTGTATTGATTATTATTATTTTTTTAAAAAGATACAACATAATGCAATACTGTTCATATCCATATACTCTAATTGTGTGTTATAATTAAGACCTTATTAGACATTTTTATTAAAAGCCAATAGTATTCTTTCCTGGGTATAAGCTGTCGTGTGGTCACACAGAATCCCAGAATTCTCAGCTAAAATCAGACCATTCGGTGAGGTATAGAGCTGCAGCAGGGTGGTAGGGGTCTCTGTCCAGGGGTCTGTTATCACCTGATACCCTAACCCTTCTGATAACCCCTCGTACTCCACACTCTACCCCAGCTGCAGTGAGATATACCTGCATTTTAGAGCAATTTGCCAAAGACTAGATTTAATTTTTTGTTCATAAACATTCACCTTCTGTTTTGAGAATAATATAAAATGAGAAACAAACAGTGTTGGTGGACGTAGTGGAAAGAAACCAGATTGCCTGAGTTAAGAGAAATTACATTGTTTGGCAGTGTGACTAAATTAAAATTTTATATTAATAAACATAGACATTTGTCATCTTTGCAGAATACATACAAGAGTAATAATATCACAGCCTGGGGGGGGGGGGGCAAACATGTTCTGGACACGGGGGGTTTCTTGGATGAAAAAGATTGAGCAGCACTGCTTTAGAAGTCGATATGTTGATACATTGTTCACATCACCCTGCTCTGCTCATCGCCATCAGTTATAGTGCTGCTCCTCTGATATCGGCATCACGAGTCGTGTCACTTAAAAGCGAACAGCAGCCCAAGCTGTGGGCTCCGCTGCCTGTTTAAAGTTCTCATCTCTGCTGTCCAAGCTTCACTGGACGGCTCAAGCTGAGATGCCAGATGCTGCCTGCACGCTCGTGTGGATTTGGACTATTTTCGACAAATGCCTGCATTGCTGTGTCTCAAATAAGGAAGTTCCTCCAAATTCGAGTCAACAATCCAAGCTCTTGAGACTGTTTCTCCACAGCGACTCTAATAAACTGCCTGAGATGTACTGTGTACATATTTACACCATTCCATGAATATGCAATTACCCACATTACTTTCAGAAGATCTTTTCATAGCCCACTTGCTCTTAATTAAAACTTGAATTGATTTTTTTTTTTGCTCTTTCTACCATCTAGCAGATTTTCCTTAATGAAGTCATGGAAATTCAATATTGAACTGACGTATATGTGAGCGAAGGGAAAATCTCAAAATCGATAGTCGGCTCTAGAAGATCAAATAAAAATGAGGTAACCTAATTAAAACGAGACCAGTGTGGTTAGAACAGTGAGGGACAGAGGAAGTGGATCTCAAAAGATTTTTGTGAGTGTGGCTCTTTTGAAGGACAGTGTTGTTTATATTTTCTGGTATTTTCTATTGGGAAACTTGGGAGATACTGAGACAGTGGGACTATGCAGCAACCATTGATGAAAGAGGCCAGAGTGAGCTCACTGTTCACCCAGGTACAGGGGTCTGATTCCCTCCTGTGTCAAACCCCAGCCTGAATATGCTTTCCTCGTGGAGGGGGGAGGGGGGTGAGGAGGATGGGGCTCAGAGGTACTCCCGTTCCCAGACATTACTGTTTGATGTTAACCTGTGTAGCATGATGAATATTTCGGAATTGAACGTGACACAATAGATTTAATTAATACTAAACTTGATATATTAAATATAACATATTATGCATTTTAATACACACCTTGTAGTTTATTTTCACCTATACACAGTGATACATTCTATAAAAAATTCTTTTCATATTTTTCTGTTTAATTAAGCAGAATTTAGGGAAGGAAATGTGAATGGCTTAAAATGAGAGAGGCTTGTTTGGAGGGGTGGGGTTGTGTGGGAGCAGGCAGCTAAGAGTTGGTGACTTGTTACCACGGACAACGCTATCAACACGCCACACACACACACACACACACACACTCACAGGCTGGGAGTTTGCCTGCCTCTCCCTCTCGCTCTCTCAGATCCTACAGTCTGAAGACAGCGACACTGAGCTCGCATCTCCGAGCCGCTAAGCAGGCTATCTCCTGGGGACTTGCCCCTGAAACGAGGCGTTGGATCTCAGTGGGTGGGTGGGGGGGGGGCTCCAGGTGGTAGGTTCCCAGGAGGTGATTCGTGAAGAGAGCCCCCCAGCCTCTGCCCTCCTCATGGACACAGCCCCCCTGTGGGGTGGAGCTGACACAAAGCGGAGGTCGACATGGGAGCAGAAACGCGACATGGTTGAGCGGATTATCTGCCGCCAGCCACCCCAGCCAGCTTTCGTGAGAGGGGGCTACTCTTAGCTCGACGACACCACCGCGTCTTCCAGACTCGAGAACGGGAGGGGAGGGGTGGGGGCAAGGTGTTCCCCCAGCTTCAGCCATGGGGAAGTCCAACAGCAAGCTGAAACCAGAGGTGGTGGAGGAGCTGACCAGCAAGACCTACTGTGAGTACCAGCTCTGTCTCTCTCGCTCCTCAACCATAACCCTGCTGCAGGTCAGAGTGGATCTCCAGAGTTTACTTCTTGTCTCATGGATTCAGCCTCTTGGTCCTGTGGAGCAGGAATGCACAGGGGGGGGGGGGGGGGGAAGCAGATTCTGATAGAATACAGACTCCTGTCCCTGACATATATTGACTGCCATTTCTGGGGCTCAGCCAAGATGCAAAAATATAGACTTTGAAAAAAATCTATGTATGGAAGACTAAGCAGGAACCTTTTTTAAAATTCTATTCTAAATTACTAATTTGATGCAATTTACTTGATGGATGTGACGTTTAGACTCATATTGGCCAAACAAAATGTCTCAGAACACGGACGAGCTTAGTATCGACAAATCAATTTACAGATCTTTTACTGTAACCTCTTAGGCTGAATCTCGACAAATGAAAAGTAATAACACTTTATTAGCATTATGGATGGACCTTTGCATGGAACTGCCTTTTAATAATTTTTTTTGTTGGGCTAATGAGTAGTTAATTTGAGAGTGTTAACTGTAGTAGTGCACTCATGGACAGATAGGAGTTTGCGTGTAATTTCCCTAAAAACCTCGATGCTTTGCGAATCCCATCCGCGTGTCTTTTCAGGTTCTGTTTTGCTATTTAATTTAACCCCTCTGTGGATGTTGTACACCATGAGCCCTGGTCAGTTTCCCTTTCTGCCTTCCCGAGGAACAAAGGCTCTGTTTACTGTTGCCTTCAGGTCGGCTGAACTGACAGGCCGGATCCTGTTTCCCATAAGCTAGCGTCCAACAGATGTGACTTGCATGACTTATGCCTGGGGGCCATTACTATGGTACAACAGCAGGTGCCCTCCTGGGGTCTATGATGACCCCCCCCCTCCCCACAGTTGGTTAGCTAACAGTTGAGCTTGATGTCGTGACCTGTTTATTTGCGTGGGCCGATAATCAAAAGGGCCAATAAGCCGTCGGCAAACAAACAGGACTCCTTGTCCTCGTTGTTAAGGTAGCGGACCACGCACAAAGACGGGCTTCAGAAGCCTGTCCCTTCAAGTTATTCTTCATTGTGTCACACAATACGGTCTAGCTCCTTTTAGGGTCAGTCATACCACAGACTGAGGTTACTGTCAGTAATAAATGGGCACTGTAAATGTCCGTGGTGTAGAACTGAATGGGTTCTTTAGTGTCTCGCCATTGTCCAGGTTGCTGTACCTGTTGGTGTGCGTGTGTGTCTGCGAGTGTGTGGGCGCGTGTCAGCCTTTGTGCCGCTGTCTCCCCAATTGCACGGGCCCCTCCCATGCCCCCCCACCCACTCCGCCCCTGCCTTCATTCCCCGCCAGTTTCCTTTTCTTCTCTCTCCCTGCTTCTGAGGAAGAGAACAGGCTGGTGTGTAATTAGGGTCACCCGTAACTGAAAAGGCACCCCCCCACACACCCCCCCTCTCCTGGGCCGTCCGCCTCTCTCTCTTCAGTGTGATTGCAGTTCATCCTTTTCTGTCTCTCGCTCTCCGATCCCTCCCTCCTCCTCTGTCTTGCCCCTACAAAGAGGGCTGACACAGTACAGTCACACTGATGCATCACCATGGTTTCCAGAGCAGCCTAAATGTGGTACAGCCATTCCCCCCCTTATTACAGTGACCCCTTCAGTCATATACAGATGTTTTGGGGTTTATTGGTCCCACTCGTATCTACGGGGGGCCGTTTCTCTGAACTCGGCCGCCTATGGTTGCCCCACCCACACAGCCATTCTTCTGACCCACTCCACATACCCCAGTGCCTGTTATGTTTCATGTAAGGATGGGGCGGATATAGTAAAGCGCCTTCTTTCCTGCTGGGAGGCAGAGGAGGAGGTACAGAAATGGAGACACACAACAGGAGCACTGCACCTTGGGAACGGATCCCCCTTTAAACCCTTTAATGATCCCTGGGATCATTCTTCCCTTAGGGCAGAAATCCCTCCACTGAACTCTACTCAGCCAGATCACATGGCCAGGGGCAGCTCCAGCTTGTAAGTGCTGCTTGACGATACTGCTCCATGCATCTGTGCTTTTCCCCGTCGGCTTCCCATTGGCCCATGTGCCTGCCAAGTATCTGACACTTGGCGGTGTACTGTACCGCCCTCTAGGGGCCACCGTATATGCAGGTTTACCACCTGTCTTCTGCACATAAGCACGCTGACTGGAATGTGGCCCAGCCTAAATTATTTATACTCCCAAAAGCCAGGTGACATTACTTACCATCCCAAGGGCTTTTTAATTAATAAATAGACTTGTGGGGTTTAGTGGAATAGCCTCAGACCCCACAGCCCTCCTAGGGCAAGATTTCCCCTGTCCATTAGAGGGCGCCGCTGAGAGCCAATTAGCTTGCTTGTTTTGAGTGTTCAGCCTATAAAGGCTAGCCAGCCGAGCTCTCGCTTTGCCCCCGTTTTGTGATATATTTATGGGTGGCCTCTATCTAGGTCTGGGATACAGAAATAGAATGTAAGGAAGTGGTGGAAGCCAGCAAAGCTTGTGAAATCTCTTTAAATGGTCATTTCTGAATCACATATGACATGATTGTGGGTTTGGGCTGTTGGGGGGGGGGTCAATGGGGTAGTGTTTATGGGGGTGGGGTAGGGGATTGAACTCTTTACATGCATGCTTTTGGACTGCAGCAGGAAATTGCAAAAACCTAGGGGGTATATCAGAGGGAAGGCACCTCCATGGGGGGGGCACAAACCCCCCAGACCTGAGGTGTCAGGCTACGATGCTGCCCACCAGAGTCCTGCACCGTTTCAGGTACCCGCAGATAGTTGCTGAAACAGGCGGATTTTAATGTTCTGGAATTTAATGGGCGGGTATACAGGCGGGTATTTCACTACACACCGGCGGGTAGCAGGTCAATCGCACTGACAGTATACAACAGTATTGTAGCCTGCAAAAAAAACATATCATGTACAAATTGTCATCATCACAGTGTGTTCAGTAAGTAGGGAGTACCTTATGGTGCTTTCGATTACAAGTTGGAACTTGGATGAAAACATCGAAAAACGTCACTTCCTTTCAGAAACACGCCTCTTTTATGACATTTATGTCGGGCAAGATTTTGTTGTCCAAGTTGCTCCTGTGATTTAATTTCAACATGGCAGCTTACACACTCAACAGTAATTCTATTTTATAAATCTTTAAAAATGTTTATTTTGTTAAATGTATTAATAGTTATAAATGTAACTGCACGTGTTCGATTTAAAGAATACCGTATCATGACCATAAACCGAACCCTATCATGCAATATCAAATTTTTACCAGACTTGTTAGTGTCTTTGGTTTGTAGTTTGTCTCTCGAAAAAAAGAATTTTGCTATGAATGTGCTAAAATATTTTGTAAAGCTTTTAATGTGGTTTGACTAGTTTGTGAAAAAATAATCTCTCTCCAAATCTGCTAAAATATAAAGCAACAACACACTGCAATGTGTTCATGGAGGCAGCCATGTTTGTTCCGAGATGCGGAAGCCCGAACGGGAGATTGTCGGACGTGATGTCACTCAACTCAGAATTTCCGAGTTCCGAGAGAAAACCAAACGCACCGTTAGATAACCGCCTCGACAAACAGTCACATACACGTCTGGGTCCTTGCTGGAGCGTGTCGTTCTGTTCTCTCTTTCACGCTCGTCACAGTATGGATAGCTTAGATCTATCTGATTTGATTTTGTGTTAAATGGACTTTTTCGTTTCAATTCAAAATTCATGTAGGCCTAGTGCTTGTCACGTTCAGAGGTGCACAGAAAAAATAATTGTGTAATTTATCACGGGTACGAGCAGGTAATGGGCAGAATGTTAACGGGCCCGGGCGGGTGCAAATTTAACTTTGAAATAATCATGGGTGCACGGGCAGATGTGGTGCTGTACTGTATGGGTGTAGGCGGGTGCGGGTCTCCAAATGTGGACCTGTGCAGGACTCTGCATCAGCATAAGACACACCCTGGACAAGATGCCAGTTTATTGCAGCGAACGTACACACACAGGGAACATATATACATACAGGCTGATACTTTATGGGAAATTTAGAGATGCTGATTAGCCTAACTGGGAGAATACAGAGGGAACATGCACATGCATAGAGCCCTGAAAGCGACCATGGCATATTTTTGTAAGTAATATAATACACAGTTTAGGTTTATTAGTATACGACATTTCCCAGTGAACAATTCACCATCATCCCTGCTATGTTTTACCTTTTCATAGTACCAAGGCTTCATGGGAAATGGAGTCAGCTTCTAGTATAGGAATTCTATTTGAAAAAGAAGAGCATAAGGAATAAAGTGGTGCCTGTGTTAAAATAGTCTTCATGTCTGCTTTGGAAAACAATGTACAAGATCTGACCTTCAGTCTGCAGCTTCAACTTCTGTGTGCTACTGACGGTCTCCTCCTGTGTGACACCTGTTAGTCTGGGTGTCTATAAGAATTTGCATCCAGAAAATGGGCCCCAGAAACCCGCATTGCCCAGAAATGTTGCCAGTTGAAGTTGTTTTAGTTGTTTTCTGTGCGTCTTAGTGTTAGTACTCTTAGTGTTAGTACTCTTAGTATTCTGCCTGCCACCAGGAAGTTACAGAGGGATCAGGGCTGGAAAATATATATTTTTAAAGGTTTTGCATTCTCTCACAAATGCAAAACCAATTGCTAACAATATGCTGTCAAATTTTTGTCTAGGTATTGCTAAACCAAAAACACACAAGAATAATCACAATTATATAGAATGTATCACAAATAAACATCCATATGGTTGCCAAAGACATGTAGATAGGCTATTTGATTACGCCAAATTGTCCGTGACTATGTGCATGTGCCTAGCAATGTGCAGGCATCCCCCCTGGGGTGCCCCCCAGCCTTGTGCCCTCTCCTGCCACTAAACTCCTAAGCTCGTCAAATTTACGGGTCTTGTTTTAACTCTAACCCAGTAACTCTAATTGATAAGGCAGCATCAATCTGGTTGTTTGTGCTTCAAGTAAAAGTTCAGGTTTGATTTGTTCAAGAACCCCCTTCTTTATTTTCTTCGTGCTCCATGGCCTACCTGAGTCTTCCCCAGCACCAAAGACATTGCTAGCTTTCCTCTCCTGCTCCCTCATTGTCCAGCCTTCAATTCCATGAGGAGTCAGAGAAAATATTGTATTCTTAGTCATTCTGATCTTTGTTCATAGAGATACATCAGCCTCTTTGAGTCATTCCAACTACCAGTCTGCAAAGTATTTCTTGACTTCTGCATCCTTTGTTTTTAATAATTATTTCAACGATGCAGACTCTTCATGTCTTCACCATCATCAACAACAACCACTGATAATCCTGAAGTCATAATCTTTGTTGCTAATGCTTGCTAGTCGTTCTCCCTTCAATCTTGGGTCTTCATCCAGACCAGCTTCTCTCATTATATATTTTACATACATGTTGAATAGATAAGGTGATAGTATGCATCTTTGTCTAATTCTTTACCTATCTGGAACCACTCAGCGTCAGCACAGCTTATCCTGTCTGTGTATAGATTGTATGGACAGTGAATGGATTCTTCATAAAGACAATGAGATGCTCAGGAACACTCCTTTTCCCGAGAACATTCCCGAATTTGACTTGGTCAACACAGTCAAAGGCTTGTAATCAATAAAGCACAAGCTGACCTCCTTCTATTCTCTGGTTTTTTCGATTATCAATCGTGTGTCGGCATTGATGTCTCCTGTTCCCCAGTCTTTCTGGAATCCTGCCTTCAAACCAGGCAATTCCCTTTCCAGGTGAGACTCAAATCTGCATTGAATTATCTTCATACTGAAAGATACTGGGTACATAGTTGATTTGATACCAAGAACATACTGTGCCTGATATTGAATACTACTTAGTACTGGGCAATACTGAGATGAAATTCTGGCCTCACTTGTGCAAACCAACAAATAAATATTTATAAGATCCATTGTCCTAAATATTTGACATTTGGGTATTTATCCAAAAAACACAAAATCGACTGTATATATGACACTCATTGTAAGAAACCTTAATTAAAATGAGTTCAAAAATTCTAGTACCACCAACATCCCACAACCTGAGGTTGCTGCTTACATCTGTGTACAGGAGGTTTTTTTCGACTGAAGTTTTGTGTTTTTCAATTCTTATAGTGTTCTTTCAATTCTTTATCATTCATGAATGTCCAGAATGAAGAGTAATTATAAATACCACCAATTTTGTCAGTAATATGCATTCAGTTTGTGATTTTCCTACTATAGTCTAAAAGTAATTTTTTTTTATCTCTGCGGACAGCATATGCACCAGAACAGTCTATATAAAATGATGTAACTAAGCCCACTAACTAACTGCTAACATCACCATGGATCATGGGCAAATGAATCAGATGGATCCAATGTGCGTCGTGAGCACGCATGTAGTGATGCAAACACACATGGAGAGGAAAGGACAGAGAGGTAGAAAGAGAGTAGGAAGAGTGAGAGAGAGAGAGAGAGAGAGAGAGAGAGAGAGAGAGAGAGAGCGCATACATGTAGTCTAATCTCATGAATAAATGAGAAAAGAATTTCCAGGACCATCTGAGCTCCCCCCCCCCCCCCCCCCCCCCCGCCCCCCCCCCCTCCCCCCCCCCCCCCCCCCCCCACCCCCCCGCCCC
>JAABNY020000119.1:7941382-7969447 GCA_015164015.2 Brevimyrus niger | reverse complement strand
ATAGCCTAGTGTTATGTAATAAAGGCTTGATTTATTCATTTATTTCATTTCATTTTCTTAATTAAGATGCTGCATGTCTTTATCCAGTCTAATCGAAGTGTGCGTCTCTCCCCCGACTTTCCCAACAAAACATAATAAAAATAATAATTTTATTTTATCGTCCCATTGGTTGATTTTCTTGAAGTACATTGTGCTAATCCAATGGAATCTCTCAGCCCTCTCGGCCCGCCTCTCCATCTCCTCTTTAACCAAGGTTATCAAATTTTGCCATTTGAGCTGACCGAAGTTGTCGAGTAGTGGCTATGGCCAAACCGAAAAAGCTCAAGGGGGTGCAGAAATGTTCAGAGACAAAAGGCAAAAAAGCCTTCAAGTGGACGCAGCAAAAATGCGCAAAACTTACCGATATGTTTGCCACCACAAGTTTTACTGCTGCAGCAGCTGGTGCAGGGTCGGAAAAGGACGCAAAATTACCGATTCAGGGAGATGTGGCTCAGGGAAAGCTTGAGGAAGACGTCAGATTAGCTACTGTTCAGCCCGGTAAAAAGTAGGCGAAATGTTAATGAAGAGGGTCGTTTCATGTAGGGAGTGCAAAAGGGCTGGTGTGTGTGCGTGTGAGAGAGAGAGTGAGAGAGAGCGAGCAAGTGAGAGGTGGGGGTTGCTTACACGTAAGCTGTACACAGTCAGAGTTAACAATGACAATATTTTGGGATGTGTATAATAATAATAGTGAATTAAAACAAAAAAACATATAAAAAGAAAAAATAACTACAATTAATACTGTGGCTCCGGGCAAATTTAGGAATCGCAGGATTAGAAACAGACACCTGATTAACGGAGAGAACACTTTATTGATAGTCTTGAAAAGAACCACGTCAGGCACCGAATATTGCACTGGAATGATCACAGGTGAGAAACACAGGGTTGTCAGACGCTGAACTCTAAGATACACACATGGTGGGAGATTTACGAAAGCCAATTACACACGAGGATCGGACAGGGTACACGTAAGACACGGGCAAACACACGCGCAACAATAAGGAATATAACCATTAACAATAACAACAATACAATGGCTATTAACAACGTGCACGCGGGGCATGCTGGGACATGCGTCCCGCCGGTGCTACAATACGATTTTAAGTTGGAAAAATGATTAGAGACACATGTTCACTAAATAATATCTGGGCCAAAAGGGCGCAAATGCTCAACATAGGAAATTATTACAAGATTTATTCAGTCAGATTTAAAGTATGCATAATAATAATAGCCTATTGAAATATGTCATTTGTGTACAAAACTGCAGTTTTGTGCACAAACTGTGTATGAGAGAGAGAATTGCCTTTATAGCCTCCATTTTTAAATAATGCTATGAGTAGATTTGGTGTCTAACTTTAGCATACCACAAAGTTACAGTTTGCAGGTGTTACAGCTTACAGTTATTATTATCATGTAATATTAGTAAAACTTTGGTTTGCTGCAATGGGTGATTTATTATTGATAGCTAACTAGAGAAATAACACTAGTGAAGTTAACATTCCTCTCTCTCTCTCTCTCTGTGTGTTTCTTTGACATCCACTTTTACTTCAAGGTGGGAATTGTGACACTGTGTCCATCTCTTCCAAGATGAATCCCTGAGTAGTGAAAGAGCATACCGTATCAGTTTTTTTAACATGGTTACTCTCTTCCTTGTAGAATGCTGCGCTTTATTTTAATTTTTGAAATCATGCAATTATATACAACATATATCCTCTGGTATGTCATGTGCTTTTGCATACCATATAAATAATCATAGTGGGTCACCAAATCCTGGGATGGTCCTGACATTTTTTAATCCCAGTCCAGCCTTGCTTGATACAGGGATGCGACTGCGCTGGCATGGTAAAATCAGGGGTAAGATTGGGTGCAAAAAAGGCTGAGAACCATGGCTTTAGGGTTGTTTGTCCTGCTTCATGCATTTATATTCAAAATTCTGCTTATAAAAATATTAATGACTCGTTTGTTGGGTTTGGATAAATTAACATCGCTATCTACAAAAGGGGGGTTTCTGGAGTAAAGAGCACCATAGCTTCCGGGATAGGCTCCGGACTCCCCGCGATCCAGTAGGATAAGCGGTTTGGAAAATGGATGGATGGATACAAGTTCCATGAGCACACTGGCATCTCGTAATGTTTATTACAAAAAAAATATCGTCACTAGGGGGCGACAAAGAAAACCTTTTAGACAAATCCATTTTCACCATACAGTACGTTTTCCATCATGCATGTCAAAGGAACATGCTGGGTAAAGGAGCATTCTCAGTGCGAAAGGTTATGCTGATCATCAAAGACTGTAAACAGTGGTTCAGTTGGCTTATATGGTACAAAAGTTTAGATGGTGCAATATTAATGTAGAAATTTAAATATTGTCCCTGGCATCTTGATTAAAAACTGATTCGTAAATGCTGCTGTCTAAAGCACGTTGTTTAGCAATTTTATTTATTTAATAGGTGTATAGTACCACACTCGAGAGATATCAGCAGGACTTTCCAGGAGATGTTCAGCATTTTAAAGCAATTACAGCAGGTGTGTAGTGCAAGTACCTTCATACCTAAAAAAACTTATCATACAGCCTTTGTTCCATAACATTTATCAGTGATTTTTTTTCACTTAACGTCATCAGCAAAAACCATACTAGTTTGTTTTAAACCACATCAGCCAACAACAAGAACCTTGCTGAGGTTTTTGAAAAGCTAAAGTGCAACAGCCCATCTGGACACAAACAACCATCTCGACTGAAGCCTGGAAGAGGCATGAGACTCTCACTCCAAGCACTTCAAGAACAGCCCGTTGCGTAATCCTGTCTGCTAGGAGCTGTCGTTTGTCCAGTTGCTTTGGCCTCTTCTCGCGCGGAGAAAGTGAGTAATATAACCTCATCCATTTGGCACAGAGCAAAGGAGTTTCTTCCTCCGTGTGAGAGATGTGTCGTCTGAACACATGGCGTGTACAGCACAACCCTGGGCCCTTATGTAATGGGAAGGCAGCAAAGAGACTCGTCAGTGCAACAAGGAAGCCGGTGAGCTCTGTCAACGTCTAGCTGGGCAACATGGTGCCTTAAGCGGCTGGTCCTGTGTCTGGAAGGCGGAAATGGTGCATCAACTTGTACCATCCATATTCTGTTCACAATATTCCACAGTAGAGGAAGACCCGGGACAGGGTGGCAAACCTTTGACATGTACACACCATTCACACCTGCAGGCGATTCACCTCAGTGTGTTTTAGGACTGTGGGGGGAATCTGGAGGAAACTCCAAGGCAACATAGGGAGAGCATGCAGACACACCACACACATGGAGCCATAGTGGATTCAAACCCTGGTCCCAGAGGTGTGCAGCAACAGTGAAAACCACTGCAGCACCTCTTACTGTACCGCCAGATGAGGAAAATGTCGGAGAAACTTGTTGGTAAATGCTGAGCTATTCTTGTCATTCAATGGCACAAGTCTGTGACTAGAATCAATGTATAACGATAATAATGCGGACCATGGGGCTGAAATCATGCTGGCAGAGAAAGTGATTTTTTCTGGTAAAACACTTCAGCGGCACAATGTCATGTTGAACTGGGATGCATTGTCGGTGCGTTCGTGAAACTTTTTTACCTACTCCTCAGCAGATGATGGTCTTTTCGTAACCACGGCAACCATGCTCCCCGCCGTCTTGGCTGGAAGATGAGTGACATCTGCTCCCGCCTCACTGCCTGGAGCTGCTGGTCATTAGAAGCCACTGTGGTAAGTGGCGAAGCTGTGAGCCAGATTAGTGCAGAGCATCAAGGCAAAATGCACATTAATCACCGAAGAGGCTGATCCAGCGCCTCACCGGCTCCGCGTCGCCGTCACTGACAGGTCAACAAGCCAGTGTCCGTCTGGCTCAAGATAAGATAAAATGAGACTTTACTAAAGCTTTATTTATCTCACAAGGGGAAATTTGGGTGTTGCAACAGCCAATAAATGAGAAGTAAGGTACAGCAATTTTTACCAATAGTAAATTAAAAATAGAGTAAAAAAATAATTCTAGTTCTAATTGGATGGCACACACACCAGCGAGTGAGAAACGGCATTTCGGTTCTCATGTCTGTCTTGCACATAAAATGTGCTCATAAAATTGACAATAAAATATCTTTGAATCTTGAATCTAAAAGCAGTAGGTTGTACTTACAATGAATGTATGGCCTTGCTGGGTCTGTGCAAGTTGTCATGTCTTGTTTTGTTTGTTAATGTTGTTTTTTTTATGTTGCAACTCTATCTCCATTACACTATGCATATTATCTTTGCTCCAGTCCGCCTAACCAGCTGGCTGCTTTGTCACTCTATGCACATTATCTGCATGAGGCACATAATTTTATTTTATGTATGTATATAATTTATTATCTTGATTGTCCCTGATTGTTTTGCATGACACTCCAAAGTAAATTCCCTGTATGGAGAAGTATTTGTCAATAAACCATTGTGATTATGACTGTGATTCTAATTCTGATTCTGATTTGTTCCACCTTCTTGGTCACCAATATACCTACATCTAAATATGTCCATTTATATATAGCCACACTAGACCAGCAATAGCCTACATTGCCTGCTCATAAACACAAGGAGTCACTTTCTGGTGAGGCCATATTATTCCAGATTCCCTCAACTGGCCAAACCGCATCTCCCCTAACCCCGCTCTTCGAAAATGAACATGTAATTACTTCAACAGACTAGCAGTTGCCCAGTAAACGGCATGTAATAACTCTTTTGATGCCTGTCGGGATAGCTAGCCGATGACCTCATTCTTCCGTTCCCCAATGTTCCATAGAGGCGCGTTCTTGTTAGGGTGTGGGGGTGGTTACGGAGAGACTGGGAGAGAGACTCTCGGTAAGGTCACCCCAAGGTCAAAGCCAACAGGCAGCAACTGAGGTCTCAGGTCTTTTATGCTGTAGCCCAGCAAGCAGGTATGTTGTGTCACCTCAGGTGTCTTACACAGGGAGCCATGTGCAGCTCAGATGACTGAGTAGAGTAAACCACCCTCTGTTTTCCTGAAGAGAATTCATTGTGTATTCTATAGCTGCGTGGGGCTGGGGGGCTGGGGTGGGCTACCTTAGCCTCCCTGATGTGGTTTCCGGAAGATACCAGCTCAGGACGTCTCCTCCCAGTCTCTGGACTCCGAGACAACCTGCAATATGCATAGTCAATGACAGGAGACAGTCGCAGCAAAGACCTCCTTTCATTATGATAACACACATTTCCAAAACGGAGTACACCATCTTTAAATATCACACAAAGAAGATCATCCTAAGATTTCTGTCTAACAAGTTACCCCTAGAACGGGTAAATGATGTTAAAAACGTTCCAGGAAGCCACAGAGGAACTACACAGGTTTACATTTGAATATTCACAGAACCTGAAATTGTTAGCTTGGTTAATGTTACTTGGTTAAGTTAATGTTTCTGCATAGTTAATGTTCCTGGGACTACGAAGTCTTGATTATTATTAGATTATTTTTAATCTAGTATTTTACTCAATTATATTGACCCTCCCAAAAATAATAAACAAATGTGGATTGTAAACATTTGACATCCAATAAATGTAAAAATGCAGCTGACATTTGTGAAACCATATCCATGTGTCAGCTATTTATAGTGCAGCAGGAGCTAAAATCTGACTATAGCTGCATTAAAATGTTTTTAATTAAGCTATTACAGACCTATAAAACGTTCAAATATTTTCTAGTTGATAATAAAGTAGAGCAGTCTTTCTCAGTCATGTTTGTTTACACCCATAGGCCAGCAAAGCTCTTATTGTATTTTTTTATTTGTGGAATGAATTAAACCAAACAAAATGCCTTTAAGTAGATAACTTTGCTTATGCTCCCAATGTTTGATAATTTGTAAAACTGAATACCCTGCATTTTAAATCTATATCTGTATTTAATTTTATTTATTTTTAATTGTTCCAAAGGACAACATATGAATTATCTCAGATTAATTCAAGCAATGAAGGCAACAATTTTTATTTTAAGGGCCAAAATAAAAGATTTTTAGATCAGATAAAAGTTTAAGGATAGTCTGCTATAGTTTGTACAAATTAATATCTGTGTTCATTTAAAAAATGCTAGAGTACCTAACCAGAGTATGTGCAAAAAACAAAAAATAACAACAACTTAAAAAGTGAGCACACTGAAATATTACAGATGCAGAATTTAAATGGCTTTCTCAGTGTTGGCAAAATGCTGTCTTCATCTACCGCTTTTGCTCAGTTGTCAGCAAGACATAATGTCATGATACATCTAAGCTTACCTAAAATGAGTTGAGTGTTATGTATATGGTTTACTTTTGAGCGAGATCTTGTAGAGTGAGATACAGACCTTTATCTTGGATACCATGATGTTTTGGTAAAACATTTTCAAGACAAAATGCAAGTTAGAGAGAGAAGTTAAGCAGGAGGGAATTGGTATTGTTATATTAAAACTTTATAATTCATTTTAGAGTTTGACGTGACAATGTTATCCAGACTGATGAATTTTACCCAGTTAGACTGAACTTGTCAACACAGTTAAACTAAATAACTCATTACTCTGGGCACCAGATCAGGAAACATAACTTTATATCACCTCATTAACATAAGAACGGAGTCCATTTGTAGCGAAGAAAGCTGGATGCATTTTCAGGCTGCGCTGTAAGCATTTCTTAGTGCGAGTGGAAATGTGATTTCATTCATATATGACGAAACATGATTCAAAATATTACATTTCAGCCTGTCCCTGCACTCTAGCTCTGCACTGAGTAAATCCTTATCGTTTGCAAATGTTGTACTGTATGTCACTGCAATTAATGACCCACAGTGTTCTGGGCAAGCGAATGAGACAGTGCATGAGTGCACTGGCTGGGTCCGTTGCATTGCAGTGAACCAGACCAGCTGGAAAACGTCCTCCCTGTCATCTTGCACCCCTCATACCTCCTTGTCTCCTCCCTGAGCTGTGAGTCCTTGCCACTCATTTGTGTGATGAGCGTTATGTTGGGGAAAAATAAGCGTTACACATAGCTGTCGATGGTGTGTTGACTGCTGGATCAGCAGTGAACCTCCAGTTTTTTTGATGATTATTCTGGGTCTGTCATGGCGTTTGGCAAAAAAACTGCAGGTTGTTGATTTTTGTGATGTCAAGCCAAGTCTCTGGGCATTAAAGTACCATCACGATGAAATCGCACTTTTCAATCCCACTGCCACTGAAATCTGCCATAAAATGAAGTTTTAAACAAGACCGCATTTGCAACTGCATATTGAAAGAGTCAAACTTTGTTTCATGTGCACGTTGGACTGAAATGAAGCACTTTGGAAAGGCTCAGAGCTGCCCCCCCCCCCCACCCCACCACCTTTTTATGAGCATTTACCGGCCTTGTGAGCCCTGGCAGGGACGGACACCATTTTAATGTGTGTTTCTATAAAAACGCCTGGAGAATGAAATAAGAACCAGGCTGGCTGATTGCTTAAGAGCTTGGGCTAAGGATGGAGTCTTTCTCGTCTTCCAGAACTCGTATGCAGTCTGCTGTGCATATAACTGATACCAATAACCAAACACAGACAAGCTCCAAGTGGACAGAGATCAAAGGTGGCGAAAATAGCAGGATGTCCTTCCAATACCTTCTCAATCCTGATGTTGATATCAAAATGTTATCAGATTAGGCACTGATAATACAGTCAAAAGATCCTAGTTAAAATGAACAGGAAACAGACTCTTGTTGCTATTTGCTTTGGATCACAGGCGAGATTAACCTGCTTCCCCATGACTTTTTTTGTACCCATTTGTATCAAATCTGGCAGTTATGGCCAGTAATCCCGTCGCAGTGAGCTACGACGTGTCTAGCATTAGTTTTTACTGCCGATGGTGCCTTTTTGAGACATTAATGGCTATAGTGTCTGAGAAAGGTCTGCTTACAAGGCCACCAGCAGAGCAGGACTTCAGACCACATGACCGTAAAAAAATCAGACGGCATCGTAATGGAAATACGAAGGAGTCAGGGATTTCAGGCAAAGGACTTGACCACTCTGTTAACACAAACTCGCTCTAATTGAAGAATGGCTCTGTCTTTTCCGATCATAACAACTCATCTCAAAACAAATGACTCACTGAAGAAAACATAAGCAAATGCGAAAGTTCTTGTTGACGAGATGATGCGCGGTCAGGTCTTCTGAGTGTGCTGTGCAGCTGCAACATGTCATGTGATCAGGAGAGTCCCACGTGTCTGTGGTGACATCAGCTGCTCCTTCATTTGCCCGTTTGGCCTCAAGGAGCGTATACTTATTTTAGTGAGCCTCATGCAACTCTGGTCAGGTTGTTGATCACCAGTGAAAATGACACTCAAAAAGAACCACAGCCTCTGAGAACCTGTGTAGTGCTGTTCGTGGACGTTCCTGTATACAAATGCCTTACATCACAGTAAAATCTGAGAGGGGGTCTGACCCGTTGGCTTTCAGGGATCATCGCAGCTGGGTTTGCACAAGTGTGGCCCATTGAATTCCATTCAAAGTTGCTGTTTACAAACGATCAGTAGGCAAGCAACTTCCTAAACCAACCCATTTCCCACAATCCCATTCCAACAACTCAACTGAGATATGTGCGCATGCTCCTCTTCCTTAAAGCTTTTCCAGAAAGCTCTGCTCTGCTACAACCCCCAGGGTTTGGCACCAGGTATCTGGATTGCACCAAGTCAAGCAGAATCAGCAGAGGTGAAAAGTTCCGGTCCAGAGAGTCAAAGTCCAGAACAAGATTCTGGAACTGTGACTCTTTAATCTCACATGGTAGGTTGAAACAAAATGTTGGTCTGTATTTGTACGGTCTGTATCTGAAATCTTCATCTCTGATTCCCAGTTTACACTCAAAATGATGCAAGAAACTTACAATGATATTATACTGCACTGCAATATCAATGCAGTATAACACAATAAACTTTTTACCTTCTTGATAATTTTTACTGTAAACATTTCTGCTGCACCGTGATTGGCCAGCTCTTGCATTTCCTTACCTTACAGAAACTCAGAGTTGACCGGACGATCTGGAGTTTGCAGCTCAGATATCCGCCAAATCCTGGCCACAAGACTAATACGGTGACAGAGTGAGTGCAGAGTGAGTGTTAATGCAGAGCATCTGGGAGCAACAATCTGGTTCTTGCAGTTGTACGACTTTGCAGCTTTGCAGAGCCAGACTATGTGTTGGAAATTCCTGACTCATCTCTACAATGCTAATGACATGACCTCATTCTATCCTGAGGGTCTGTTCACCATCACAAAGAGTCAGATCTTTAAAAATCATGATCTGGTCAGTTAAGTAGCAGAGGGGGTTGTTAATCTGTTTCAGCTGCTTTGGTGTTAATGAAATGAACAACAGGAACCTTAGAGGGGCAACAATGAGATGACCCCCATAACAGGAATGGTTTAACTGGTGGTGGCCACTGAAAGTTTTTCCTCCTCATTGTTTCTGACTGTTTTTCACTAATTTTGCATTTGGCTCTGGTCAGTATCACTACTGGTAGCATGAGGTGATACCTAAATCCAGTAGAGCACCTCTGGGATATATGTATCCAACACGATTTTTCCCCATTGAGATCTGATGTGTTTTCAAAGTGTTTCTTTCATTTTTTGAGCAGTGTATATATATTTATATATATATATATGCCCGGCCAGTTTGTACTGGATTCAAATGGGGACAAAACTGTCAGAGTCATGTGCATAAGACACATGACTGCATAGGCTATTATGAGCCATTGTATTGCATCTTGTTTTCTACATGAAAACATGCTGTCATGTTTAATATTACAACCAGAACCAGTAAACACACCCAGATGCGGGTCTAGCGCTTTAAACATTCCACTTTACAATGACATGACACAATGAAAATGCAATAATGCTGTTTCCTTGCTGTTTAAAAATGGAACGTTTTGAGAGCTGATACTGGGTTCTTTCAGAAATGGAAACAAGGCCCAGAAGTCAAGCAACAATCCTCTGGTATCAAAGCTTCTGGCTCTTTAACTGTCACCAATTCGGGCGGCTCGGGCACGAGAACGTGGCATGATTGGGGAAACAAAAAAGTGAACAACCCACTGGCGGCACCAAGACTTCAAAAACAAACAGGGTTTATTAAACAAAAACAGAACAGTACAAACACAACAAAACCAAAAATGACCACGAGGGGTCAAAAAACTAAAAAGGGATTACTGAAGACTAAATAACAAAAACCGATACACATGTAACATCAACTATGAACGGCAATGATCAACAACAGACACAACTCACAATGAACCACTGGGAAATTGAACAGAAGCAGGAACTAAAATACTGAGGTGTAACGAGACTAACACAGGACAGGTGAGGCTAATTAACAAAGACCAGGGAAACGGGGTACAGGTGAAAGTAATACTCAAAGGAACTAAACAAGGAAACAGAAACTAACACTGGGGAATAACAGACAGGTAAAGACATAAGCAGGGGCACAGAGAGCAAAAACCAACTACAAAATCAGGCACAAGAACTAGAGAAACTCAAATGAAACATTAATGATCAATAATACAAAAACTGAGGAGGTGGAATTTAAACACAGGACAGAGTACACAGACAACTGGACCCTGAAGGAGTTGGGCCATGAAGCCAACAGATCTGGGGGGAACTCAAAGACACACATGAAGGACGGGCTGACCAGCAACACCTGCTGGCCAAACGGGGAAGTGACACAGAGTGAGACAACAGGGGCTGACCCTGACAGAAACTGTCATTTACTTAGAAGATGTCTGAGGATTTGACCTATGAACTTGGCTCATGTGGACCTTCTCATGAAATAACCATGATGGTTCCTCCTCATTCATTCAAAAGATGAGCTGAAATGTGCAAGCTAAGGGCCACTTTGCATGGAACTTCAGAAAAGATGCCTGGCGGCTAACAGATCCAGACCATAGCAGCTGTATAATGTTGTTTAATTGTCCTCCACCATGCTGCCATTTTGGTTCCCAGAGGACGTCAAAGCACACTGCAGATTAAACCCATTCTCTGTTGGCTAAATATCAAGAATTTTTGCCAACCCTCCCCCATCATGATCTTTTACCATTTACTGATTCTGCTGAGGAACTGGAGATCAGAGCAGCCCAGCCCTTAGGCAACTTTAAGGGCTCACTCTATGGTCTGCGCTCAGCCTGCTTCACTCTTTTGTCCCGATGGAACGCAAGAGAAGCGGCAAAAGACTGACTTTTTTCACGAGCGCCTTCATTCGCATGGCTACTCTTCTAAAAAACACAGAAGAGGAAAAACCCAGTATGTAAACAGCTGGATCTGCAGCCAGTCCAGATCCTTTGTCCTGCCATCTCGACAGGCTGTAATTACACGCTGTGACGACATGTTTGTGTTTTCAGTGCGCGTCAATGGCTTCAAATTGGGCTCAGTGGGGCAAGATGCCCCCGATGCTACTAGCATCTCGAGAGGCACTGTGAGTAAAGGTCAGAAACACAGGGATTCCATCAAGTCTTTATGGATTAACCGCTTCATAAACTGCAGATCACTCCTCCACCAACAAGCTTAATGAATTTTCCTTAGTCTTTGGTGTAGCAGCTCCAACATTGCAACATATGTTCATGGGGCAGGAATCAGGTTTTTATGTTTATGTTGTGTGATGGGTAAATGTTTCTTTTCGTTGTCATGACAAACACTGTATGAATGAATGCGGTAAGAGCGTGCTGTTTATACAGTGGCTGCTTTTTAATTACGGGACACGTGGCAAAAGGGTGATTCTCATGAAATCTTTGTTTTAAAGATTTCAAACATGAAGTATTTAGAGTTGCATAAACAGATTTTTTTTGCCATTTCTAACCAGGTCTGAAGTGTTCGTAAGGGTAAATTCTGAATCATTTACAGAAAATGAAGCATGTTTCTCAAAACAAGTCATTAAAACTATCATTACCGTGACAGTCTGAAAACATCAGACACCATTAATAAAGCCAATACTTTTTCATATTTAAAAAAATTGCTTATTAACAGTCATGGTCATTAACAATCATGCTTAATTGCTTAGTAACTCTGAAATAATGTATATTTTTAAAATAACATTTTTATTTCATTGTGACTGATGTCTGTCATTAACGCAACACCGTCTGAAATCTGCAACCTAATACTTTTCGTATTTCACTGAAACTTTATATATTGTTTTAATAATATGGCAAACCTAAAGCAACACAAGTAGATTCTGCACATGCATTTAAAAGCAAGCGCTATTTTTTGATTTATTAAATTAGCATTAAATGGACACCTTTGCAGTAATGATACAGAGGTTTCGGAAATGAAGTGGATGGTTTCATGGGAATCACCCAAAAGGGTTTTTCCCTTGTTTGTAAAGGCTTCGAACAGACAGATATTTACAGGCTCCCTTAGCGAGCTGCCCGGACGGATGACGCGCTACGCAGCGTTTCTTACATGTGAGTTTCCATTGTTTAAGCATTACCCGTAATTATGCTAAAGCAGAAGAGAAAGTTTTAGTGTCACAGATATGGCCGTCTAACAATTACAAGCGAATAAATCTTTGCTTTACAGGCCGTGCTTATTAAACTGCCTCTTTATAGTGTCAGAGGTCATGTCATCGTGTTACACAGGACTCTCAATAAACTTGCAGCAGACCGTGAAACACGCTATGGTCCGCGCTCAGCCTGCTTCACTCTTCTGCCCACGATTGAACGCAAGAGAAGCAGCAAAGCCAGCTGCCGTCACTCAGACTGCTCCTGATGGCAAGAACAGCCATCAAGACAGACACAGAATACCGCGTGAAAGTCTTAGGCCATATGTAGTCAAAGAAAATGTTTAAAGCTATTCATCTGGGTAGTAAGTGTATTTTGCTCAGAAAAGCAATGCAATTTTACATAACACATGCAGATTAGCAGCAGCACATTAAAAACAAGAATTTCTTCTGTTCCCTAAAAGGTTACCGATATCTTGCTTGAATGGCTAGAAGACCACAGGTTCGGTTTACAAACTTACCCCCAGCGGTACCCCAATCATTCCCTGTAATTAATTAACTTTAATTAGTTAACAAATTAGTTACATAACTCAATGAGGTATTGATTAGGCAAACCAAGTGTGCAAGTGGTTGAATCAAAGTACGCAGGTGTATTCGATGGTGAGTGCAAACACTGGGGTGACTTTAGGAGAGGTTCTGGAATAGCTAAGCAGATACACTTTGACAGACATAATATCATAGTTTTACACCAATAAGTGGATCATTTAAGCAGCATTTTTTGTACTGTGCATTATTTCCTGCTGCATGGGAGTTGGCTGGTATCTAATGTACCTGTGACACTTTAATGCAGAGCAGTCTGATACTCACCATTCAGCACACCAGGTCATGGAAGGGACACATGCAGAAGCCCAGTCAAACTTAAATTTTAATGTAATTCTTTATAACAAAACACAGTATATCTCAGCATGTTCACATTAGTGATGTACCAATAAGGACATTTTTGAGAACAAACTTTACCAAAAGTTCAGAGTACTACATTATATAAGTTTATGCATCATATTTTACCATTAACCGCTTTCAGTTACTGTAACACATTTCAAATAACTACGTTACTTAAATTTAAAAAATCTGCAAAAAAATCGAAAAATCTGCCATGGCATTAGCATAGTGTTTATACAGTATTTGCAACCATCACTTGGCATACAAATAAGGACATAGTTTCTAACGACGTGAACAGTAAGTGTTACCAACTCTTGGAATACAAATAAACTCAGAAACCCATATTTGTTCTCAGCCACACGTTTCAAGTATTCTGTTACCATCACAGTGGCGGGCAGCTCAGGTGCGGGAACGAGGCATGGCAGACACAGAAGGTGGATGACGGGAACGAGGCATGGCAGACACAGAAGGGCCCCAGAATAAAAAACAGGGTTAATTAAATGAACTTAAAAAAAAAAACACAAGAAAGGACTAATAAAAACAAAGGACCATGGGGGGGGGGGGGGGGTCAAAAGGAAAGGGGATAAACTAAGACCAAATTACTGAAACCGGGAAAAAATCTAACACAGAGAATATTTAACAATGCAAACCACACACACACACCCATACACACATAATTCCACGCACCAGACATTTTTCTAACTGTGTAGTACATGGGGCGTGTATTACATATGATGGTCAATCATGAAGGGCCAGCATTTTAAAAAGGCTCATTGGCGGTAAATATCTGCTCATTTTTAACCATCACTGGCCGAAGCAAACAGTGCATCTCTAGTTCATGTGACGATTATCTAAAAATGAAATGTGCACATCAGTGCCAATAAAGAGAACTGCAGTCCCCTTTCTTCTATAGACTTCCAAAACAGAAAAGTCAATAGAATTAGAGCATAAATATCTCGTAAAACAGCCTGAAGACGTTGCCATTTGATCCTTTGTCTGTGCATTCACTCACCGTGAGTAACAAATGTCTCTCTTTATTTAAAGTCCCCAAACAGGTAAATACCAGTGACATATACAGTTGAATCACACAGTAGTACAAAACGTCTCCAATTTCAGGCACCTGTCACATTATCCTTGAGGATGAATAAGGATCCAGACTTTATGGATAATTTATACTTTCGCTCTATGAAATTCCGCGTATTCCTGTCAGGTTGAAAGTGGGAACACGAAACATGATAGAACCACTTAAGCAGGCTGTGGTATCGGGTTGGGCATGTAATATCAATCAAACCAACTTTGACGGAATTCCAGGACTTGTGCAGTAATTATAGATACCAGTCAAGCTGTGTGCTTACGGGTGTTGTGGGATCGATCCTGGAGCCGCCACACTTCACTTGTGGCATAACCGAGCAGGCCTTCAAGCATGCCAGGATTGTGCAGAGCCTGGCGTTACCCCAACTTTCGGCCACTGGCTGACTGCTTGGGTTACAATGCCTGTAATATAAAAACTAAATATATTTAGTCTCCCTCCTCTGTGACATCTGCAGTTAAAAAATAAAAAAAAAACATGTGTCCTGCAGATAGAATCACAAAACTGATGACCTTAGAACATAGTAATGTAGGAAGAGAGGGAGACTTGGACAGCAGAGGGTTTGAGTCCCTGAGGAAGCTCTATGTTGTCCTTCTAGGTTGAGACCAGGAGCTTCTTATACAAACAGGTTGAACATGGGGAAATGAAGGTTTTTATAGCAAACTGGTTACATTTATTGACAGGCCTGTCTGGCAGCAACTACTGACCAGCTATGACAACGCTAATGGTAACTGTCCCATTGTCTTGAAAAAAAAATCCTTGCCAAGGTACTTTGTAATGTTACTTCAGGGAGGATAAACATTACAGCAAGATTTGCCAAAGTATGACACTTAGCTGGAATAATATCTTTAACATTTTAACAAAACAAGCAGAAGATACATAAGAGGGTGGGGCTAGAGAGCTCCTGGGAGGGGGCATCCATTCATTTTCATGTAAGAATGGCCAGCGGACTGGTGATGACAGGAGAGCAATAGAAAAGAAGGGAAACAGATCCAACATGAAAAGAAACTAACAGACAGTTGTTCCTGGAATTCATCATAACCGAATTACTCTGATGCTAGGTTTTGACAAAGTAATTTTAGGCCATTATCTTTGTGATATATCCACCAATGGCAAAGTTCCCCTACGCTGCAACCCTAGAGTGGCGCTTGGATCTGCGGATCAGTGTATCTTAAATCCACCCCTTGCTGCGAGACAGTTCGCTGTGCGTATCAAAAAACGACAATGTCCTGCCTGTTAACGTGTGGGAGGTTTTCGGGGGCTTTGTGGCAATGATAAAAATACATCTCATATGAAGATGGACCATAGGTGCCTTTAAGGAGAAACTGGCTTATGGCCGGGCAGCTAAAACGAGCCCCACTGAGGGGAGGGACACCCAAGATGGTCTTGTCTGCGAGGCTCTGCCTCA
Organism: Brevimyrus niger; assembly: GCA_015164015.2. Classification (NCBI taxonomy): domain Eukaryota; kingdom Metazoa; phylum Chordata; class Actinopteri; order Osteoglossiformes; family Mormyridae; genus Brevimyrus; species Brevimyrus niger. The sequence goes on along the minus strand of JAABNY020000119.1, from coordinate 7,953,518 downwards.
GTAACTTATGATAATAATAAACTGATTTATGTAAATGGGGATTAAAAACATCCAGAAATACTTGTGGAGAGAATGCTTCTGCGAAGCCCCTCCCGGCTCTCAGAGAATACTCCAAGGACACTCGGACAGAAACCTTCCCCAGGCGCATCCCAAGGCCGGCTATCGCTTGATCGGTTTGGCTGCCCGAATTCACAAGGCAGTGTTGAAGTGATGAGTGTTGAATGAGTGTTTTCTTCAGGGTTTTGAACCGGACACTTGAGACTGAACCGTCAGCTGGAATGAAAAGGTCGAGGTGCTTGATTAGACACGACGAGACCCGATCTTTACTACTGACACATCTTCCCCAAAAGAGACTGACCGTCCCAAGGAGCCAAGGGGAGCCAGCAATGGGAGCCAGCTGACTGCTATTCACGGGTGCGTGGCTAAGCCACCCAGTACTGCACAGGCGCTGCTGATAGAAGTCGCAGCCATTGGAATCCGTGGAGCGAGCCTTTAACGCACACCACCGAGATTGATATCGGCTTCAGCTGTGGCATTGGGATTTGTTTTGCCCCATCCCTTCAAAAGCAACAGTTTGTTGAAATTTAGATGGAGAAGCACGGGGATATTTACGGTCCGGGTATCTCGTTACTTCAACAGTCAAGGGTAGGTGAGGGAAATGGAGAGGGGACTGGAATCTGGGAGTGTCCTGCTTGTGTATTTAGAGATCATTCCTAAACAAATGGACATCTGAAGGCATGGCTTCACTGAATGTTGTATCAGATATTCATTTGTTATTTATGTTACGTATTTATACAGTGGATATTTTGGCTCAGTAGGAAGTGCTGCAGCTTTGAGACCAACTTTGTGTGTGTGACTTTCCCAAAGATCCACCTACGGGCCAGAGAGATGCCAGATGTATCAGGCTGCAGGGTCACCCTAATCCTGCACCGGAAAATGTGCTGCTTGAGGACTGAATTTATTTCTCATGCAGCTTACAGTACAACACAACAGCAGCTTTGGCATTTTTATTTACTGAGCTACCAAAGTAACTGCCGATATTTTCACGGAAGTCTAGACATTCCTCAGAGCTTTAAAGAATCGTATCAGCAATATACTTTTTGGACAGACCTGCTTTCAGCTTTCAGGCATGGATAGTAGCTACATCCTACACAGAACCCCACTGGACTATCATTAGACTAATATTGGACCCACCCACAGGTTACACCCTTTATCACAGGTTTCACCCTTTATCTTTCTAGGGTGAGCACCGGGATCACTCTAAAAAGATCACTGAAGGCTGGCGTATACTCCTGTGCCAAATTGACGCCGTAGGTACTGCATAGCCCTTGACGCTACACTGTAGTCTTCACCATTCCCTGAAATGTTAACTACATGCCACGGCGACACAAACCACAAGAGCTGCGATTGGTCCGCTTAGCAGAATTAGTGATTTTTTTTTTTCTTATGTGACTGAAGAAAGCATTCATCGCAGGTGTACTTAAGTCACTGACTGAAGCTCCATTCACAGCTCTAGAAAAAGTTAGGAGACCATTTCATATTTTTTAAGAATCTGCTGGTGTAACCCTGGTTCTGCTGGCAGAGGGCTACACTGAGTGGTAGGTTACTTCCAGGCTGAAAATGTCTAAGAATAAGTACCATGACCAAGAATTTCTAAGTACCTCGGCAAGGATTTTGTTTTCTTATTCTCAAGACAATGGGACGTCTATGGGAGCGTAATCACAGCTGCACAATATATGCTGTCAGCTAAGCCCTTCAGTAAAGATAAGCAACCCGCTTCACAGACCATCATCTTTATATGAGAAACACTTGCTCTCAGGCTAAAAAGAGTGGCAGCGACCAAAAACCAGCCAGGCGGAGGGCAGAAACAACTTTCTAATGTCAGAGACGACCGTCTACTTATCCAGCGGTGCCTCATGAGTCGGAGGATGACCTCAAGTGACCTTCAAATAGAATGGGAAACATTAAGTGCAGGTGTGAAGTGCACTGTTAATAGCAGTCAGAACAGCGGGCTGGAAAACTGGAATGTCTGGAGGAAATCTAGAAGGGCATTAACCCTACCAGCCTACCTATCCTGCTAGAAAGTGCCAGAAAGGTGGAGCCGAGGCTCTTCCGCATCACTAATTCCTCCTGATTTCCCGTCAGCAGCCCCGTCCCCAGAAACACAGCCAATATGAATCCACTGCTCTTCATATTAACACATACCCAGGAAAAAAAAAAGAAAAAACCATGGTGAAAAAAAAATCCCCCCCAAGCTGTAGACATTACTCACACGTACCACACAGCCCCGCATGTTCAGCGGAGTCAGAAAGATTTAAGTCATAAAAGGGGCCACCGCATGACTGTTTACCATGAGCTACGCCAGGAAGAGAAAGTCTTAACATTTTGATCCATACGGAAATATTTACCACTAATAGTCAGTGGTGTCTCAAGCACATCCGTGTGAGAGTGGAACATTTAAACTAGAAAAAAATGAGGTAATTGGAGGGTAAGCCGTGTGCTGCTTAGTAATTTGTGTGTAACGTCTCTTTTGTGTTTTGTGTAACGTCTCCAGTTGCACCTTAATGTTGGATCTGTGAGGGATCCCTTTTAGATGGAGGATGGAGCCTTTTCCACAAACTGAACCTGCCCATCAAATGTAGCGTCCATCCCCTTAAGTGCTTCTAGAAACCATATAAACCATTTCTATAAACAGCTCATCCTGGTTTGGGGGGGGGGATCCTGGGACTGTCCCAGGCAATGCAGGGCAACTGGATGATTCCAGTCCATTGTACGGCACATAGTGTACATTTGCGTGTCACGTATTTTGCAGTGTAGAAATGAGGCACATGGCATGTTATACGTGCTGTCGAGGAGGCGGCTAGGCTGAGCTTCCAGTGAGAGCCCAGCTACAAGTATAAGCAGTTTTGGAGCAGGAGGTACACAGCGACTTCTAACAAAGTTTAAATGAACAGTTAACACCACGATACAGAATCGCCACGATACAGAATCGCCACGATACAGAACCGCTAACTGACTGCGAGAGGAGCCCTGTTCAAATTTGGGTGAAACATGCAAACTCCACGCAGCAACTGTAAATGGGAATCAAAAGCACACCTCTGGGGCTGTGAGGTCGCTGTGCCACCCAGTATTTATTGCTGCAATATGAAATATTTCACTCCTGAGTTATTAATCTCGCCTCCTGCTGTATCTGTAGCTGTACGCCATCTCTGCATGAGCGAAATAACTCGAGCAGAGCTTCTTCTCACATTCCACGCAACCTGGGAGAGCTCACGCCCCTACGAACTTCTATGCAGGAATAGGAATGCACTTTGTAGCCTCGTCTGAAATAAACCTGTTTCCAGTTTCAACTATCGGCAGAAATTCTATGCCGCCCTTCTTTGATCCAAACTCAGACGTAGCTGACAGCTAACTGGCTGAACGGGATTAATGAAATTGACTCCTACATACAAATTTATTGGTCCATTTGTCCAAAGATGTTTAATAAGGTTCCAAATTATGCTTCTGACAACTTCGCAAAGAAGTGATTGAAAGTCTCATTAGACTAATTATCATTAAGCTGCTTACATTTCAAATTTTTTTTTTTACTTCAAGCTAAAGCTGAAAAATTATTTGCTTTCTGCTTAAAAGAATTGAGATGTCAACTTTCAAACGTAATGGTCCAATCGAACATAATGGTCCAGCTGGTCAATACAGAGATGGAAGGAGCGTCTGCATCCTCTGCCCGGTGACAGCAAACACACGACATGTTTGATCTGCAGATTTAAAATCATCACTGAACTTTTCAGCAGGACAGGTGGGGTTTTTCCAGGAACTGTGGGAAGGACTTCTGGAGAATCTCCAGAGCTTGGTATCCTGTGATAACTAGCTCTGCTCGCAAACACTGCTACAGCGTCCTCCAGGAATCCCAGCAGAGTGGTAAAGAGCACATGGAGACGCAGCATGGCAGATGTATAATGTAACTTGTCAAGAAGGAGACTGAAGAAACAGCTCCAAATGGTGAGGTCATAGCAGGCAGCTGGGACCACAGGTGGCTAAGGGGTGGGGGCCTTTCGGTGAGGTCTCTGTGCCAGACCTGGACTTCCCCTGTGGCTTTCATTCCATTACTTTTCCTCTAATACTTATTACAAATTAAGCATTACATCACTCAGCAGGTACTTCCATATAAAGTTGTGCATCCCATTCTGGCATACAGCAATCTTCCGTTATACGGGCAATTACTATTGGAGTTTATAGGAGCTGAACAAATCAAAGCCCCCTTTCCAGTCAGCTAACCAGGCATACGATCTTGTATCTTACGCATAAATTATGCACAAATTTTCTATGGGGTTTGCCCAGTGGGTGCTGGACATTAGGACGTTTCTATATCTTCTTCATGTCCATGTCTATCATAGGTCTCAGCTTTTCAGCAAATCCTTCATATTCATTGACAATCGGTGGTTTTACCGGAGACCATTTTAGTTCTGACCACATTTATTTGGCAGTCTGGCCTTCATAAAGACCCACATTGTTTTACTTTGTCATACAACCACCGCAGGATTATTTGATTCCTCTCCCTTACTGTCTGCTGGGTCTCTTCCTCAGTCTGAGTTTCACAATTGTCTATCATTAATTGCTGTTATCGGCTTGATTTGTCTGGTGCTCTTATTTCTTTATGAAGTCCATGTCCTACATGATGGTTGTACGGCTGGTCACCACTAATGGCAACATAAAGGAGACAAAGACAATATTTGGCTCACAATGTAGGGGTTTCATTGCACAATCAAGCACTAAAGCCACTTAAATCTGTGTTTAAAAACAACTGCCTTCAGAGTCAGGATCACTTTCTTGTCACTATTGTGCACAGGAGCTAGGCTAAACTCCTTTTATAACAAAACACAGACAGGCTTCAGGTGAAGAACTTACACAGGTGAAACCTATCTGGAAAATAGCCAGATCACCCTCAGGGAATCGTGCCACATGGCTACAGAGCCATAACTGACACCCCCTCACAATGCAGGTAATGTGCCTCATTCCGGACTCCCCGAGCAACCGCTTGTTCGATACAAATTGGTACCCAAGGATTCTCCAAAGAGACAGTAACAAAGTCTAGTGTTTGTCTCAGCTCAGCCACACAGCAAGACATGGAGCAGCGAGGCTCTACAGACTTGGACCCTTGCAGCCACACACCCCTTTCCAACAACCTCGTGACCCCCCTATGTAGTCCCAATCTGTCTACTGACTTTGCATATTCCTTCAACAAAACCCTCCTTATCTGCCTTTGGCGCCCTTCTCCACAGCCGTCCTTCTCAGTTCTTAGTACAGAGCAGAATCACCATTAGGCTGTGGGCTACAGCTCCTCTCACCAATATCCTCCTTCCAGAAACACCGGCAACACCAACCCTCAGTAACTTTCAGTGTCTTGTCATGAAAGATCTCCCACAACACATCAGGATCAGCAGTCACACCCAAGATGCTTGCACACTTGACCTTGGAGTCTGGCCATGTCCAGGCTCATTCTCCTAGCAGGTGGTAGCCTACTGGACTTAAGGAGAAACTTCAGAGTAGCAACAACAAGTCTGTGGTCAGAATTACAGTAACAAACTGGGCACCACTGTAGACCCTGAAGTTCTGTAGCAGCCTCCAGCATCTGCCCATGACTACAATCCAACAGTGTGGCTTGGGGCACTGCAACCAGGATCCAGCGGGCTGCAGACCCTGATCTTTTGCAAAGTCAAGGAACATGGAGCCACATCCACTGTGGTTGCCAGACCCATGGGGACGGACACAATCCTCATGGCCAGCCCCGTCAGTGCTAGTAGTCGCACTGAAGTCACCCATGACTACAGGAGTCTCACCTCATGGGCACCAGTCAACCACCGAGCAAATTTGTGAATGAAATGCCTGCCTCGGCGAGACATCACCCACCGCGGTTGGAGTGACATCAGACACTATCAGTAGGAGTCGATCTACTACAGCAACAACCACTCTCTAAGTATGCCAGTCATCAGAGCGACCAGAGCAATAACAGGTGTACCCGCTTACAGAGATCTGGCCACTACCCAGTCTGTGTACCTCAGAGAGTGAAATGAGTCTACAAAGCTCTTCCAACAACAAGTCATTATACCAAAGGGACAAGATATTCCACATGCCTACATAGGCTTATCTAATTAGGACTCGAGTGCTCCTTCGGGGATGAGGCTTCTCTCCCCCATCCGCTTCATGGTGATGGCAGCCTTCCTGTGGGCAGCTACAGCAGAGCTACTCCTGCAAACAGAACAGAAAAGAGTCCTGTCGACGACCTTGGAGTCTTGCGTAATATTTTTGAGGTGGCTAGAGTGCCAATCCCACCACCAACCCCCAAATTTTTCCCCCGCAAGTTGGAGGACTACTTGCAGGTCCAGAGGTAGTTTAATGTCATACCCAGGACCAATAACATTTATTTATAGCTATCTGAAGACATTTTGTGCATCATGGTCCCTAAATGTGAGACGTAGAAGTGAATTCGCATATTCTTAAAATACTGAAAAGGAACTGACTCATCGTTAAGAGCCATGTTCTATAAGGTCAGAGGGACATGTGACACTTAGAACCAGCTAAAGATTAAAACGAGAAATATGAATCAAATTTCATGCTTTCAGCTAATAAGCAGGATTTTTCAGCTTGTATTTCATGCTTATTTTACATCTGATTTTCTGCCTTGGCTATGCCTTTAATGTATGGAGTCAAAGTTCATACCTAACCACCTTAACCTGTTAGCCACTTTGGTAGCTGGATATATCTCCAGTTGTGGAATTTAGCTTCTGTTTCTCTCCCATTAGGGCTACGCCTGCGACTTGCAGCAGCGATTTTCCCATTCGATCTCCAGATCCCCAGCGCTTTATAATGCCTGACAACGTACCCAGTGGCATATTAAGTGGATTTAATTTATTCGCAGCATGGCCTATCAAGTTCACATGAAACCATCTTTTTCTTGGCCCGTGTGAGATAATTACTCCTCCATGTGCCATCTATTACTCCATTCTCTATTTGTCACACGGACTTTCTCGCTACTACAGATTTACGGCTGGCGTCAAGCTGAAAACAAAGTTCTATGCTTGTGATCCAATGGTCCAGGAGTGATAGAGGCCAGCGCCATCCTCGAGTATTTCTTCAAGTTATTTCTGGGGGAAAGCCAGCCTCCTGCCGGTCCGTCGGAACCAGCAGATGGGACATTTCTCTTCCCTTCTGCCAAGTCTCAGGGATCACAGATGGTTTTACAGCGAGATGTCGATGGCTCCCAGTAGATGGCTCATCGAGGCATGACAGGGGAGCGCGATTCAGTATCATCATATTCCAGAATTTTTCAAGTCATCTGTCACTGCCCTGCTTACCTGAAGCAGCACAAATAGCAGTGAAGTGCCTTGTTATTTTCATAGACGTTGCCTGTCAACTTTGAACCTTCAGGAGAAAACAGTTTGTCAGCATCCGGGAAAAGACCTCCACATCAGTTGTCAACTTTTCAATTTCCATCCACTCTGTCTTAATGGTAACTGAATCCGAAATGTTTAATTTTGGATCACAAATGCAGTTCTATCCCACTGCTTTCTGTTCCTCACTCCTGCCTTTTGCTTCTTCACACCTTAGAGAAGGCTATAAAAATATCGTTGGGTTTCACCAATTCAAAATAAAACTGGCCTGAGAGACCATTTCACACTTATTTTGGCCTGTGTGTGTTTGAGGAAAAATCACTAAAAGGATTATTCTGCAAATTATTACTGTGGAAACGATGACAAAAGGGCAGACCTGAAAACCAAAAACTTTCGCTAAAAGCTGCGAAAACTATTTGCTGCTTTCCCTGCTCCGGGCTGGCTTCAGTCTTACCTTTCTTTGGTTGTCTTCATCACATAATGTTGTTAGATAACACGCTTTAGTTGTATCGCAGATATTTCCATAAAAATGTCTTACCTGTTCAGGCAGGGGGACATTCACAGGCTGTAATTGTCTTTCTCAAGGGACACAATGTGTGACGAATAAATCTTTCAAATTTGCAGTTGTCATTCTGGAAACCGTGCATATTTCGTAATGCCAATACAGCTTCCTGGGTAGCTGCAGATCAGGACTTTCAGATGTTAAAAAGTAAACCGTGTCGCTACCATGAGAGAGCTCTGTCCCACAAAGAACAAAGCTGTCTTTTACCATTGTTATCCATACTGTAACTGTAATGTTAAAACACACATTGTTACTTGATATTTCGGTTGTCATGCTGCTTCACGGAATGCATGCTATCCACACCACACTGGAGAGAGTATGTTAAAATAAGCTAATAATGCAGTTATATTAAATTAGCATTCAGCCAACGCCGTTGCCAGATGATATAATTCCCCTTGCCTCATCAGTGAGGCCGCCCAGCCATGAAGTAGGAGATTCCTGGACTGAAACAATGATCCCATTGATCAATGGGGTCTGTCCTGCATTTTCGGCACACCTGGAATTATGAGTGCCTTCCTTTTCCATGGCGCCCTGTTCCTGAGAATGGCTCCAGGGGCAAACAGCGTGCTTCATAATGACATGTAACTGTGGAAAAGTCTTGTCAATACAGTCCACGTGACATGGTCTGGTCCAGTCATTGTCTGACGAGCAGCAATGATCTTTTTTTTTTTTTAACTGCAGTTTGAAGAGGGCTCACGTTATGGTTGTCAAACCTGTGGGAGACATATTTCCTGTTCGGGACTGACTTTGTAACATGTATAGACCTTCAAAATGTGAAAACGGCAATATATTTCTTTTGTTGAAACACTCATGAAGTCAGTTGAGTGACAGATGACCTTTCACTCTGTCCCATTTGCTCCCTCTGTTTCCGGAGAGAGTATTTAATCATCTTCTGCCTGATAGGTCTCACTTTTACACTTGCCTGACCTGGATGATTATAAGGGTTCCACCGGGTCCAGCCGTATACTCCACAGAATCAATGTCACCACAGATATTGAGTCAGCAGAGAGAATAATGAAAATAAATTAGCCAGCCTCTGATTCAAATCTGGACCTTTACAATATGTGCGGTTTCATTTGTGGATGAATTTTGTTTTCAGCACATGCACGCAACCTTCAATCCTCAATTCAGAAGTACATAACAAAAGGAATGAGTGGTTTAGAGGTCAAGAGCAACTTTGTCTTTTAAAGCCATTTGCTTCCAAGACAATGTTGTGTCCTTCTGTTTTCCACATTGAACTCCTCCAGCTCTGAACTTTATATTGCGCTTCCCTTTAGAGAGCCATATCAGTTAATCTGAGCATTTTGCCGAATTCAGATGGGAAAATGGAAATTGCTCTCATGAATATTCAAGAACGCCCACAGCGATAAGATCAGTTAGCCAGGCAAAGACCTGAGGAAACCAAACATAAAAATCCTTTTTTGGATCCCTCACTCTGTGTTGGAAAGATACCACCAGAATAGGCTAGCGGAGATCAGGGGGGATTCTGAAAGGATACGTCAATCACCGGGTCATCAGCAGAAGTGATTGCCATGTATTTAGCAATAGCTGTTACCCACAGTACACTCTGTGTTTTAAGCTTTAACTTTCTCAGACGAGAGAGTCAGGGTGTGCTTTGGAATTAAGAATGGGGACTCAAAGGCACAATTGCAGTAGCTAGTTAGGCCACCTCTCAGGTCAGCTTTCTAATCAGGAACTTGTCCACAAATAAAATTGTGCTTTGATTTTCAATATCGTGGCGCACGGCAGACCCAAGCACCTCGGTGGCAGGATCAACGTGAAGTGGCTGTGAAGAGGACATGCTCTTTAATGGCAGCTCTTTAAAGGACTAACACAAATGGTAACCACAACTCCATCAGGCATAAAGTGGAAATGCAGGGAGGTCTGATGCTGGATGGTAAGGCACACGCACGACACAGGTGAAGGCATTTGGGACATTTGGGAACGCAAGTATTTACAATAACACAAACAAGGGCCATTTAGAAAGATCTCCCAGCATGCACTGCACTGTTAATTAGCTCCACTATGTGGAGCCATCTCGGTAGTGCTACACATCAAAGATTGTGCGGTCAATTCTGAGTGGCACAACTGCAGAAGACACATAGCATTATAGGAAAATGCCCTTGAAGAAAGAAACCATCAGAGGAGCCGGACTCAAAGGTGAAGCCCATCCTCCAGGGGCTGGTGATTTGATGACTTGCTTTTTGAATTGTGTTGACAGGATGTTCAGATGATAATGTTACCATGCTGACATTGACAGAACCTTTGTTAAAATGTAAAATGTGGAAATAACATTTCATTAATGTTACAGAAAGAACATTCTCTGTGAATTTTGAGAAAACCTTTACATTCCGCTGTCTAAAGTCCTGGGAATGTTCCTGTTAACTAGGTTACTATTTGGGCTCCTGAGGTCTTTGTTCTTATTAAAGTCCATATCCTGAACGATTTCACAAAATACATCCGTCTTTGTCAAAGTACTACACAGAAATTTCTTTTGCTTAACCCACCTGTTGAAACAATAGGTTTTAAACCTTTGCAGGTATTTTCTAGTCCATAGAGTTGCTTTTGGGGATGTCCAAGTGTAAAATATCCAAGAATGGGTATAAACCAAAGGGAACAAGACAGGGGAGTTCCTAGCTATTGGAAAGATTCAGGACTAAGTCAAGTTTACCTGGAGCTTGACTTATTTTGTTTGAAGTAAGATTGGCATCGGGGCTAAAGTATGCCCAAAGGCACAAGACACTATGTGGATGGAAATTAGGAATAATTTGGGACGGCAATACCAGAAACCCCCAGACTATAGTTCCTGCTCACTGTACTATCCAGCTTGGACAGATGACAACAATCAAGTGCAATTTGTTTCAGAATTTCCCTTCCCTTCCCTATCAAGTCATCACATCAGCATTCGCAAGGCATTCGGTCAGGGAGATGAACAGCTTGGCGAATCTCTCCGTGTGTCGCATTGAACAAAGAACAAGACGTCAAACAGCACCCATGTTTGTGTGTTTATCTCATCGCCAGGGTGGATGTAAGGAATACGCAATGAAGCCAGGCAGGACGGAGGTACTCAAGCTAACGGCTAGAGCAGAGTATCACGATCACGTGGCTTTCCCACAAATCGGGGTCCTTGTGAGTCCAAACGCGATGTATCCTCACTCAGGCCTTCGCTCCTCTTGCTAACACACTGAGGATGACATTGGTACAGACTGACTTCTGGCTTTGAAATGAGGACAGGTTTGTTGGGGGGGAGGGCAGGGGGACGAGCAGACATCCCACCTCTCCAGGAAGTTCTCGGAATGGACAGCAGCCCCCTGACACCTGCAGACGATGCGTCCCGGTGATCTGCCGCTGTACTATTCAGCCGTGGTAAAATTAGCCAGCAGGAATTTTTACTGCTGCAACCTCACCCCAGATTTTACCACCACTCGCTAGTCCAGGTCAGCAAATTTTTCCCTGTCCACCCACCCACCGTCACCGCAGTTCGCAATACAGTATATATAAGGTATTACCGTAATACCAGCCAAGCGTTGGCCAGCGCCCCACCCTCCCCGATGCTCCTCTTCTGCCTCCCTGGAATCAATACCCCTAATGTGGGATATCTGGGAGAGGTCTATAGCATATTAATGTCCGTAATATATGAACATAAGAACATAAGAACATAAGAACTATACAAACCAGAGGAGGCCATTCGGCCCATCAAGCTTGCTTGGGGAGAACTTAACTAATGGCTCAGAGTTGTTAAAATCTTATCTAGCTCTGATTTAAAGGAACCCAAGGATTCGGCTTGCATCAGGAAGACTATTTCATACTCTGACTACGTGCTGTGTAAAGAATTGCTTCCTTAAATCTAGTTTGAAATGTTCTCCCGCTAATTTCCACCTATGGCCACGAGTTCTTGTATTTGAATTAACGCTGAAGTAACTATTTGGTTGAACAGCATCCAAACCTGTCAGAATCTTGTATACCTGGATCATGTCCCCCATCATTCTTCTTTGCTTGAGGCTGAATGGATTTAGCTCAACTAACCTTTCCTCGTATGACATTCCTCCAAGACCAGGAATCATTCTTGTGGCCCCACGCTGCACATTTTCTAAGGCCACAATGTCCTCTTTAAGATATGGTGACCAAACCTGCACACAATATTCTAGGTGAGGTCTCACCAAGGAATTGTATAATCTTAGCATTA
>JAABNY020000119.1:7883076-7920410 GCA_015164015.2 Brevimyrus niger | reverse complement strand
ACTCCAATCAGCCTCAGCATGTCTTTGGACTGTGGGGGGAAACCGGAGTACCTGGAGGAAACCCCACGACGGCACAGAGAGAACATGCAAACTCCACACACACGTAACCCAGGCGGAGACTCGAACCCGGGTCCCAGAGGTGCGAGGCAACAGTGCTAACCACTGCACCACCATGCCGCCTCCCCGCAGGGTCAAATCCTACAATTGCCAAAATGCGAGACACACATGCACACATACTGAAAAAGAATACAACCCCCAACCTTGGAGGTGTGAGGTCATCCTGCCATTCTCTTGTGAATAATATCATCTATACAACAGTTAATTCCATTCAAGAAATCTGATTGGACAAGAGGCGTTCTATGAGTGCAGCTACCAGAGTATAACCGCACTCAGACATTTCACATTAGCTGTACCATTCCGCTTTACAGGTGTATCTAAAACCCGATACGTAGTCAGATTTAAATGATGAATTACTTGGGAGTGAGTGAGCTGTGCTGCGTTGGAATATTTGTGTGTGTGCAACAGTCAGCGGTTAGCTAGTGGAAACTATTTATTTATTTATTTTTGCAGAGGCCCTTAAATGTTTAAATAGATAATCAATCGAAGTATTGTCTGTTGTGGCTTATTACTGTTGACTTATAAATGCTACTCAAAGTGTTGTATAACAGCAATATCCTACTCAAAGTCGTGTAGTTGTACTCCAATGTATCACAGCTGTGATTATCTTGGAGTACAACTGCACTCCATCTCGCATGTTATTGCTAAATTATTATTATTATTACTCTTTTACCTTCGTCAGACATTCCCTTAGAGCAGCAGCGGCGCTGGTTTAAGAGAACATTCGATCACCTCCTGGCGATTGCTGACTCTCCTGAGGCGTCACTTGCTGGCGTTCTCCTCTGTTCTGGGTAAGAATCACGGTTCCCTCAGCTAGTCGTGATTTTCTCCACTGACTACACGATAGATGAGGGTCTAGCATTGCCTCTGCATAATCAGAACAATCTTGTCTCTGTAAAGGTTCTGACGATTCCTACCCCATTCAGATCCTAATAATGAGATTCTGATGAAGTTTCCAGGTATTTCGAGAAGTCCCCGATGACGGGAAGCCGTTCTGGTCTGATTATGTGCTGGGGTTTCGCACTATGACTGACAAAGAGCTGAAGAGGTTCCCGCAGTACAAGTTCGGACAGGTGTTCACCACCCTTAAGTGCGAATGCACAGCTTACCTCCCCTGGCTGCAGAACAGGTAACCAAAAATGGATGGATGTTTAGCATTACAAAAAGCAATTCTGCTTTCCAGTATCCTGAAACATAACCTATAATATGTGCAGACCCACTGATTCCTATAGCTATGACCATAAAAAAGCTTATAAGATATAGATACATAAATAGATACATAGAATTAGATATAACAAGTTGGCCACAATCTAGGGAAATGTACCCAGCCTGAGATAAACTGACATTTTCTTCTGAAACAGTCTGGGGGCAAATTCATGTCATTTTCTTGGTCAGCCAAGTGAAGGAAGAAACGATATTTCAGTGGTCAGACAAAGCCAACGTGAGCAAGGCATCAGAAGGGATTTAGGGAAGGTGAAAAATGAACAGCAGATCTAGGCGTCAGAAAATACTTGTACTTTTTTGAGATCGAGTAAAAACAATCAGAATCATTTTTAAAAACTATATTTTAGGTTTATACATTCTATTCCGATCATAATTCCTTATAAAATATGCTGTCATTACTTGCAGCATGCTGCTTAGACAGGCATTGTAGATCAGCCCGAGGAGCAGAGAAGCTAGAGAAAAACACAATGTGAAACATTTCCTACTTATTTACTGTTTAATTTACTGCTTTCAGGCTCATAAAGGCTGGTGGTCAGATAAAGCATGAGAAAGTAACTGACCTCCATCAACTGGGCCAGAGGTATGATGTCATCATTAACTGTTCGGGTCTGGGAGCCCGGGACCTGGTTGGGGATGGAGAGTTATACCCGGTTCGGGGCCAGATCCTGAAGGTCCAGGCTCCCTGGCTGAAGCATTTCGTCCGGGTCAGTGACGGACAGACGTACATCTACCCCGGTACGGATAGTGTTACCCTGGGGGGCACCAGGCAGATTGGCGACTGGCGCCAGGAGACGGACGCTGAAGAGAGCAAGAGCATCATGGAGCGCTGCTGCCTTCTGGAACCTTCTCTGAGGGGTGCTGTGTGCCAAGGGGTGCAGGTTGGCCTGAGACCCGGAAGACGGAACCTGAGGCTAGAGAGGGAACTGCTTCACCTCCAGGGGCGTTGGGTGCCCGTAGTGCACAACTATGGGCATGGTGGGTGGGGCATCACCCTAAGCTGGGGCTCCGCCCTCGACGCACTACAGCTGGTGCAGCAGTGTCTGAATGAACATCCCCAGCCAGCCAAGCTGTGACTGGTCAGACAATGGAGTCATTCTGCCTTTCAAAACACTGGGAACTTTGTTTTATCTCTGACATTCACATAGTTAGGTCGTACAGCTCAATCATTCATTCACTCATTCATTCATTCATTCATTCATACGTACATTTATTTAGTGTTTCTTGACCCCAGCCCGCGATGACATTTTTGCTCTCCCCTAGCCCCCAACGCGACCCTTCCAGGTATTCAGTGTTCTTCATTTGGCTGAGAGCAAGGAAGGAGCAAAAATGTGGACCGTCTGGGGTCCCCGAGGACTGTGTTGGGAAACACTGCCCTATACTGTTTGTCTCCTGCAGGGCCACAAGGGTTTATAGTAGGGATGAGTCAGCATTGTGGGATATTCAAGAAAATGTATAAAATAGAAAAAAAAATCATAAAGTCGAATATTAAATTAGATATTTTAAATATTTAGTAGCAAAATAATTGTGATTTGTCTGTTCTCTAACAAGTTTGCAATTTATTCGTTCTTAAGTTTACTTTTGCTGTTTTTGAGCTGGACATACCTGAAATCATGCACTATAACTGCCCACAGCACAGTGCATTAAATGCCACTGTGTGTCATTGTATAATTGAGCTTTCTCCTCAATCTAATTTAATTTAATTAATTAATTTTTTTATTTATCCAAGCTACTTTTAACCTTTTTCGCTATCATTTTGCAGTGATAAGTAAAATCTCATTTTGTATTAAAATAAATTTTTAGATCCATACTCTATATACGTTTCCATGTGTGTGTGCTGGGAAAAGGGTTGGAATAAGGTTAATCAAATATTATTATTTGACTAATGACTGCCGAAATTCGAGTAGTAATGCTGGCTGAGATGCCCTTCCCTAGTCCAGGGCCTCTCCCGGAATCCATCCCTCCGTTTTCTGTCCCTGCTTGTCCTAAGCATGGTTGTGAGGGGTCCAGAGCCTATCCCAGAATATTACCCATAACACATCCTGTGAAGGTTTCTTTAATAGTTTAAATACTTCAGTGATGGCTCAATTCAAATATATGTAAAACACTTTTATATTGTTATCAATTTAAACACCCATCAATTCATTTCCTTTATCAACGTGTCCTATGCAGGGTGATGTAAAATGAATTTATGTTGTAATGTTTTGAATCATGTTAGACTAAAACTTAAGTTAGCTAAGGATAAAGATTTTTTTTTTGCCAAGTGGCACAAAAGTTTTGCAAAAATCCCCTGGGAATCAAACACAGCGTCTTTATGGACCTCAACATAGCTGCTGATCTAAGGACACAGATGATTGACAGAATGCATGTAGGGATTTGTGCTTCTTTCCACCTGTATTTTGTCACACTACCCATATAAGTCACTCTGAATCCAATGAATAAAAGCTAAAAAAGTTGATGTGAACGTTCTCCCATTTAACAGGTGTCTGGTTTCATCTCTGTGACCCAAGTTTTGTGCAATTCCTGATGTCACAGAAAGCAGGGAATAATATTAAGGTGATCATGAGGTCATAAAATTCTTCTCTTACTGGTTTATTAATTTAAAATAGCTGTAATTACTTTAAATGTAAAAAGCAGCTTTTAGATAAGTTCAGGGTTTACCTCCATCCTTTTGTTTCTTTGGTAAATTAATTTTTTAATTTGCTTGAAACAGTTTTTCTTGTGATTCTACACAGGTGTCAAAATAACTTTGCTTCAAACAAAGAAAGGGATAAATAAACTCAGAGTAACAGGTGGCTAAGAGGAAGTGAATTGGGTGGCAAATTTTTGCTTGCCAAAACATCACTGTGTAACAATCAAACATGATGGTTTGATTATGTCAAGCTGAAACTAGAATTTAAAATATAGACAAATGATAGCAATGATGTTTTATTCAATGGCTCTCATATATAATTTTTTGTTTAAAAAAGGAGCTCAGACAGAATTTAACTCTTCAAGGTGCTACAAGAACAGTATCTGATACCGCGATTGCCAAAATACATTCTGAAAAATATATTTTCCTTTTTTTTCCTGAGAAACACAACTATAATGCAATGTATACATTTAATAAATAGTAAAAGAAAAAAAAAACAATTTGTTCAACTGCTGTGATGTACGACACAGGTATTTACATGCGTTAACACTGTATTACTGGCGTCATATGCAAGCTGTTATAGATGCAAGCTAATTCATTTAATAGTGTACTTCTCTTTTTACAAGAAATGTGAGAACAAAATGTTTGACCAATGAAGAAATGCACGGCCAATTATTGGGCAAGATGAAAAAACTGTACAATAAATCAGCTTGCTTTATAAAATATACATTGGAATGAGTTTGGGTCAGTTTATATAAATACTTGATGGATGGCTCATTTGCTGTTGGAGACAAGCCGTTTTCATTGTTAATAGTTTTGACATTGTTGAGTAAGATTTTTGGTCTGAGTGCTCTCTCTGTACCATGAAAAGTAAAATGGGGTTTTCAATGTGTAAGCAATTGCTGTTACATAAAGCAATTAAGTTCACTATTTGCATGAATGAATTGATGTATTATTAATTTGCTTAGTGGATATTTTCTTACATAATGTGTTGTCATTAGAGGAGAGTCAGCATCTAAACCCTATGTGAGCCGCACCAGTTCTGCCGCACACATCTTTTCAGTGATAATTGTTCACATCGCTTTTTTTTCCTTTGAAATGCACATTCTCTGCAGGAACCACTTTGTACTCCTTCTTTAAGTCAGTCTTTCAAAACGCCAGCACTCCACTTGCATGTAAACACGCTGAGCTGAAGTGATGCCTTTGGGGGGAACCAGACGCAAACGATTCCCAAGAAAGTGTCCTTACGCCTCCTGGCCCCGGAGATGAACATCCAGCACTTTGCCCAGAGCTGCAGCCCCCCCCATAGCGAATATTGACAATCCAGTCCAAAGTGTCCAACCCCTGTACATCTCGCCAGATTACACCTGGACAGGACAATCTCATTGATTTCCGTACAAAATGGATCTTTTTGTTTAAATATTCCTGGTTAATGGGTAGTATGTACTACTGCAATCTTCACACCTCTATGAAGATTCTTGCATTCTGCAGATGCTTAGGACCATCTGTAATAACACAGATCTGTTGCCTGGATACGCCTAGTTGGGAATAACGTCCAATCACAGTCTAGCTTCCCATGTTGGCTCCACCTCTTTTGCGGGTGGAACTGTTTAGGGTTGCACCAACCAGCTGTGGGCATCATCCAACTCTATACCTTCTTCCTCCTCATCATCCTCTTCCTCCTCCTCCTCTGGCTCCTGAGTAGCCAAGGGCAGGTTCAGCAGGAAGCTCGGTTGGTGCATATGGGTTGAGGCCGACTTCAGGCCGATCTTCTTCTTCAGTAGATGGAACTGGTCCTGGACGAAGTAGTAAAAGTCATACTCGTACTTCATGCGCTGATACAGCACTTGCAGGGCCCTCAGAGTGGGGGTGTGTTTCTTCACCGTTCCCGTCATGTTCCCCAGCTTCCTGTACTCTGCGGGACAGGAGGAAGACAGATTTGCAAAGAAATGAGCATCCCTAATGATGACAGACCGCACTGCTGTTTATTTCACTCGGTTTATCTGCCGTGTTATGCAACGGTAATCATGCCAAACCTCGCCGACCACAGAATTGAAGAACCGTCCGTCCACCCATCCGTCCATTCCTCCATCCGTCCGTCCATCCCCCCACCCATCAGTCCACCCACTTACCCAGCACAGAGTCACAGGGTTAATCTTACATTTATCCCAGGCAGTTCAGGGCATAGGGCAGGAGAAACCCTGGGGATGGGATGCCAGTCCATCGCAGGGCACAGACATGATTTTCAGTAGGAGGAAAAATATACAATATAAGGGGAACACACACACACACACACACACACGCACGTACGCAGAGGGGTGGACAGGATTTTAAGCAGTGCTGGAGGTGTGATGCAACAGCGCCACCTACAGAGCCACTGTGCCACCACAAGTTTATTTGACTTTCCTGAGCATATGGCTCCACCTAGCGGGAGGTATGCTTGCTAAAGCTGCACATCCTAGTGGTCAGTAGGTGGAAAATTCCTGAGGACAAACTGATTTGTCAAACTATACGGAGCAGATTATTCCTCGCTTGTGTCTCCCTGGCATTAATGTGCCATTTCATCGCTGTAATGCTTCATGTGTTTCCATGGTCAAGTAAAAGACATGAGTTACTGTGACAGAGAAGTTTCCGACGTCTCGTGTCGTTTGCGGTAAAAAAAAAATAAAAAAATTACAGTTATCCCGCCGTCCTGATTACAGTTTCTCCAGGGGATGATAAAATCAGACCCCACTGAGCAGTGCAGAAGTGAAAATAGGTAGAAGCACAGGTTACTGAGGAAAAATGTATATAAAAGATTCATGTTGAAGTAAATTGATCGATGATACATTGGTATATGTGTATAGATATGTGACCTTTGTGCTTATCAGGACACTAACTGTTGCCTTTTTATGTTATGTTACTTATTCTATTCCACTCTCTTGTCTAATTATTATTATGCAAGTTGCTTCCATTAGGAGACCCTTACTGCCTCATTTTGTTGTGCAAGCACACAAAAATCAATATACTTGACTTTGACTTTAATTTGATACTGATCCACAAAGCAAAGCCCACAAAGTAAAGCCTCACCGGGACTTTTGTAGATGCTGAGCACGTCACTGAAGAAATGAGGTAGAAGACGTTCCAGTAAGAGGAGCACATCTTCCAGCTCTTCCAGGATCCCCACCAGGAGGAAGTTCTCTAGAACGTTCTTTTTGGCTCTCTCCAAAGCCCAGGGACCAGGCTCCCTTTGGAAAGAATTTAAGATGACATAACACATTTTCCAAAACAGATCATGCTCAGGGTGACTTAATGACTACGAAAATCTAGCCAAATTAAGCAAAATGCAGGAAATGACTAAAATGAAAAAAGATTAATTATGGGGAATACTATCTATATGATCATATGTCATCGTAACTTTGTATATCATATTGACATTCATCCTGTTTGTCAAAATAGGACATTTTGAGTATAATATCTATACATAAAAAAACGTAAAAAGTCTCACCGGCACTGAGGATGCTGTCCACAGAAGTAGGGAATTATGTAGAAGAGGCGAGGGTTGGAACATTCTGGATAATTCTCCAGAATACACACGTTGATGTCCTGGGGTGTAAAAAGGCAGACATGAGCAGCAGAATCCTGCTGACTGTTAAAGCGGCGAGTCCTGCTTCACATCTAAGGGTCATCTCAGCTGCGGCAAACACATCCGGCGTTTTACCTTCACGGACTCAGTCTTATTAATTAATGTGCAGCAAATCAGGTTTTTCCCTG
Organism: Brevimyrus niger; assembly: GCA_015164015.2. Taxonomy (NCBI): domain Eukaryota; kingdom Metazoa; phylum Chordata; class Actinopteri; order Osteoglossiformes; family Mormyridae; genus Brevimyrus; species Brevimyrus niger. Next base: position 7,912,687 of record JAABNY020000119.1, on the reverse strand, counting down.
CCTGACCACAGAAAACTGAACAAAACAACTTGTGTCAGCATATCTTATGTCTCGAGATGACAGCCATTTCAAATATAATGAATTCCTGCATACATTTCTGCAGTGGTTTTATAGAAAAATATAAAATAATAAATGTAATAAATAATGATTATAATATCTGACATATTACTCAAATATTAATAACCATTTGCTACAATTTCTAATAAATTGCCAGCAATTATATAAACTAGTTTTACCAACTTCTAATGCGGTGTTCACAGTGGTCCTTAAAGTGGAACTACAATGAGGATGTAGGGCATCTCTGAAACTTTTTTTTAAGGAATGAAACAAACTATTGGGGTCGCAGTTATTCAGGAAATGTTTTGGGCTGTTTTATTCCAACACAATTAAATACAGCAGCTGTTCTGCCTTCAGCCGAAAGCTGCAGTTCCACATTCATTTCACTAGGTGGCGCTTGCTCACAGGCAGCAGGAATGATTACGGTCTTTGGCTAAAAGACGCCAGGAAGACGTCCTCCCACAAAATCAACCCAGTTTCTTTATATAATCAAGGAACTTAGGGGTAATTTGAAGAGAGTTGGCGAGACCTTACAGGCAGGGGAAAAATCCAAGGCAGATTACATTAAAGCAGAAATACTAGGAAACCAAAATTGACACTTTCAGGCTGAGATACCTCACAGAGAGCAAGGGTAGAAAAAGAGATATATTGGTTTATTAGTTCTTTGCTTGTGACAGCCATCGTCTTCTCTCACAAAAATTATATTGTCGGCTGCAGTGTTAACTGGCAATAAAAGAAACAAAATCAGAGCAATGCAGACCAAATAGCATTGCACAACACATAATGAAGCAAGCAAGTGCAGCTAATTTAGAACTCCACGTGCGACAAAGAGCAGAGCAAGGGATGTAATGCAGTCAACATGGCCAGTGACTTGTCACGTGACCTGAGGACTGTACCATTTTGGAGACGGGTGGCATGGTGGCTCAGTGGGTTGTGCTGTTGCCTCACACTTATATGGTTTGGCCTGGTGGACTTTGTATGTTCTCTCTCTGCCATATGGGTTTCCTCTGGCTGTGCTGGCATTCTGCCCACGGCCCAAAGAAATGCAGTTAGGCTACTCTTGTCTCTTGATTGCCTGTAGGGTGCATATGTATTTGTGACAAAACGGTATCCTGGTCAGGCTGCATCCCCGCACTGTGCTGTGAAATTATACACTAAACATCGCTAGTCATATTTTAATTTTAAAAGCTCTCTAACATCGCATCCTTCCATGGTGTGAGTATTGCATGTGTGCCCATTGTGATGTCACGATATACATCGCTCCTTCTGATGCCACTGGGCGCTGGTCTGGGCTCTAACATGCCGACTGATCACCAGTCCCATGCCAACAAACCCAGCTGGCCTTAATATGAATGATGAACTTGTTCGGGGTGACTAAGGAAAGTTGGACGGATGCTTGGGTGATACGGCCCAGTCCTACATCCTGCTGCAGGCCGCTTGGGCGGTTTGATTCGTACCAGAAGATTTGTGAAGAAATGTGAACACGATTATTGACTGGAAACATGGTTGGATCATGTTAGGATCATATCTAGGAATCCGCTTGGTTTTAGGACTGGGGCTAGGCTTGATTCTGACCTGAGGCCCCTGAAGATGGTGCCCCCCTTTGGGACAAAAAATGGGGCATAAAATGTACACAAAAATATGGGACAAATTGCTAAACGGTTTTAGAATATGGGGTCTAGAATCAACTGTATAGGGTTAAGGTTAAGTTCATGGCTAGGTTTAGGCTCATGGTTTGGGCTCAGATTAGGGCTGTCCTTAAGGCGGAGGCTAAGATTATGGTTGGCATCAAAGTTATGTTTAGAGTTCTATTAGAGGTCCAGGGCTAGAGTTAACGTTAGGGTCATTGTTGCCTTTCAGGTTGTGTTACGCTTAGGACTAGCATTTTTGTTATGTAGGGTTTGGTTGAATCTTGTGAGAAAATCATTAGTAGTGTGTTGTAATAGATCATTGTATCTAATTCCCGAAACCCCACCTTCAAATAGCAAAGATTAATTCCCACAAGTGACACCCCCACATCGGCCTCCAGAACATCCGAGAGAATAATAAGCAAAAAATATTTTTTTATGGAACTTTTAAATTTCAAGGAACATACAACATGGGTTCATAGTCTGAAAGCATGTGAAAGTGAATAATAATAGTATTAAATCACAATGTTTTCTTATGGTATTATTTGCCAATCTGTTAATGAATGCAAAATGTGTGCATTGTGAAGGACAGAGAAAAAGAAACAAAGAGAAACTGCATATTAGTTTTCCAGGGAAAAAAGCTGACAAGTATTTCCACTTAATCATCCTCCGGTGAAACCAATGAACTCTACAGTCTACACGCCGGCCAGCTCACAGGCAGGGGGCAGATCTCGGGCAGCGCGAAAGCTGATCTCACAGCAGTGTGCTGGTACGTGGATGTTTTCGAACTGCGTCTTCTTCCACGGAGGAGGGGGCTGTGGATTTGATCAGTCTCTTGGTTGCTACTTGCGCTATGAGACAAAAACAGCCGGGGATAGGTGGACCGTTTCAGACAGGAAGTTTGGCTTGGTGGGGGAGTGGGCGGATTGGCCCATAGTTAAAGGCTTGGGGGGGGGGGGGGTGCTGCAGTCACTGCCAGAGCTAAGAGAATATCCAGAGACAGGTCGCAGCATGGTTGGCAGTACGACCGGCCATCTAAGCGTGCATGTGTTCTGTAAAATGCTGCAACCGATTCGCTAAAGAGTGCAGCTGCTTGCGGTTCTATGGCCGAGCAGTAATGTGGGCGGTGCCAATGGATTTATTATAGGCTTAAACCGCCAGACGCGTCTAAGCTCTCTTCGGACACGATGCGAGCGGACCGGCCGGGCGAATGCCACACGACTTTCCCGGGGCACCAAAGCTGGCCTCACGCCCCCTGGGCCCCCTCTCCGGGTCTTGGCACGAGTCCGGGGTTTGGGGCGTGATATAACGATGAAAGAAAGATCCCTACAGTGGTTGGGGGTATTAAGCAGAAATTAAAAAATGCTGAGTAAACTATGCAAGCGATTTCGAGCACAGACCGCAAGAAAAAAAAAAAATGTCGTGAAACACACCACATCTCCGAATTCCCAACTTGGGAAAAGCAGCTCCAGGCCAAGCTGTCAATTACGAAGCGGCTGGGAAGAGCGCCATCCCTATTTATACACGAGGAACACTCCCTAACCAGGCCCTACAAAGCAAATTAAACCCAACACCACTCGCGGTTGGGTGCCATGCCGACTCGCCTTTATTCGTCTGTCATATTTACGAGACGCAGCACTAAATCAGGCTTTTTTTTCTAATTGCAGCTTATGTTCCTTGATTCAAGCCGGACTGTGTTTAAAGAAAAATTCTCTTTTTTAAACAAGGGACAAATGTGCTTTGAGGCCTTGAGTAACACCTGCTGATCATAACGGTTACATGTGCCGTACAAAAGCAAACGCCGTAACGGCATCTGACCAAAACCGAGTCATTATTGAGATTGGGACCCTTAGGCTTTGTTTTATCTCGTAAGAAAATGCATTAGTTCAGCTACGGTCAGTTTTGAAGAAAACACCATCATTTCCCCACCTGCTACACACGCGCAAACTTCCAAACCCCCTTTCCTCAGTTTCAGTGTCAACACAGTTACTGTGTTTTGCCTTGTGGGGCGCATTTAAATATTTTCTGCCTATTATAGTTCAAGCTTAAAACAGACTACAGACAAGCTTCATTTCACTTTAGATGTGCATTAATAAAAATATCTTCTAAATAATTAGAGGCTCCAGAATGAAAATTGTTTAGGTTGATAACTTAAAGGACAATGAACCTACAACTTCTCGTAATTCTTTGTCTTTATCATAGAAGAAGCTTCATGGTGACTCTAAGGGCTGCATGGAGACACGCTGACTCTGAAACCCAGTGAGCTCATTTGTGCCGATGAGGTCGATAGCGACATCATTGTTAGTTAGAGACGCCCACAGTGGATTCATCCCCAATGTGGCAGAAACAGCAGTGTGGTAGCTGGCTGGCTTAATTTAAACTGCCATTACTAGACCACAACCATTACAAGCCAACCTCTGACAAATGCATTAATCATCAGACACATTTGCTCCTCGTCGTGGGTTTTAAAGAGTGGGTCAATGTAGTTCAGGACTGGATTGGAGCAAATGCCTGTCAGCAAAGACAGGAACGTGTAAGATGGGGAAGGGATGAAACTGAAGGGCGGGACAAGGCCAGGTGAAAAGGCAACTGCTGATTCACTACAGCATCATGGTTGATTTGGGGCATATCCCATAATGCACTGTAGCCAAGGCAGGAGGACACTCAGGCAAGGATGTCTGTCCATTGCAGGGGATATACACAAACAGTCACAAACGATGGGCAACTTTGCGACACCAATTCACCTAACCGCATGTCTTTGTAGAGCAGGAGGAAACCAGAGAGCCCAAAGGTAAACCGTCTAAACATGGGATGAACTCCTTATAAACACAGACAACTGCACTACACTGGACGTTTTAATCAATGTGTGATTGTTACCACGGATAAGGTATTTAAAAACATAACCTACATATTTTTTTTGCTCAGTGCCAAAGATACAGATGAGTCTTACTACAGACATGTTTGTGTTTGGACGGACTGAAGATCCCTAGTGTCAGATAATTAAAAATAGACATAAAACAGTAAAATGGTGAAACATTTGAAATGTAGGCATAAAGAAAAAAATACATAAATGATTAACATGGTAATATTACACCAAATAGTCTGCAACTGTGAGCCTTGATCTGTTGTTTTACTGTATTACCAATGTGAGGAAGGCAGAGCGCCCCCTCCAGGCATGGAATAAAAAAGCCACGATGGAAACCTTACCAGATATCTCTCAAAATCTTTCATTCCAGGAGTCCGGATCAGGTGGTTCTGCTCTCCCCTCCAGTCTCCGAAACGGCGAAAGAAATAATTGGAGAGAAAGCGGCTTATAGGGTCCCTAATGATGTTGATGTACACAGGCTGTTCGATCCTGAACCTGGGGGGCAAACGGTGTGTGATGATCTCAGGTATTTTCCCATGTAACCTGTAACTGTAAGTCATTAAATACCTTTCAACAGTGAGATATGCCTCTCATGATTTCATTTGGCAGCATTAACGTTATGAGTTCTTGGTCTTTAATACTTGCTGTCGTAAAAATCCCTCTCAAAAACGCAACAGCAGCCCCATTCCTACGTCCTGAAGTCACATGGGAAGGTCCTTATCTACCAGGTTGATGCTTGTTAAGATGACCTCTCTCCCATTGCGCTGAATGAAGTGTTATGGGATATTAAGCTATTACCGCAGTGTGGCCTCCCTCTCGACAGGGACGGGGCCACGTGCTTGACTCTTACCTGGTGAAGTTAAGGAAATGTACATGCCGTGTGAAGAGAAATGGCTTTGGAAGGCTACTAATATTCTTCATAAGGTCCACCTGGAAAAAAAAACAACTACTGGTCAGAAAATAACCAACACATTTTACGACAAATATCAAAAATCGATTTCAAGACATTTGAAGACTTTTTACGCACCTTTCGGAATTCTGCTAACGAAATACATTGTTGACCTACCAGCAATCTTTCTGACAGAAACTACTGAACCCCGGAAAAGCTGAAGTGGCTTAGTACGTAATTTGCTTTATTTGCCATTTTTGAGCATTACGTCTGCATTTAAGGAACAGCTGTGACTGAAAAGTTCATTTGAATAGCTGCAGCAGTCCTGCGTGGGGATGCAGCTTGCAGGTGAAACCGCCTATTAAATCAGAAGAGCTTTCCTAGCAGGCATGGTAATAAAATCAGTGGGCCCAGTCAGGACGGCACTCAGCACCAGTTAGTGGCCCATAAAATTCTCCATATATTTCTACAGCCTGTCAGACCGATTGCTTGGTTGCCTAGATACGTACCCCTTACATCATAACCTCTGTCAGATAGGTGGGAACAGGTCATGTCAGATACACAATGCTGGGGCTGTCGACAGGTCCGGTTACCAGCGAAAGGACAAGACATGAGGAATTTGGGAAGGAGGGGGAGGGGGCAGAAGGAAGTGAGGTGAAGGTCTGGAATTTCTGCCATGTTTGCTGTCCTTTACTTCCTGAGTGAACAACTATTAAATCATCCTGGCCAACATCATGAGGATACGGGGGCTATGTAAACAGGAGTAACTGTACGGCAGTTATAGAAATGGTATGAGAAGGCATTGGGGGAGCAGGCCATGGTTTTGATGTCATCTTTTCATTGGCCAGTCGGTGTCAGGTGGGCGGCTGCATTCACACACTACATCCATTAGGGAGTCACAGTGTGTCTGCTCCATAAACCGTCTGACCCGTAAGTCTGAAAGATGCGGGTGCACAGATGAGACCCCTAACCCCAAAGGCAAGCGAATCGGAACAAGCCCACGTCTGTCTCCACACTCCTACTCAAGGCAAGGGGCGTCTGACCTGCTTCTGCCCAACGTCATTCAGACAGACCTCGATAAATGACTCACAGGTCCCCAAACACACTGCTTTTATTGGCAGTTAATGTAAATGAACGCAAGGCCAGGAGACACAAAGTCTGCATAAGGATCATTTACCCAGTCTGAGTGCAATTGAAAAGCGCAAACACACACCCTGGCCCTCTGTCATGCTCTCGTGTTTGTGCAATGACAACGGCTCCCCCGCTGGCCACCCGTGCCAAATTCTCTGCTCCCCGGCAGACAAATACAGCTGCGCTCTTCAGTTCTCGAGCCGAAGGAAAAAGGGGGAGGGGCTAGCGCGTTCGTTGGCATTTTTAGCCGGTGCCACTTCAAGGACGTATCGAGGTCAAGCGCTAAATGTGATGCTAGCCACGTTCGGACAGTGATGACGCAGGAGGTGCGGGAGCGGGGGTCGGGGGGAGTAACGGCGTGGCCCCCCCTCTACCTGCTCGTGTTTTGTGAGCCTGGTTTTGTTGTGGATTTCGGAGGACACCAGGGTGAATTGGTGACGCTCGGCCAGGACGCGCAACAGCAGGACCACAGTGCGGCTGCCACACTTCCCAACCCGGTTGTAGACTACTTGGCTTGGGAATGGCAGCACCTGGCAGAGTCGGGACACAAGGGGGCGCCAGTCAGGATTGCGGGGCTGCTCGATATGTTGGGGCATTTACATAAGCAAGAGAGAAATTTGTGACTCACTCGAGGGGGATAGGGTCCATGGTCATCAAAAAAAGTTGACTGCCCTGTGGAAAGAGAAAACGGACCATTATAACAGATAAACTAAATTAGACACAGGAAAATTGAGAACGACATAAAATAAATAATTTGACAATACGACCACGAGTCATGCAGTATTCTGAACATAAGAAATTTACAAACAAGAGGAGGCCATTCGAACCACCAAGCTCATTTGGGCCAAACCAAATATCCATCCATCCATCCATCCATCCATCCATCCATCCATCAATCACAGGGACACACATACATGCAAGATGGGTGATGAATACATGGCAATCATCTCAACTGCATGAAAAAACCCATGTGACAGAGAGGGAATAAGAAAACACACACACACACAGACACGCACACACACAGACACACACACACACGCACACACACAGACACGCACACACACAGACACACACACAGACACGCACACACACAGACACACACACACAGACACACACACAGACACGCACACACACACACAGACACACACACAGACACGCACACACACAGACACGCACACAGACACACACACACACACACAGCCTTTATCTGATTCATCTGACTGACTGAGAAAACACAGGGCAGGGGAAGGTTCCATAACAACTCAAAGTGGAAAATGAAAAACAGAGCAGTACATTAAAACTGATTATCTCAAACTGAAGGGGAGATTAATTAAGAGAGCAGTGGAGGTTAATTGAGAACAGAGGAGCAAATGAGTATCAAAGAAATCACAGTGTAGTAGAGGAGTAATCAATGACCGAAGCTGGGGAGGGAGGGGAGTGCTGACTAATCGGTGCTATAGTCAGGTTTGTTTGAGTAGCGACATTTTTGTCCTTGATGCTGACTCGCTGCTGACTGGCCCTTGCTGTGGCCCCTATACTGCCCCTTTTAACCTGCGTGAATTTTAACATTTCATCTAATCATTTAACAAAAAAAAATCCATAGAGACGGAGAAGAAGTCCTTGCTGGGACCTTCCTCTGTGGTTCCGTGCAGCTGATTCAGTGTGTTGGTTGAGCACCTATGTCTGTCCCTAGAAGTTTGTGGGATTGAATCCCGTGTCCCATGATCTCAGCTCGGGCCAATGTCCCCAACCCTATATACAGCCTTGTATGTCAAAGTACATTAGAAAAATGAGTTGAAGTGAGCAAGAGAGGGGAATTTGGGGATTTCACACCAAGTGCCGATTGTGTACCAGATAAAGAGGGTGATTAACCTTAATTTATATATCATCTAAAATGTAAAAATCTATATTAACTTTAATCACTCGACTGAAGGCTTTCACAACCCTTTCCTGCTGAATGCATTTCATGAACGATTTGGGACCCCCCCTCACTCCCCTGGAAACACTCTTATCTGGAGACAGAGACTCGTGAGGGGGCGTTCCATGCAGAAGACGAAGAGGTGGAACTGGTGTTGCTGTCCGACATTGTTGAAACATCCAGCAAAGCTTCGACATGATCCCTTTGAGGCGAGGATCTCCATGAGCGGAGATAGCAAATAAATGACGTCTTCCTCCAAACGTTGCACAACTGCAGATGCTCACTCACGTTGTGAAAGATCTCCAGCTCCCCCCCCCCCCCTCTTCCACCCCCCGGAACATTGCTCTCATCTACATTCCCATGTCTTATGTCTTAAGGCGTTAAATCTCATTGAAACACGTACAAAACATGACATCTTCAGACTACCTGTGTAATTTTAGTCCTTTTCTTGTGATTCTGAAATGGCATTTTCACTGCATTTTGTTGGTGGTGCCATTTGATTCATTTCTTTAAATGGGTATTACTTTTAACTCTACTCAGATGTTTTACATTAGACATAATTAGATTAATGGAACAGCTGCTAATATTCCACTTGACAGATGTTGATGGGTTGAGCGGAAAGGGCACGAGCCCCTTGATTAAAAATCGTTTGTTCTTCCAATGTCATCACGTTCACCGCATCCAGCAACGGCACGAGAACATTTTGCATGAGGAGACTGGGGCCGCAAACGCAGAACATCTGTATCCTCCAGAGCCGGAGAATAAAAATCGTCAAGTATCGCAATCAAGTAAATCATAAAAAGGCTTATGACTTAGCGGCATTGGAATATGTATCAAAAACTTTTATTTCTTTTGACACTTGGATCATACCCCAGCTAATATAGGCCACTATGTGAACGGTACATAAGCCTTCTGCTTTCAGTGCAGTGAATCCAGAGAGCTTACAGGAACTCCGTGTAACAGAGGAGATACAGGGGCGGGACCACAGGGGCACGGATCACAGCTGAAGGCTGATTGGCTCCCAGTGTGCTCCCTCAACTGTCACTCACAGATTCAAAACATATCATTGGCTAATGATAAGGTTGGCCCCCCTCTGTATGAATTATGGCTCCGCTTATGTCCCCCACCATCTCATTCCAAACAGAGGAGTGCATGTATCCAGAGGGGAATGAGAGAAGTTTGGAATGACAATAGAAAAATTAGGACACACATGGAACAGTTATGGAAGTGTTAGCTTACCATTTCCTGTCAGTCTTTATACCCACTGCTCTGTCCACCTGCATGGCACCTGCCTCAACTTTAGAAATAATTAAAGCAACATTACTGTGTTGTGAGCACTGTAATCTTTCATTTGGGAATTGATTTGGCCCATTTGGTGTGTGAGTGTGTGGTGGGGCTTGGCAGTCATTATTCAGTCAGTGTTGTGGTCAGACTGGCCACCCTGTGTGGTTCAGGAAGGCTGGTCAGGATGCAGCCATATAAAGCAATTGGATTTTCTGTGGTATAAACACAGTGGCAGGCGGGGTGAATCTGTGGATGAGGTGGGGAAGAATATCCACTGACTTTTTCTCAACTCATCAAAATCAGGGTAAAGAGAGGAAAGTAAATTTTCCATTAGAAAGAGGGAGGGGGGGGTCGAGCTCTGGGGAGTGACATGGCGATATCTCACACCTGTTCCGACAGGACGGGCAGCTCTCAGCCATTTCGCATGGAAAATTCCTCCAGATGTCACGACAGCACAGCCAGCTTCCATCTGCCCCAGGGGTTATTTTTAGGGGTCTCGCTAGTTGGCTGCAAAGCTACTTGTCGGTGCCAACGACACGAGTCTCCTACATGGGCGTGAGTTTTGGCACGCGGAAGGATTGTTTTGTGGACCCAGTAGAAGCGGGAGCTCAGAAACTGCCGTCCGCCATTCCGCTGCCAGCTGTGCTGTTTACAGGAACTTCCCCATAAAAGACGGCCTGACTACGCCGGGGGGGGGGGTCACCATCCCAGTCATAAACAACACAACAAAATAAAAAGCAATCAGTGGTCAGGCGGTCATGCCTGTCCAATCTGGACTTTCCGCTATCTGCATTTACAGCAACCGCAAAAAGATTAAATTAAATAACCTTTGTAACCTTTCATTTTTAATAGCTCATATTTAAAGTAAAAGACACAGATTTACAGTCATAAAAACAGAGCATTTATATACCTGCTTATTTCTGTATTCCAAGAAGAGAGACAACATTTTCTAGTGCTATCAAATTCATGCCTTTTTTGAGAAAAACATCTATTTGGGGATTCACACACAATTTGAAACATAATATTCTTTCTGTCCCGCTTTCTCCCTGCTCCCCCCCCCCCACCCCCCCCGCTCCAAGAGATGTCCACTCATTTACATTTCCCAACATGCTGCTGAGCTTAAAGCTTTGTGATTTTACGGTATAAAAATAGATTGAGGGTTTATTCAATGGCGCCTGTCCAGAGTTCCACTCTGCAAGAGACTTTAATTTCTTTTGCGGAGGGTCTGTTCTTTTTTTAATATTACATAAAACTAAATTATGGATTATTGCTTAATCCAAAGCTGGAACCAAAAACATGGTGCACAGATACGTTTTTCACTGATTTGCAGAACCTTCAAAGACAGCCTCTGTTTTCATGAGGAAAGTAACGTCAAAAACAAGTCTGTTTGAGAATCTCAAGCACGATGTCTGTCCACCTGTGTAAATTACCTGGTTATCTCGGCCATGTTTATGGAGGTAGCCTGGAGTCTATCCCAGGCAGTACAGGGCACAAAGTAGGGGACACCCTGCATGGGATGCCAGTCCATCACGGGGACAATGTCTGCATAGATAGTTTATTACCTTCAGAGTGCAATGCACCAAATGGACAAAGTTCCGTGAATTCTGCTGTGCCTCGATCTGTGCTCTTACTTCCTGTTGTGTATGTTTGCTTTGACTGAACGTGCCTCTGCTGTCTGGATATAATTCACATAGACATGTAAATTAGGCCACACCGTTCAACATTCTCTCTTGTTCATGAGACAAAGCATTTCTGACTAATGTTGCTACACGCAAACTTAAATTCTGACAATCCTCTGACACTGCATGTGGAAAGACATGAGGTATAGACATGTATTTAGTACAAATTTGTACCAGGATGCATGCTGTTCCGATGACAGGGCCCTCCTTACTAACGTTTCCTATCCGGCTTTGCATCCTCTGTCTTCAGAGACCACCCACATCAAGGTCACGAACACCCCCACAGCCCAGAGACTAGTGGCGTGATGCTCCTCACAGTTGTTCTGGGGCTGCTTTTGGCCTCAGGGCCTCTTGGCACGACGTCGGGAAGGCCTGAGGAGTTTGAGAGCAGTGATGAAGGTCCAGAAAAAGACTTTCTGTATGCAGAGCAGCCCCCGCCACGGACGAGGTATGGCCGCTCCCCGGACGACGCCCAGCAGCCGGACAAGTGCTCCTACACCTTCATCGTGCCACAGCGGAAGGTGACGGGCGCCATCTGCGTGAACTCGCGGGAGCCGGACGCTCTCCTGGAGAACCGTGTCCACAAGCAGGAGCTGGAGCTGCTGAATGGGGAGCTGCTGAAGCAGAAGCGGCAGATCGAGACCCTACAGCTGCTGGTGGAGGTGGACGGCGGCCTGGTCAACGAGGTCAAGCTGCTGCGCAAGGAGAGCCGCAACATGAACTCGCGCGTCACGCAGCTCTACATGCAGCTGCTGCACGAGATCATCCGCAAGCGGGACAACGCGCTGGAGCTCTCGCAGCTCGAGGGCCGCGTGCTCAACCAGACGTCCGAGATGTTGCAGCTGGTCAACCGATACAAGGATCTGGAGCACAAGTACCAGCACCTAGCAGCCTTGGCTAACAACCAGACAGCTACCATTGCCCGGCTGGAAGAGCAGTGCCAGAGAGCGCCCCCTGTGGTCCGGCCTCCGCCACTACCTATGCCCCAACCCCTGCCTCAGCCTCAGCCACCACCTCCTCAGCCACCTCTCAACAAGCCCTACCAACCGCCGACATACACCCGCATCACCAACCAGATCACCAACGAGATCCAGAGTGACCAGAACCTCAAGGGCCCTTTGCTTCCCACAATGCCCAATGGAACACACAGTCCATCCATCAGCAATATTCCATCAGGTGAGTCTCTTCGATGGAATCCGAAGGTGCAGATCCGCAAGCAAAATGTATAACCAATCTCAGGTGCAGTGGTAGCTTAACATTTAGCAGAACCTCTGCTGCTTTAATCAGAATTCTGGGTGCACATTTCAAGTTAACGGTAACCTTCCACCATATCTAGGTACACTTAAGAAGCCTCACTCATCTATAAATAGGAATGCACCGCAGGATGACAGGATCCCAGAGGCTTTTCAAAGGGGTCATGCAAACTGCCTCCTTAAATATAATTCATGTTATCAACAGCCTTAATGATATTTATTGAACCAACAGATCCGTCATCAAAGTCATCCTAAAGACAAGACACACACGTGTTCCACTTAACACACTAAATTAGCGCAGGGAGATTTGTCATTAAATGGCAGGAAAAATAAGTGAAAGGATGAGATTTCCCTTCTGAGCTCCCTTTGTTATCCCTAGATGACTTGGCTCCATGCGTGGGGCGATTCTAGGGCCAGCCTTATCATTAGCCAATGATATGTTTTCAATCGGGGAGTAACAGGGTATGGATATCCCGGGGGCCAATCAGCTTTCAGCTGGGACTAGTGTCCCTGTGACCCCGCCCATGTATACGCCCCTGACTCCAAGATGAGGGTCTTCTGTGAGCCCTGCCAGGTACTTATTGGAGCTCCATTACACAACACCCAATGCCTCCTCCAACGTTCCTTGTTGACTCAGGCAGTGTCTGCCATGTAAGCAGTGACAAGAGACAAGTCTGTCAGTTTTAAGCGCAAGGCGTCTGGCACACATGCAACCAAGTGACTCAAGCTGTGAAGCTGTCATGAGTGCCTCAGAAGGTGCCTTTTGTCCAGATTTAAAAAGCCATTCATAAACTCCCACCATGACCTATGAGTCACGTCGGGGAGAACAGAGGGCCGTTGTTGTGGTGATGCTCCTACGTTGTTTGTCGTCATCCTCACATCCTCGAGGTGACCAGAAGGTGTTTACCCAACCCTATGGGCTGTACCAAACCGGGCCCAACAGGTTTGGTCTCCCCCTATAGAACCATACCTTCTCTACAATGCTAAAGAGAGAGTGAGCTGGAACATCTACTGCAGATTTAAGCAACAAATGAGACAAAAACATCAGACATTACTGTTGTAAAGAGGCTACCAAGTACATGATAAGATATATATATATATATATGTGTGCAAATGGGACAGTTAGAGATTTATAGGAAATATTTCTTGGTACTATATCTTGCACTTGTACTGTCCACTTTCCTATTCCTCCCTGATCCTCTATAATTCCTCCTCTCTTTATCCATATTTTCCTTTATTTTTTTTCCATCCCTTCTTACTCACCAAGCTGGACTTACCTCCCAGTTCCCTGGTGTTCCACCTGAAATCTCCCAGTCTTACACTCCCAGTCTGCCAAAGCCGCTGACTTCGCTGATTCCTGCTCCCCTGTTGGTCCTTGTTACTGTAGTCTGTCTCTTTTCCCTCCCTTGATCTGCATGAATCTGTTGTTCATTCTATCCTCTTTGTTCAATGTCTGTCATATTTCATTTCTCTATCTTCCCCACTCGCCTGCTCTCAGTGTCTCCCTTAAACATGCCGTCTCCCGTTACCTTGGGCCGCAGCGGATCTTTATCTCCCCGTCTTCTACCTGTCATCTCCTGTCAGGCTCGCTGCCAAATCCTCCCCCCCCACCCCCCTGCAAGCCATCGGCACATGTCTTTTGATGATTTTGAAAGGATGTCCCAGGCAAAATCAGCGCTATAAATCTAAAACAAATTAGACACGGTGGAGCCACAATTCAATAAATTGAAAAAAGAAGAAACTAGTAGAGAGGTAGGAAGAAGACTGTATAAAATATGTCTAAAATAATGTCTCAGGGTTACCAGGTTGCTGAGAGACAAGCATGTCAGTTGTTCCCTAAACTGTGTTATACCTTTATGCTGTGCCAGTTGAACCCCGGGTCATAGGTAAACACTTCCTACAGTGTTTCTTGCACAGTCCAGGTTCGATCTAGTTTAAGCTCACTGGTTGCCATATTTGCAGCACCAGTCGATTAAAAACAGAAATATATTGTTTTTTTATATCATGCACTGCACTGGGCTGTTTTATTTACATAGAAGTAGCTGCCAATCCTCCACCTTGGGTTGTGCTGTGAACCAATGATGAAATATTTGAATAATAGAAGCTGGCTGCTGGATCTCTTCCCTCGCGCACGCTAATCTTCAACATGTGACGAGATGTTTTAAAGGCGATAAGCTAGGATCTCTCCCATTCTGCTTTTTTTTTGGTCCGGTTTTTTTCAGGATTGGAAGGAAGACCTGAATTTGGTCAATCACGCATACTTTAACTGAAGCGATGCTTAGCATCAATTGTCGCTAATGTCTCAGCTAGGGGCGATTTTAGCCCATTTTTGGGACTTCTAAAGATTTCTAACTTTATGCTGTTTATGTGACGAGTAAAGTGTATCTTGCCTTGCTGGGCTGCTCTCTGGGTGCTCAGCACCCCCAAAGCTCTGAACCTAGAATCGCCCCTGGTCTCAGCATTTTCTGACAGTTTCATCTCAATGCTAATATGCCTTTCCTGGGAGTCTTATGAAAATATTGAGTTAACCATTACTTTCTTAGTCTTCCTTGAAATGGCACAATGCTTCAGAATAAATTCATGAATAAATGCATGAATATCCTAGGAATTGTGAGTGGAGGAGGGTGAGGGCGGAATGGTGCAAATACACCCCCAGAAGAATGTTAAATGTCGGGAATGTGCACCAACTGCAGACACCTGGGAGCTGGAGCCCCGGCATTTACCCCGAACATCTGTTTTTATCTGAAGATCTGTAGAGCGTGGAAAATCTGCAAACAAAAAAGACACTGGTTATTTACAAGGGGAAGTACCACTTGATGGTGCATGACACCATATATTTGGCTCCAGACTCTTGCTGTCTTGACTCAGATGCCGCTCTGAGACCCAAGGACCAAGACAGCAGGAAGAATAGACTTGTAAATAGTATATAGGCGCAACCGCATCTAATGGTAAGGTGTAGGTAGAGAGCAGCCCTGGCCCGGCCAGCTAGCGTCAGCATGCCCCCGCTGAGCTTCACTATATCCTTAATTATTTCAGTGCCTGTAGCATTTATGTTTATGAAGACCCCTTCCCACTGTTCCTTACTGAGGGAGGGCACTCTACAGCATTCCTTGAAAACACTAGGAGAGCAGATCTTGTAATTATGATGATATGTGCGACTGCGTGATTCTGTCCTGGGGGCCTGATGAACAGGAGTTACATATTGTTCAAGCAGTTGTTTCCAGTTATTTCTATAGGCTCAGATTCTGTTAGAATGTAGGTCCGAAGAGGCCTCTCAGGGAACCCCGCTGTCACCTTGGCGATACAGTCCGTCTGTTTGGGGGCTTAAAAGAGAAACGCTAGACTTCATGATCCTCAGCGTTTATATGTGTTTTTGACTTTGCTAGTCATATACTGTTACAGTCCTTGACACAAATAAATGATGGATGTAGGGAATGATGTCTGAGATCCATTTTAGAGAGAAACTTTGGTCATTGTCAAGTAAATGTGAGATACTAGGAGTAAAAAAAGATAAATGATACTTTGCAAAATGTTCCTCTTTTTAGTGCTCTTTTGCACTCCGAGATAATATTCATAACCTAATGTGGGTTGCATTCAATTATGCCGTTCCATAAAGTTCAAGCCAAGTTTGCACAAGTGGTCTAGGCTCTGTTCCAGGTGGCTTTGATGGACGTTACAAAGTTGTTGTGTTTGTCCAGAATGAAAAACATGAGGTTCTCACATCTATTGAGCATGGATGGAGTACCTGTTGGTCTCCGCCTGCTGGGGCCTCATTCAGCCACCGGGACTATTGCCCCTGTTCCAGTGTTGTTCTTGGCCTCTGAAGTCCTGTAGCAGTTTCCCGCGGCAGCTTGGGAAACACAGCCAAAGTCAACGCCGACCTCAAGCTGAGAGTTTTCCAGCTGGTGGAATGGGAATCCTGCATGGCAGCAGAACTGGATAACCGCAGTCCCCCAGTACTCCCATAGTCCTGCTGCGGTGGACCGCGGGAACGAGCTCAGCCTTATCTACGAAGGTTTTGCTGAGGAATGGCGAGAAAGGGAAGCTTTTCCCAGTAGAACTCCAAAATGAGCGGCCTCCACTGATATAGGTCGTCAGGACTGAGCCGAAAATGTTTCATTACAGCTTAAAAGACATTCCCATGTTTGATTTTTACAGTCAGGATGCAGAATCCTACAGAGGCCTTCTCTTTAGCTTGATGTCTCACAACTATCTCCCAACTAGGGCCATTTAACGACTGCCTGCATGCACTGGAAGAGGGCCACACCGACAGCGGCATGTATCTGGTGAAGCCCGAGAACGGCAACCGGCTCATGCAGGTGTGGTGCGACCAGAGACACGACCCCGGTGGCTGGACCGTCATCCAAAGGAGGCAGGACGGCTCTGTAAATTTCTTCAGAAACTGGGACACGTACAAGGTAAGGCTTTTCAAAAGTGTCCCCAATTATTACTTCTTATACCTGCATGGTGAAAGATGAAATAATTATCTCTGTGCTGGTTCCTTTAATACTTGAAACGTTCAGTATATTAAATTGCAGCAAAGACAAGACTCCTATTCTGACAGCACTGCATCAATTAAACACAGTAAATAGGGACAATTACAGATACATTTCCCAGAAATGCTCAGAGACATTGACTCACTCCAGGGTCTACAGTAGCTAACAAGAGCCAGAAGCAAGATGAGGCTTTTGCACAGTTAAATCTCAATTTTTATATGAGTCATTTATCACTTGTAGCCGGCGATGAGTTGTGGCTCATTTTTTTGGCATTAGAGTGGGATGCTAAGAGTTAGCGAGCTAGCTGCGCTGACTATGGCAACCCTGGCAATTGATGGGTTATAAAATTTGCTTGCAAGCTAGCAAATCGTCCAGTAACTCAGTTGCCAGCAAAAGCCTGAAGAATATTTTCTCGAAGGCTACTTTAATGAGGGAAAAGCTTTGCAGGTTCCATGTTTGCGTCAATGTTTATCATTGTGTATGGGGGGCACTAAAAAACATTTGGAAACAATATTTTCTCCTGTTTGTGGGTGTGTTTTTTTGGAAACAAGAAAGATTCACTGAGTACACAAAACATAAACATAATATACAGTCAACAAATAATGTATATTTATTTCACAGATAATAACTTGTAGAAGAACAGAAATATTCTTGATAGAAATAACATGAAAATGGAATGGTCAGATTTTGAGCGATATTCTTGCCGGAAATGATCCCCAGTAAGCACTGTACCATGTGGGTAAGGAACTCTAGCACAGGAACAGACAGGGACAGCAAATACTGTAACGACTGGTAGAGCTCCAAAAGAAAATGTAGTATGTGGCCAGACGCTGGGCGGGACTTTGTTGTTTGGGATGTGGTGCATTTTCCCGGTGGGCCAATGTAGAGGGGAATGTGGGGGACCCCAAACCATGTCCCCCTCACTGCTGTTGGCACAATTTATCACTTGGTAAAAGTGATGGGGGACGCCCTAGTCCAGGACTGATGTTTAATCCCAGTCCAGTTCTATTGGGATACCATGAATTTGTCCTACAACTGCACGTCTTGAAGCGTGGGTGTTGTGACTGATTCAATGGTTATTTGTGATTTCCGCCATGTGTCAGGGCTCTGTCCTATGTGTCAATTTGTTTTTACGTTCATCTGCAGGGCTCTTTAGTAGGAGGTAAGTGTAAGCTTCTTCCCAGGATTCTAAGAATGAACTGTATCACTGATGAGAAATTAGAGACAAGCCTGAAGATGATGCCTGAGAGAGAATCCTGCCCTTAGTTCCCACTGCCCACACGAAGCATCCTCAGTCTCTACTGCTTGGCTGGGATGACTAATCTCGTCTCGGTTCCTCTTGATCTCCTATCTTCCAGCCCATAAGCAGGCATGAAGCAGGCCACAAGTAAAGAGTCTGAACCCGGGGTGGTCCCAGAGGGACCCTGCTGTCAGCATGATGGGGGCCACAAGCCATCAGGGTCATTGTGATGCTTTTTGAATCATCACTGACTTTATACCAACTGCTAATACAATAACCAGTTAAACTGGGCTCCCAAGGCCCCAGTGGTGCTGGGGCTAACCATCTTGAATTTAACCCCATTTCATGGTCCCGTTCTTGCAGCAAGGCTTCGGGAACATCGACGGGGAGTACTGGCTAGGCCTGGAGAATATCTACTGGTTGACGAACCAGGGCACCTATAAGCTTCTGGTCACGTTGGAGGACTGGTCGGGCCGGAAGGTGTTCGCGGAGTACGCCAGCTTCCGAGTCGAGTCAGAGGCCGAGTTTTACAAACTGCGGGTGGGACGTTACCACGGCAACGCCGGAGACTCCCTGACCTGGCACAACGGCAAGCAGTTCACTACGCTAGACAGGGACCATGACGTGTACACAGGTATGACCACATGACACGCAATTACATCTGTTTTTAGTACATCTACAGCATTTATCAATATTGTTACGTCTCAGGGATCTCAAAATACAATGAATTATTTTTATGGGATTGACTCTTCTCATGAAATATTCTGAACTTGAACGGGCATCTACAATGTTCCCATCAACAGCAGGAGGGAGTAGAAAATGTCTGAATCCTGGGTCTGGACCCCAGATCTCTGGCCACCATGATGTAATGCTCAATTGCTTCCTCCACAGGTAACTGTGCCCACTATCAGAAGGGAGGCTGGTGGTACAACGCCTGTGCCCACTCCAACCTCAATGGTGTGTGGTATCGGGGAGGGCACTACCGTAGCCGCTACCAGGATGGGGTCTACTGGGCAGAGTTCAGGGGCGGAGCCTACTCCCTGAAGAAAGTGACCATGATGATTCGGCCAAACGCCAACACCTTCCATTAAAGGAAGAAAGCAATGAAACACAACGGACAATTTATGTCTAGGCTGGACCTCAGTGCCCCGAGTGTTTTTAGTATTCCAAGGTCTTTACATCAGCTTTTATGTTCTGCTTTTTTCAATCTATCTTGTATATTTTCCTTTAAATATGTAGACATTTCAGTCTGGGGAGTGCAATGACCTCAGAGAAGGTCAAACGGACATGCCAGTGGCATTGTCCCGTAAAACTCATCTGAAAGCCTTTCACCAGGTTCCCTCCATTTTACACAATAAATGGTGATCGCTGAATGTTTTTCTTGCTTTGCGTTTCACCAAGAGAAGGTGCACAGCAGTCACACGGCAACGAACAATACATATGAGAATTACCTTCTTCACAATACATCCCATTTCCTTATACACCAAACTTGAAAAACACTAGCAAAAAAAAAGACCCCATAGAATAGCATTTACTTGCTTGATGAGGTGTTTACCAGCAAACCGTGCCATTTAATTAATTGCATCGTCTATAAATAATATGTAAATAATCAAAGCTTTGTACTGAAGCCATTATGAGCCAAGAGTGAAATCTTGAAAATATTAATTGTAATCAATGTCTGGGTGAAAATCTGACACAGGAGTACTAATCCAGTGACATTTATGGACATATACATTTGAAGGGAAGCATTTAATGTAAGTCAGTGGGTAACTTTAGTTGGATCAGTGTTGTGAGAGAACCTCAGATTGAGATAATGGTGCATTTTTCTGGGACCAAGGAACAGAAGGCAGTGGAGCACTGTTGCGGACTCTGTATGTGCTGTAAGATGTTCCCTGTGGTTAGGGGGTGCTTTGGGGATGGAGTCTAGCTGGAGAGTCCATGCAGCCATCTCAAAGGCCCAAGAGAAGGTATGTAATCTGGCATTGTCCTCAGCACACCGGTCTGCTGCAAGTGTGAGAATGAGCAAATCTTCACATTGGCTCACATATGACACTTTGTGTTGTTTTTACGGTGTGATTTGAAAAGGAAACAAAGCTCTGGATTATAAATTATGATAAATATATTACAAACCCCGAATCCAGATTTGGTTCCGTGCGTATTATGGCAATCTATCAAGGCCAGCTCTTTAGTGATGTAATTAGTGATGTAATTGTACGGCATCATCATCAATCATAATAATGATGCAGTTATACTCACAGACATGATCTTCGCTCATTTAATGGCAAACCCTCTCTAGATTCATGGAAAAAAGAAACACAAATGTATAGCTACATCACGAGTGTTTCAAAAAACGCGCGGAATGGATGAGAAAAACCATCTACACTATGCAGGCCTTATTGAGACATGAGTGAATGAAGACCTTCTGATGTGGAAAAGTTTTTTCACTGGGTCAACCACAGTCATCTACAAAGCAGCCATGCTGTTCATCATTTTACCTTCCATTCTGGTGTCTGATGTGAGTCAGTGTGACTGTTAGTATTTTCATACAAGGGGGCACTTCAGCTCACTGTTACTTTTACTGTAACTCCAAGCAACACAGACTGTATAACTGCCACCACAGAGGAACCAATGTGCCTGGTGTATATAAATCATTGGGTTAAAGTATTTTTGTAATGTAATGCAATGAGCCCCTATATAATCCAGATTGTTGCAATAAACCATGTACAGCTATTCAGTCCTGGACAGTCTCCTTAAACATCTTGTACATATTTTGGCCATTGAATACAATGACCAATGACAGGAAAATGACCAAATGATCAAGCAAAAATGTGCATCTTTTATGCACTGGAATTTGTTACAACAACACTGATACAACAATGGCACAAATATTGAACACATTTAACAGTGCGGCACTGGGATTCAGCGAAGTGGAAATTCCAGGGAATTAACACGATGACAGCTGAGCTATGTGAATGACATTAAGGCAGAACACAGCCACTGCAGCAGCAGTGATTGCATTACATACTGCAGGCTAAACCGACGGGTCTTCGGTCTCTTAAATAACGTGAGAAAGGTGCCCTGGAGCTGAGGATCTCGGCACATAGGGGCCACAATGTGTGTTAGCTCACTGCAGGCCCTGGGGGCTGACAAGGACTTCAAGGGCAAGTCCAGGAGGAACCCCAGGTCAGTGGCTGCGTCCCTCAGAATCTCCCAGCACTTCTACCTCCCCCCCGCTCCTGGAAACTGCTCCGCTCATTAAAAGCCAGGATTTTCCTAAGAGGAAAAATTTTGTCTGAGAGAAAAAAAAAGAGGCAAGAAACAAAATGGCCTGGGAGAAGAAAGGCTTTGTGCAACGTTACGACATGTTGTTTGAATTTGCAGCGCAAAACACCACTAATTTTCTCCTCTGAGCATGTTAGCCAGTCCTGCAGCGGTGAACCGGCCCAAAACACAAGTCCTTTAACCCCCTCAGTGTAACGTCAGGCCAGAAATACATTCAAGAACCCCTGTCAGGTCAAAAAAACACACACACACCGGCCTTGATGTTTACATTAAATGGACGCTGTATTCCGCACTGGCGGAAATGGAGTCGCTGAAACAGGGAAACAAGGGTCGGATTGTCCGAGTGGAGTGGAGAGGGACAGAGCAGCATATTGTGCAAGCGGCATTCACGTGTTGCACGAGCACCAGCGGGCACTGCTGGCTCAGTTGCAGAGCAAGATAAAGTCATCTCTGGCTCAACCGTGGGGAAACCGATTTGGCTCATTACGGTTGCAAGAAAATGCTTGTGACCCTTTCAGAATCCTCTGGATTCCAGCATGAAAGCTTCCAAAAATGTGATCTGATCTTCATCTTAGTCAAAATAAAAATTGAAGATGGTCTCTTCAACAAGCAACAACACACCACTTCACATTTCCATCTCTATTGAACAAAATATGGTCAAAACAATCAAGGTCATAAATGAAAAAATATGCAAATTTTTTAGATAATGGTCTTTTGAAAGAGGGTAATTGGATTCAGGTGAATTCCATTCAAGTGCTATATGGCCCAATCAAAGGAAATTTCTGAGTACCTTTGAAGGCAAGCTGTTGAAGTTCAAAAGATTGGAAAGGGTTTTAATGGCATTTCTAAATACTTGGGTCCCCTTCAGTCCATCCTCAGGCAGATCATTTACCAATGGAAGAAACGTGCTATTGCTTC
The DNA here is from genome assembly GCA_015164015.2 of Brevimyrus niger. NCBI lineage: Eukaryota > Metazoa > Chordata > Actinopteri > Osteoglossiformes > Mormyridae > Brevimyrus > Brevimyrus niger. Next base: position 7,890,046 of record JAABNY020000119.1, on the reverse strand, counting down.
AGTCCCAAAAGAGCAGAATCACTTAAAAAGGTAGGGTGACCAGATAATCCATGTGAGGGAGGAGACTTTGAGCTAGGACAGGATTTGTAACATTCCATTTCAATTAAAATGACCTGGATTTCCCTTAAGCACCAAGTTCTTGCTGTGTGCTGATTGGTCAGCCTCGTACAATTATGCATGCATCACTAATATTAATGTGAAACAGCCAGACAAGTCTTTTAATGACGGAAACAAACCAGTCAAAGCACAAGAAGAGCTGAACTCTTTAGCCGAGCACAGGAGCCTTTCAGTTTCAAAGTCAATATAAAAACCCGAAGTAGCTCAAAGTGTCCTACCTGACATGGATTATCTGGCCGGCCTAGTTGAAAATTGAAGGACCTGCAGAAATCTCCAGTGTTTGCCTTGTCATCTGTCTATGTCACCTTCAAAAAAAAAAAACACAGACCACCAAGGGTGTGGATGGAAGGACAGCTTTTCTCCAAAAAGATATTGGTGCATGATTTGAAATTTGACTGTGTTTGAAAAGACCACCTGAATGTTCCATAACACTATTAAGACATTGTTTTGTGGATTTTTTTGTGGTATTGATTTCAGTTTAAAATGAGCTTTCACTTTGCTTTAATAGTCATTTCCTTCACATGACTTCCCTTTCAAGAGAGAGACAAGGTCCAGCTGGCTCACAGGGTGTTACTGGGGAGACTGGTGCTGCTTGTCTGTGATGACACATAAGTGTGAGAGAAACACTATTTGGCACAAGAGTGACAAAAGGCTTTTCCACTGAGGAGAAAGAGGAGAACATTACTTTCTGTGAGGTCTCCAGGCTGAGCCAGCATTCTGATACTCTTTGATCATGGGATGGAGGAGTCTCCCACCGGTCGTCATGGTTACAGGTCAGCGGGGCTGAGCACAATGGCCTGCCCTTGTGTCATTGACGAGCCTTGCATGGGTTGACGGGCACCTTCTTCACAGGGATACCATATGTTCGGGGGAAATGTTTCAGACTCTTCCGTTCTCTGTCATCAGGCTGCTTTATGAGCTTGGGCAGGTGGTAGAGGGGTTGCTTATTATGCTACCAGCTGTGAAGTTTTCAGGCTAAAAAGTCCCATTAGTCCCCCCACCAGCAGGGGGCGCCTGTCCCGACCCAGCTGCCCAACATTAAGCGCTAACTGTCGTTAAGCCCAGCATTCGTGTTTAAACACGCTTCTTTGACAGTTCCCAGCTGGCAGTACTGTGGCAAGGAATGGCAGCTGAACAGGCGGTCGTTTTTCTTTCCAGTGAAAAACTAATTAATGTCACCCAATACATTTTCTGAAAATCTATTAGGAAAAAAAACATGGTTCATTAAGCTTCATGAAAAATAAACTTCAAGTGCTTGTTAATTTCCATTATCTTTACTAGAGTGCCCTCTGGGGAGATGAAACATATTCAGTGCAAAAGATCAGCCATTATTTTAGGTTATCGCAATCACAGAAAATGTGATTCCTTTTGATCTAGGGAAAATGCATAGTGGCTACAGACCACACTGCAGAATGAAAACCTTAGCCTTAGCTTAGTGGCTAAAGAGCCACCAGCCTATAATAGTCACACAGTATAATACTGCCATTGTTTTAGTATATATATGATAAGAGTTATGCATTTTCTTGGAAGCATTGTGGTTTTTCTGTTCCACTTGAATTTATAGGGGTGGTACTATGGCTCAGTGGTTAGCAATGAGTTCCACCCTTAGCTCTGTGAGCTTGCGGTTAAGAGAACTGGCATCCCTATGTTGTCCTTAGCATGTTAGTGAGTGTCATTTGATTGGCTAGCATACTGTTCAGGGTGTCCTGTCATTGGCTGGAATACCGTTCAGGATGTCCTGTCATTGGCTGGCATATCGTTTAGAGTATCCCGTGCCCAGTGATTTTTTGGGTGGAAAGCATGGATCTTGTTTTGTGAGTATCAGCATTTCCATTTTGTAGCCCTTTCAGTGGATTGTCTTCTGGTCCACAATGCCTTCTCTGCAAAGCATTTTGTCGTTATAAACCGTTTATGGCAAATAAAACTTTATTAACCGATTAACCAGAATGAGCAAATTAATAAAATATGGGATAAATTAAAATAAGACATGTTTTAGTAGCATCTAGGGTAAGCTCCTTGAACTAGGACTGAAAAAAGAATTTTCTATTAGAATGTTATCAAGTTGTTAAATCAAGGATGAGGTGAATAAAAGTGAAATGTGTGGTAAATCACATGCTTTAGCTGAAATACAGATGTTCCATTAGCTGGAGTGTGATTTTTCTTTCTCAACGGAGGTTCTGGATCTGTGTGTATGATACATGTACCAGTTACCCTGTGGAAAAAGGAAGGAAATCAAAGCTCATAAAAGTCACCCCTTGGATCTCCTTTTAGGACGTAATTCACTTTCCTGAACAGTCTGCCCCTTGCTGGATTGGACCCCCTGTAAAACTGAACTCTTTGAAGTTCCTTGTGAGTTGGGGGCAGAAGTAATACCTCCACATTCTCAGTCAGACATGACTGTACAAACAGAGTCTCCTTCAGATGTCGGTCCACCTCATGATGCATAAAAGTATCAGACTCCATTGGTCCCGGTAATGAAACATTCGGACAGTTGAACAGACCCTCTGCATGTTTTCCAGTGCATCTTCCTGATGTCATTCTCACCACAGCGTACAGAGATGTGTGGCTCACCGTCTGAAAGGACACCGCTTAAAACCTCATGACAAAGTGACCCAGAAATGAAATTGTTTTATCTGTCATTTGTACAAGTACATTAGAATGCTGCTTTTCACATATCCTATCCTGCTCTCCTTAGAGCAGAGGTTAGGTTATCTTATCTGGAAAGGCCTGTTGTGTATGCGGATTTTTCCTGCAACTCCCAAAATACATTACTAATTAGAGGACTGATTAGCTGAAGAGTTCTCACATCTGGGTTTGAACGAAGGTTATCCCAAAAACCTGCATACACACTGGTCCTTTGTGCATAAGATTGCTCTCCCCTGCCTTAGACACACACACACACACACACACACAGGTGCAGGGGCGCTGTAAAGGGGGGGTAAACGATGACGATTCTCGGGGCCCATGACTGACAGGGGGCCCAGAGAATTCATAGGGCCCTGTGTTGGGGGCCCTGTAAAGATTCTTTTCATGGGGCTCAAAATCCTTAGCAGCGCCCCTGCATGGCTGAGAGTGAAGCTTGGGGCCTGAATTCACGGCCAAGCTGTTTACCACTAGAAGGCATTTCAAGGGGTTGATCTGGGGCCCAAAGGCAATGTCCGTTCTGCTAAGGACAGGATGCGAACCAGTGATGGTCCAATCAGAGTTGCTGAGGCCTACCCAGCTGAGCCCCAAAAAATTACCTCAGGACCCCACACCCTGGCATTGCTCTCACCTGTGTATGTGTTTCATAGAAGAGTGGGATGTGATATGGGGGGGAATTCCAGTGAACTAACCAAGTGCAATCCAGCCCTTCACTGCTCACTTTGATTATAGGACAGGTTCTGCAGTTATATTTAGTTGCTTAACAGGGGTTTTTATCTAGAGTGACACATATTTAATGCAGCACATTACTAATTTAAGTCAGTCTGTGTCAAGTGGCAGAAGAATACAAGGAACCTTGCAGCATGTGGGGTCTGTACCTCGAGAAGCCATTTCACCATTTCAACCAGTCCGTCGTTTACTGCTGAGGAAGCTTCACACCTCCATCCCCTTGATTCATGTGGCTGCCCGGATCAAACACACGACAGAACAAGACTTTCCAGAATGATTATACGTGTCGGTAAACCAGCCTCCCGAATCCTAGTCTCTAAACGTCGTTAAGGGACAGTTTTTCGAATGTGTTTCTGGAAAAAGTCTCATTAATTGAATTAAGTAGTCTTACGGGAGATTTACTGCCCCAAAAATTGAGACTGTAAACGGGTAGGAGGTGGACACCTGGCGGAAAAAGAGAAGTGGGGAATTCTCCCTCCGTTGCGTAAAGTTGTCAGCGATGCCTGATACAGGGATGTGAGGAGACATTTAAAACTGTGAGAGAGTGAGACGCAGCACTCAGAGAGACATGGCAGAAAGTCAGGGATACCACAAAATGAGAAAGGCAGCCTGCGATGGAGGGCGGGAGAGAGACATGGCAAACCGAGCGAGCAACCGGGGAGCCGACAGCGGAAACAGCCTGACGCGGTGAGAGTGTAGCCGCTCCTGTTGACTTTGTAAGGAAAACCTCTCAAGACTCGATGAGCGGAGGCTGTAAGTCATGGAAGCAGAGCGGGCGGAGCTGGTGCTGGGACACCTGTTAGACGTCAGTGTGTAACTGTGTCAGAGGTTAAATATGGATAAACTACCCTACAAACCATAAAGGGGGAACCCAACTAACAAAGGATCAGATACACACACACACACACACTCCTAAGGGCCATAAGTCCATTAAGACAAAAAAGGCCCAGTCTGAATGAGGTTTGCTGGCACAGAAACGCAGGAAAAGGCCAAACATGGAGGTCAGAAGCAAGTAAATATTTTTATCAGTCATGCCCAGCTGGAGATGATAATAATGTTGGAATGGAACTATAAAAGAGTGGCTGGGGGAGTGGGGGCTGCATGGAAATTGTCTTCAGTCTTTGGACGTTATTGCTAAACACGAGATATTTTACCAGCATTAAATGAAAGGCACTGCACTCCGAATGTCTGGTTCTGTACCTGTATTCAGTGTAACATCAGTGTTTATGGAGCCTCAGGTACCCAGTCTAGCTTCCCATAGTCAACTGAGGCCAAGCTTTCCGGTTTTTCCACTTGTTTCCATGGCAATTCTGGGCAAAGGCTTTGTGCTTCCTCATGATTCCAACTCCATTGAGTCAAGCTTCATTGCTGTTTTATTAGGTTGGATAAATCGTATATAATAAGAAAAAAAATAGCATAGTCAAGGCCGCCTGAAGCGGAGTATGCTCTGCGCTCTCCGAAATAACAGTAAAAGTCAAGCTAATGATTATTTCTGCTGCAGTTAATCAGTTTTCTTTAGTTTCTCCAAGCTATTACCTGAGGAATTTCTTCCTCCGCAGAGCAGAATGTTTCATTACTCCAAACACTGTCCGGAATTTTTAAACAACATTCCAGTTCCTGAGGACAATGAGCTGAACTCAAGTGGGCTTAATTTGTTTCGTCACATTATGAACATTTCCATTTTGGGGAATCCATCCATCCATCCATCCATCCATCCATCCATCCATCTTCTAACTGCTTATCCTTGTCAGGGTCATGAAGGTTCCTGAAGTCCATCCCAAGCAGCACAGAGCACAAAATTAGGGTTAGGGAACCCTAAGTGCAAGATATTTTATGCAGGATATTCTAAAGACCCATCAGTCTCTCTTCCAAGCACTTAACCAGTAACTGGTTATTCCGAGTAGCGGGGGGCACAAAGCAGGGACCAGCCTGGGTGGGATGTTTATCCGTCATAGCGCACATGCCAACAGACAAGGTGAAATTAGTCCTGTCCTTGGACAGCAGGAGGAAGCTGAAATACCTGGAGGAAACCAATTCCACATACAGAAAGCACGCGGACAACCCATAAAGAGCAGAGATATGATTTACACCCCCAGCCCTGGAGGTATAAGGCAAACCAGTGAGCAACTATGTTGTCCTGGACTTCTAAAGATGAGGTCTTATTTCTGAAACAGATTGGAAAGCTAGCGAGATGGAGATCTTTCCACACGGGCGTGCACAGATAAGGGCTCTCTGTAGGCATGGAGGAGATTCAAATCACGCAACCCCAGACAGCTCCCCCCTGGCCGCGATTCTTACACCTGCCTTTTATTAAGCGCGCAGTGACGACATTCTGAGTACAGCTCGGCTAACCCGTTAAAGCCGCGGGAGGGAATGTTAGTCTCCTTCTCCTCGGGAGAGTTTGCATTTCCGTGCTCGCTAAAGTGAACCCACGTGGATGCAGTGAATGGATGTGAAAATACAAACACAGGCATGGGATTGCATGGCTGGCATGATGTGGATTGAAAATTCATTACCCTTCATCTCACAGTTACAGATGAGGCACAGATGTCCAGCACATGCAGATTTAGTGGAAATGTTTTCAGAAAGTTACATAATGATGGTTTGATTTGAAATACAATGAATGGTTTTCTCATGGCACTAGTACTAAGTATAGTACAGTCAGAGATAGTTCTGTGCAGTATTTCCAAGACAGTAAATCTTAAACATAATAATAAAAACAGCATGACCATCTGAATATTGACCTTAATAATCTAAAATGATACACTCCTAATCTGAACATTTGCAATACACTAGTGGACTAGTGTGACTGAGTTAAACTGTCACATTGAATTAAAACTGTCATATTGAATTAGTAGCATAAATAAGAGGTGTAAACTTTATCAGTATTTTTTTGTGTTAGTACCTCTATCAGTCTCCCTCCCTGTCCTTTTCTCAGTATGTCAGTGTCTCTGTCAGTCTCCCTCCCTGTCCTTCTCTCAGTATGTCAGTGTCTCTGTCATTATCCCTCTCTGTAGTTCTCTCAGTATGTCTGTGTCTATGTCAGTATCCCTCTCTGTCTCCTCAGAAAGTCCCAATGAGGCCCACAAGGCCACAGACCCATACAGGAAATTGCCAGATAGACAGCTGTGATGTCTTAGTTGTCTGAGTCAAGCTGCAGTAGGATGTCTTTCATGAGGAAATACTTGAATTAACAAGAAATGTTCCATGATGAGTATTTGACATAATATTACCACATTATTCCACGATAAAACAGAAAAGTACAAAGTGAAAAGCTGCAGAAATGTACTGTTGGTCAGTGTCTTTGATGAACACTTTAAAGCTAAAGCTTATCTGGAGCAAAATTCTCCTCATGGAGTGTGAATGAGGTCTTAGCGTGCCCTAATGGGTCAGCGTGAATGAGATCTTAGCGTGCCCTGATGGGTCAGCGTGAATGAGGTCTTAGCATGTTCTGATGGGTAAACGTGAATGAGGCCTTAGC
>JAABNY020000119.1:7844821-7855611 GCA_015164015.2 Brevimyrus niger | reverse complement strand
GCCCGTTGCTTCCGGGATAGGCTCCGGACCCCCCGCGACCCAGTAGGATAAGCGGTTTGGAAAATGGACGGATGGATTGCTTTTCCCCTCCCCATGGGGCAAATTCAGTCCACCCCCCCCCAATGCCCAGCTCCACCTGGCGCTGTGCCAAATAGGAGTATGACTCTAGCTGTAGGAATGACCATCACGTTCCGTTTCAGTTTCAGTTCCATAAAATATGGTTAGGCTTCCAGTCACCCTCTTCACTTTCAAGCACCTAAACCTCCCCAAGTTTAAAAGTAGGAACTTTCCGGGTACATGTCTGTCTTTAAACACCACGCTACTTCTTAATAGTAGTTACCCACATTACAATCTATCTCCCGCCCAGAGCAAAGGAGGATACGGTGTTTAATTTGCCTTCAAAGATCTCCTTAGGACCCAGTCAACACAGCATATGACTTTGTTAAATGTACAAAATGTGTAAATGCATGTTATGGTATGTAATTGTTCAAGACGACGATGAGAGATTGTGGGTGGGATTTATTTGTTCTGTCATGCACCGTGTGATTACCCATGGCGTCCCAGTAAATGAACCACTGGGAAGAACACAGAGAAAACAAAGCAGAAACTAGCTTCCTAATTAAAATTAAGCCTCCTAATTAAACACAGCAGGACCTTGTCAGAAAACAGTGTTGCTGCCATAAGGCTGAATAATCGCAAAGGCCCCCTACTGGAAAGTTTTTGCCATAACAGGCTCTCCAATTTGCATCACACCTCTTGCATGCGTTTGCATGGCTCCTGGCACTTTATGCTGTAAGTCAAAGAGCCAACTGATGTATAGAACATCCTTGAAACCCCTTTCAGGACTCTTTGCTTGCAGCTGAATCCAAACCCTTCATTTAATTCAATTATCACTGTAACAGAAAAGTCGAATATCACATCTAGTCCAAGAGAGCAGACACTGCAAGGTGTCTTTGGCTAATCCCCCGGTCCAGTCAAACCCTTCACACAGGCCTGAGGGCCGCTGATGCAAACTGGGCACTCGAGGTTTTCACTCTGGACTTTTCCTGTATATTGGCGAGCAGGAAAAAACGGCTCTGTACGTAGGAGAGGAAGGCCGTTTCACAATGGAAAACTACTCGCCTATTGAGTTATAAACATTAATGTTTTATGGAACAAATATGGGCCAGATGAGAGCTCATAGGAACGTTTCAGAGATGAGGAACTGCTGTTTTATAGTAAGGACGTAAAGTGAAATACATCACTTTTGGGGGAATGTGATAAGTATTGTAGCCTAATTGAAATTCTTCTATCTGCCTGTTATGGCTATTTAAGGCCCAGTAACATTGTAAACTCCACCATCACCACCCAGACAGACTGGATATTCTGATGGGACAAGAGAGCGCCCAAAGCCCGGTAAAGTGTTTCCAGAAAACACGCCGCCGCCGCATTTTTGTTCATTTCATTCGTGCGAACAATTTTGTTGTTTCGTTTTCCCCTGCAGCTTGCCAAGAATGGCTTTCAATAGGGGCGAGACCATTAAAACAGAAACGACCAAATTTTATTTACCATTAAAATAACATCATATTATTTAAAATTAACATGCATAAAAGATGATAAACAAATCATTGTTATGCATTTTAATTAGGCCCACTGCTCGATCTCACAATACATTTGGCAAAAACAACAAATTCTGTGAGAATAATAGTTCACCCCAACATAGATAAATTTGCCCCCCAGCTCTGTGCGTGTTTTTCAGTTTGCTGTTTTCTCTTGGTTCAAAAGCATGGAGTTCAAACACATACAGGTGACTGTATCAATCAAACGCACAATCATCATTCAGGCCTAGATGAAGAAAGTCTCCTTTTGTCATACATTTCAACACATTGCTGCACAAAATGCTCGCGCATTAACGTGCAATCGATTACTATTGAGACAGAATAAGCAAAGGAAATGAAATTCCACATTTTGAATAGTGTCCACCTGGCAAACATTTTAATGTGGATATAAGCGTACGACCACCTTGGCTGATCGCAGCTCTCATTGCTGGCCAAGGTGTAACTAGCAGAGGTAAGTAAATACGTAAATGCTGTCAGTACATTTATTGGTCGCTTACGTCGGTATTCAAACTTAGCACTTCATTTATTAATATGTAACTGATTTATCAAAATGGATCAGGGACCCACCAATATCAGCGATTTGTTCCTCAGAGCTACAGTCATAGCTTTTCACCTGAAATACATTTTAAAATGCTGTTTTAATTCATATTTTTACATTCTTCACATTGGTAGCCTTATTTATGGCGATTTCCGCCAGTTATTCTGCGGCAAGCTGGTTAAGCAGAGAACTAGACAAGGGCACCCCCTGCTGGTAAAACAATATATAATTAGTGTAATTTATGCAAAAGTTTTTCTGCTAATATATTATGTCTAAGGGAGCATCTTGGTAAGCTGGACAGGGCCTTTGCTCTTAAGGTCTGGTAGCTGTTCTAGGTAATCTCCTGGGGCAGGCTCATTGCACTGACAACTGTCTTCCTTACTGTGAAAATAGTCTTCGTGTGAGTAATACAACATGTTTTCTCAAATTACGCTTAAATATCATTAACATATTATGTTAAAACTGCCGATAGCATCAAAATCCATAGGGCAAGGCAACTCAATTGGAAGTGACACAATTGCATTTATTTCTGAAAATAATTTACATCAGGTGTGGACAATATTCTTCTATAAGAAGTAAAAGCTTACAGCCAGATATGCTGAGTGCATCCGTCCATGAACCCAATAACTCCTTTTAAAAATCCCCTTTAAACAGTATGGGGTGTTTGATAGATACTGAGGTAGTCCTGTAATTGCCTGTCGGTGATTTAGCTGAAATGTCTCAGGTCATGTTCTTCCAAAACAAACCCTCCCTTATATTTCAGTACTTTTTTTTTTGCCACAGAAAAACTCTAGAAGATTGACATGTCCTAAAGTGTTGATTTACAAGAAACTCAGGCTAAATTTTAATTACACACAGTAACAGAATTAGGTTAAAAGAGTCTGCTTTGTCTACGCATTTTGTATGATGTGAAAAGCTATGTTACATTAACCTGAACACCAAGATGCATCAGTATTTCCCGGTAAATGTGAAATACACCTGTAAATCAGACACTGTACAGTATAGTACTAATAAAATGATAATAAAATTATAGCACCAGTCCATATTTCTATCAACTGTATATGAATCAACCTCTCCACTTGCCAAGTCCTCTGTCCTCAGACTGGCACTCCTGAGTATCTGACACATACACCTATGTTCAGATTTCTGGAGAATAAACATTGAAAATCAAGAGAGACTAAATATGCCCAGAGGAACACATCCAAAAGTCACTCCACCCCCCTGATGATTGTCAATCACTCTGCACCATGGAGAGCCACAGTTATGCTTCGTCAGAAAAAGGAGACTTTAAAAAGAACTTGGTGTCTCAAAAACCGCAGCGCCACCAACAGGTCAAGCTCTTGACTACAAAAATCAAAACATTTCCTGATATATTAACCATTCAAAGAGCTATTCCACATACGAGTGGAAACCCAGCATAAACATTCAGTGGAACAAACGGGTGTTTGTTAAAACACCGGCACGTTTGCATAAGTGCTTACCCATAGTCTTATTATGAAACAGGCAAGTGCTGCACTGGGACCATTTTTAAAACCAGTCTGGATTTGCTGCATTGGTTTCTCACTGTGGATGCCACTGGCACGTTGACTTCACATCGCGACAGGGATGGCAATAACATAAAATTAATCACGTTAATACAAACCTTCTCGGAATATACAGTTCGAATGTAATACGTTCAGTACTCTAGGCAGTACTGAAGTTTTCCCTGCATGTTAAACATCAACTAGCTTCTGAAGTAGTTCTGTAAAATACTTAAACATCTCACTGTGTTACCATTTCATTCAATAAGCTACCATTTCTGTGAAGTAGGTCATTCAGGCTAACGCAGTTGATGTCGGCCTCACAAGGTAGTAACGGGAGAAAAGAGGGTTCGTAAACCACATGGGTTGGGAATATTGTGCGTGGACAGTCACAAAGCTAGGCTAACCCACTTTCCATTGGGAGAATCCAGGCAGCCAGTGACAGCTTCAAACTTTCCGTCTGGAATTTGAGGCCCCAATTCTCTCTAGAATTTATGCTGTCTGTTAGTGATTGTATTGAATCGATCTGAGACCAATAAAACCAATATACCCGTATGAAGATATCCATCAGCGTGATGCAAGTTGGATTTACAAGAGTCACGGACGTCTCCTTTAAAATAAAAGTCCCTGCCACAAGTTGAGTCGATGGTCTGATAATCAAACATTATTGTTCTGTAAGAATCTGATTCACAAAAAAGCCCAATAAGACAATTCACCTGAGATTCAAAAGCATCTCCTCGCTCGACATCTCCAGTTCCCCCATTACATAAATCTTAACCACAACATCAATAAAAAGCATAAACACGAACCAAACATGCATTCCTTTCACAGAAATACAACATGTTCAACAGCACGAAAAATGCCATAAAACAGAATATAGCGTTCAAAGAAAATCTCAACGCATGCGAGATCAAAATGCCGAAACGTCGTGTGGTTTTGCCCCCGTGAAGCCGCTGTGTCTGCATTTGAGAGTTAAGGGTGTGTGTGTGTCGAAAAAGAACCTACACCTGGGGAAAAAGTGCTGTCTCAGAGGTTAACCGGTTGTAGTCACAGTCCAACAGTGGAATTGGGGGCCGGATCGCTGGATCGGAGAGGCGTGCCGGCTTGTCTGGCTCGGCGAGCCCTGACACAGAACGACAGATGGCGGCCGAAGCGGTCCTTCGACCTGAACCGCTCCCCACAGACGTGGCACTTATGGGGCGTTGCGTCCACGTGGACCTTCACATGGGCCAGCAGGTGGCGCTTCAGCCTGAACACCCTACCGCAGATGGCACAGGCGTAGGGCCTCAGCACTGGGCGGGGCTCCTTGTGCTCCTGCGGGCTGTTGTGGGAGGAGCCTCCGTCACGTCTGGGCAACGCTGTGATGGAGCTCGTGGTTTCCTTCTGGAGACCAGCGGGAGGCGCTAGGGAACCATCTCGCTGATCCCCAACCCCTCCAGTCACTCCCAGCTCCTGCCCTTGAAAATCTGGGGCGTCTTCGTCGGTCGAGTCGGCATTGACTGAGGCCTTGGAGCAGTCCGGGGATGATCTGGATGGGTGCCCCCCATTTAGATTCCCCCCCAGTTCATCTTCCAGGTTCGCCTCAGTGTTGTCATCAGCAGGACGGCTCGCACACAGCTCTAACTTCTCATTCCCAGCACCTTCACACAACCTGGCATCCTGCAGACCCCCACCGTTCTCTACTTCCTGATGCCCCCCCCCCCTGGGCCGTGCATCCACAGCTCTGGCTTGCTGATTGTCCGGTGCGTTGCCAGTTTGGCTGATTCTCCCTCCGCTCAGGCACTCCCGCTCTGACGACAGGGAGCCCTCATCCCGGCCTCCAGCCCCCGGTACCTTTGTTGAGAAGCTACTGACCATTCCCCGCTCCACCTCTCCGTCCACGTACTCCACCACCCTGCCGAAGTCCTCTCCGTCCAGATCCTCGATAGGGCTGTCATACCCACTACCGCCACCCAGGAATGAGCGGCCGAGTGTCGGACTCAGGCAGAGCTTGGCCGGACCCCCACCTAGGAGTTCGGTGCACTTGCCCACCACGTGCCACATCTGCAGGAAGCTAGCAGCTGTTAGGAAGCCCACCACCTCGCCCTCGGGCAGCTGGAGAGCCCCCGTGTAGCAGGACTGCAGAAGGCTCTCGAACACGCGCGCCTGCATCACGTCCGGGAGCACCACCTGCTGGCTGTTCTTCAGCAGTACCTGATCACAGAAGTACGACGAGCTGGCCGCTAACACAGCTCTGTGGGCCCGGTACTGCTGGCCCTGGAGCACCACAGTGATGTCACACAGCTGGCCTAACTGCCTTTGCTGGTTCAGCCTCTTCAGGACGTTGCTGGAAAAGTCTGGAAAGTCCACATGGAATGAGTTCGGTTCGGACGCCATAACAGTGATGCCTCGGTTGAAAAAGTGGGAAAATATCAGATTAATGGCGATATTTAAAGGAAGAAAAATGTTAAGCAGTAAAACAAAATTAATTCATTGAACTTTGCACCGAAATCTGTGATGTTGTAAGGTTTCCCCTTATACAAAAAGAAGAAGAAAAACCTAAACGTGTTATGTTTTTTCTTCACGGACTTAGTAACTGAAAGCTGGGCTGAAGAGAAACAACGGCGTCTAAATTCGAATTATTAAGGTAATCATTAAGCAAAACATTATTCCATTTCTGTACCGACATCATTTCATATAAAAAGTCGCATGTTTATCTGTAAGCATGAAGCAAAAAAAAACTATGAGGATGAAGCACCCATGCATCCTGTGTCCATAAGGCACTTTGCTGCGCTTAGACGGGCATAAAGAGGAAAACGCAGAGACCTTTCGCAAGGTAATCCAGCAAGCTAACAACGAAGCGTTTCATTTTAAAGCGACAGACCTACGCTGATAAATGCAAAGGTGCGAATGCAAAGCAATTCAAGCGAGTGCGCGCATGTGCACACGCGGAGTTGGCATAAACGCTGTAAATAACGGAGGCATTTATCTCAAGCCGGTGTTCACCCTTTCCCCTCTTCTCGACATATTCAGCATCGCCCGCACCGTCGGCCGCTCCCTCCCGCGTAAGCTGTGACGTTTGCGCGCGTTCCCGAGGAGCGCGGCGCCGTTACAGAAAGTGTGCTTGCAATGTGACGCTTGGATACAGTTGTAGCCGCAGTGAGGTTTGCTTCTGGTGTACCGCCGAACGTCATCACGTCGCACCAGTAAAATCTCGGTAAAACGGTAAAATGATGGTATTGATGGTAAAACCAGTAAGCGCTGAACAGAATGCAATTAGCGCTGTTGGAGATTTCTATGCGTGCACTGCCCAGTTAATGGAGGATGAATTTTATGCTATTTACACGTGCTTTTCATTTTCCCATTTACAGTTTTCGTAGTTTATTCTTGCCACTAAATTTTCATTCTTAATCATATTACCGCACTGGAATCGAAGCCTCTCACCGTCGTTATATATTTTATGAAATCCATTCTACTTTAATTTTATTATTACGGTTAAACGCCAGGTGGCGCTAAAGACTAGACTTAGAGATTTTTGGCGTGACTGCGTCTTCTAGGTATCTGACAGGTATGGAATAGCGGCCGCATATTCAAATTTCGTAAAACAAATCAGTTGCATAAGATCGCGGGGATTTAGAGGACAGTACTTTCAACTTCTACATGCTGGGTCAACTGGTTTAAGCCGTTCTGGTATTTATATTACTATAACTGCTTGGGTTACTTTTGGAAAGCAAGGGCAAAGGCACCTACGTAACGGGCTTCGTATAATTCCGTCTGAGTTTTAATCAGTGCTCCTTATTCACACATTTATAATTATTATAGTGTTTTATAGACTTAATACTTTTCTAAAATCTATTCGACAAAGATAGTTATCCGAAAATTAAGTACAGTTATATTCTTTTACCGATCATATAGTGATTTAAAATATTTAATTCTAATTCTGTACTCTCTACTTGCAAAGTACTCCACCAGAGTCTTTTGTTTTGTAAAGGTTTGTAGATCTATAGGACAGTGAATGTACCCTTTAGTGCAGTGGTGGCCAATCTCATCCGCATAGGGCCAGTGTATATGCAGGTTTTTGGGATAACCTGTAGGTCAGCTGTTCAAACCCAGGTGTGAGGACTCTTCAGCCAATCAGTCCTCTAATTAGTAATCTAATTAGGGAGTTGCAGCGAAAACCCACATGACCACAGGCCCTTTGTGGATAAGATTGGCCACCCCTGCTTTAGTGCCTTTGGAGAGAAGAAGCTCAGTAACCCTTAGTTCTGACTTAATGAAATGAACAATAGTATTGTATACGGAATTGTTTCTGTGTATCATTCTGCACACACAGAAGTGTACCACAAGTTGTATGGCAGGTTTCATTTGGAAAAAAAATTATATATGTGTGTGTGTGTGTGTGTGTGTGTGTGTGTGTGTGTGTGTCTATGACATGATTTCAAAGGGGGTATATAAATTCTTAATGTGTGATTTGAAGTCTTCCTTGGCTCCTCCTCCTATCTGAATGTCAGCCTCACTGGTGCTGTGCACGTCTGTTACTTTTCGGATGGCGTCTTGGAGTGCAGAATCTGCTCCGTGGCCCACGGGTGATAAGCGGGAGAAGAATGAGAGTCCCTTTGTCACTGCTCGTGTTTCTAACAGCCTTCCGTGTTAAACAAGTTGCTCCCCTATCCCCAGCAGTAATCAGAAATGATACACCTGCACACACACATGCACACATACACACACGCACACACACACACATGCACAACAGAAGCCAAAGCAGGGTGATTAGAAATGGTTTTCTTGGCCCCAGGGCTACGATCGTGGTATTGATAAAATTTCAGACGGACCCTTAATCAAAGGGCTTCCTGTTGATGCAGTAATCTTCCCTGAAGTAGGGCTTTGTTCTGGGCTGCTCTGCCCACTTGACCGGGCATTCTTTCCAGGTGAGTCGTCAGCAAGGCAGGTGCGGGGGGGGGAGGGGGGTTTAGGAGCTGCAGTCCGAGATCTGATCACAGCCAGCAGATCTCTATGGGGGGATCCTGCCAGTGCTTATATCCAAGGTGACTTGGCAGATTCTCCTAGCCCCCCTGCCCAAATCGGCGCGCCTTTCCGAAAGCAGGTGGGGGCCCCTGCGGTAGACAGACCCCCAGAGCCTCAATCACAGGTCTCTGCTGCCCCGAGGGCAAAAGTCACCGAAGAGAAGAGATCGAGGAACTAGAAAACTGATACACATGGAAATTAATCTACAAGCATTGACTGTGTCACAGATTTATTAAGCTGTAAATATAATGTAAATTTCAGAATCGTCCCTTTTATATGGGTTTCCCTTCAGTGTAGGTCTGCGAAATGAGATTGATGTGTCTGTGGCCCTGAGGTAGCAGTGTGCACGGCAGCGGAGGCTGGGGCTCGGAGTGCGTCCGCCGTTCCAGCGCTTGGAATGCCATCGCCATCTCTGTGGGTTTCCACTGACAATCCGAAGAAACAAATTATTTACACTGGCATTTACATTCAGCTGCAACTTTTATCCAAAGAAGAATTTTTTAAATCCATTTATATAGCTTCATGTTTCCTGGGGCATTACAGATGAAGTGATTTACTCAGGGGTGTCTGCTGGGTAATCACTGTGTTACCTGTTACAGGGAGTATTTATCCATAAATTAGCGTGTGTCTGTGCGATTGCCCTGTGGTGGGCTCCCGTTCCTCATAAGACTTATGCTTATGTTCTGTGTTTCCTGGGACAGAGTCCAAATCACCATTACTAGCTAAGCAGCTATTGATAACGAATGAATGGATATTTAATGAGAATCAGCTTTCAGTGGCCAGATGGAGACAAATAAAAGCGACTTAATACCTGGAATGAAAACCAAATTTTTTTTTTTAACATCTGTTGAGATGTTAAGAACTAGGTTTTGCTAATGTGTTTTGGCTAAACATGACAGTAATTGGATAATCATAAAGGGATTAATTTAAAATCCAAAAAATAGAAAACAACAGCAGTATTTCTTGCAGGAAACCCTTGAAGTTCTACCTGAAGACTGACTGCAGCAAGTGACCCCAGAGAGGAGCAAAGTGACAGACAGCCCTAATAGAACATTTGTCTTTTTTTCCCCATAGATACTGGACAAAAGCACTTCCCAAACTGTGACTGTCATGAATACTGATTGGACCAATTATTTCACAAGTCTGCTCAAAAGCAACGCTAAGTGTGGCAAAAGAAAATGTGAAACGGACTCAAGTAAAAATTAAAACAATGAGCGGTATAATCGCAGTCTAGGATATCCGTCTCTGAAAAGGACAGATTCATTCAGCAGTGGACTCCGCTCACTTCGTAAGGCTTATAAAATATACATGGGCTTTTATGAAATTCCTCAGCTGTCAGAAAGCGCTCAAATTATATTGCTTTTGCTCCCCAGAAGACTAGGCTGCTGTCTGGATGATTCCATTACATGTGCTGCAGAAATAAATTGAATGTAGTTATATATACAGTATACTGCATCGATCCGGAGATTGGAGGGGGTACAGCGGTGGGGGTTTGAGTAGAGCGATGAGTTTGTCCAAGTCAGTTTTTTTCATCCTCTTCTCCACACGTGAGAACAAACACACAATTCAGCAAGTTCAACAGAAGACACTTGGGAATCTTCAGTGTGGCATATAATACCCATGATGGGTTCTGATCGCTCTCTCTCTCTTTCTCTCTCTCTCTTTCTCTCTCTCACACACACACACAAACTGTGTTGTCCACTGCAGTGAGGAACACAGTGTAGTTTGAAGCAGGAAACAGAAATGACAGTGTTTTCAGCTGTAATACAACTCTGTAAACAATTAAGAGACCACACCATAGCTGTTTTTAAATCTTGATTTTTGAATCCTTGTTTAATGCTGCTTCTGCTACCAACAGGCTACACTGAGCAGCAGGTTGCTTCCAGGGTGAAAATTTCTACGACAGCAGTACATGAGAACAAGGTGAAGCAGGAGATGCTGGGAAGAATGAAAATCCAGCCAGGTAGAGGATGGAAGTGACTTTCTAAAGCCAGAGATGACTGTCGACTTATCCGACAATGCCTCATAAATCGGCTGATGACAACAGGTGACATTCAAAAAGAATGGGAAACATTAAGTGGTGTGAAGTGCACTGTTAGGATAATTAGCACTGTTAGGCTCCTAGAAGCA
>JAABNY020000119.1:7830018-7840425 GCA_015164015.2 Brevimyrus niger | reverse complement strand
AGAAAAGGGCGAAAACCCCCGGTTTGTTGTCCCAGCCATCAGTCCGTAAAGGCAAGAGAGGAGGGGAGAGGGGGGGGAAGGGGGGGGGGAAGGTCACACCAGAGCAACTTTTATTAAACTATAAGACCCCGGGAATTGGATTCAGGGCTGGCGATAAGATCGGGTTGCACGCCATTGTGCAGTCTTGTCAGGTTTGGCAATACACACCTGTGCCTGTGGTGTCTTATAAAAGCCTCTTACTGCCCCCTACAGGGCACTGTGTGTCAGTGAGAGTTAGGGGGGGGGGGGGGAGCATCGATTTGGTATCGAAAAGAAGGGTGGGGAAAAGGAGATGCAGGGCAAGGTGCCCAGGAACTTGGGATTTTTTGATGCTGAAGGCCTCACCAGGGTCATCTTCAGAAAATACATAACGACCCCCCCCTTTAAAATGAGTGAGTCTGGGGGAGCACCCAGGTGGGATTTCCACCTGTACCTGTGGAGTGTTTGTTTCACATATACAGTTGTCTTACATGGGTTCTTTATGCTACAATCCTTCGAATGTGATCTTAAGAAAATGCTTTAAACATACCCAACACTGTTGAAGCCACAGCTGGGCTGGTTTTAGTTAAACTCTGGGTCCTGAAGTTGCGTCTACCACGCACCTCATTGTGTGGCTATGATGTCACACTTATAAGGAGGATGAATAAGAGTTCAAAGTTCACCATGCAGTTCTGGAATTTACAAAGCGGCCTGCGCTTCCAGTTGAGAGCTTTGCGGCTCTAATGCTGTAATGGTTCTGATCCAGAAGCCTTCCTCTGCTTTTTTCATTAAGGTTCTCGGTGGCTCTGTTATCGAGAGCAGCCGGCAGTGCCAGGGAGAGACGGACTTGTTGAAGTGTTTCATTTGAAAGCGACCGAGGCCCGTTCTTCTGCCCGGGTTTTGGCTCCGGAAGCTTCTCAGAGCACGGTTATGACCTCGGCACCACGGGGCTTTAGGAGTGTGTCGACCGGAGGGGGGAGGGGGGGGCGGCACTCAAAGTACTACTATATGCTTATATTTTTTTCCTAATTATCCTGTTGAATTATGACTTCATATCACAGGAGTCACAGAACCGATAGGTTTTGAACCTGCCCACATTTCTTTCTTGATATAGTCCCACGATGATACGTTCAGAGAAGAATGCGAGGTATCGTTGTTACGCTCCATTGAAGCGGCGACACGTTGGTAATATTTGGGGCCTGCAAAAGGGGAACCTCTGGTATCCATATGAGAGAAGCTCGGCATGGCAGCCTGAGCCTGACTGAGGCTGTGCGGGTGTCCAGCCGGCCGGATCCGGAAGCCGTCAGGCACAAGATGGGGTGACTAGGATCCCACAGCCTGAGTGTTTCCAGCACTTTCTCTTAAATAACCCCCCAAGAACCATTATAACCATTGTCTTATTTGCATCGTATTCTTTTCGTAGAATGAAAATTAAATTTCATTTTACATAAACTGGATTAAAAGCCTGCAGCGGGTTGGCGCCACACCCTGGGTTGATCCATGTTTTGCACCTGTAGCGCCCAGGATAGGCTCTGGACCCTTTGCAACCCTGAAGGGGTATGAAAATTGGATGGACAGAAGGAAGGAAGCAAAGAAGGGTGGATTGATGGATGGATGGATATGTAAGCCTGAGTCTTCCTGTCAATTAATTTTTTAAGAAACTATTACCTGATTATTTGGTTTGAATATACTGACATAAGAGCCCTGAATGTACACATCTCAAGCACGGCGGTGTGAACATTAACATGTGTACAACAACATCTACAGCAGCAAAGAGAGGAGCAGCTACCCGGTCAGGCCTGGGTCCGCGTGTTATCCACCTGAGAGGCTGGGGCATCCTGCGGGGGCCTCTGATGTTTTACGAGTGGTTAAGAGGCAGTCCGGACACTGTTCACCCCCACTGAGTCACGTCTAATTAGCACCCAGTAGATGTCTGTGGTAGGAAGATGAAAGGCTGGGGGTGAAATGAAAAACTTTGATTTTTCCCGACCTCTGCTATGCAAGGACAATTGCTGGGGATTCCAGGGAGGAGGGAGACCTGGGAGATGGTAGTGGTGGTCGGGGGGGGGAGAGGGGGAGTGTCCCCAGGTCAGATCAGAATTTGACGGAAGTGGCCCATGAATGCGGGGGTTATGGCAAAAACAGCCTGGGTCACTTTCCATTGACTGGATTATTTTTATCTGCTTTATAAACCTTTATATATCACCAGAGAAACATGGCAACAGTAACCCTCCTGAACCACAGAGGGCAGCATTTCAAAACCTTAAAGGTTAAACAGTATACAGCCACAAAAAACTCGGTGACTCAGAAGCTTAATAGTGAAAATGGGTTAAAGGAGAAGGACAAGTATCATCAAATATGAAGAAGATTATAATCTTACAACCATCACTGCCCAGGATCGTTTTGAAGACATTCAGTGAATATAAGTGCATAGGAATGGTCTTATAGGCCAAGGCTACGAGCTCAGTTCAGCTCAGTAGCTCTCCCCTGCATGGCAGGACTCTACTGGAATATGCAGCCATATAAATGCCCCAGTTTGCTCTTGTGCGCTTCACTGGCCAGGAGTTTAATAACCAGTCCCGTGCCAGCTGTGCAGGAATCAGACACAGTGTCAATAAATTCCAAGGCCCAGTCACGTCGCTTTGGTTCCTTCACGCTGGAACAGCTGGTGGCCATTCTGACTTCTCAGGAAGATAGTTCTCTCAGCCATTCCGTCACCATGCCAACGGAGCCGAACTCCGTCACATTCTCGGGGGCTGAGTGGATATCCCTAGCATGCCTGTGGGGCTTATCTCTCTGTCTCTGTCCTTAAGTTTCTTTCGCAACCTCACAGTCCGTGTGAAGTGCAAATAAAGTCCGCCGATGTCAGCCATGCAGGTCCCCCTGAGATCTGCAGAGCCTCCGTTTTCCAGACTGATCAGAGACAATGTGATCAAACCCAGGAGATTATTGTTAATATCACTGTGTTTTTATCATTGACATGTACACATGTCTAGCTCTCTACGTCAGTTCTGGAAAAGCTACTTTCATACAAAAGATGTGTAAATCCATCCATCTTCCTCACCACTGGATGAAAGCAAGCCAAAGGGTGTCACGAGTTAATACTGTCCATTTTGCGTTTCATTTTGTCAAGTAAAAATATTTTTTGACATACTGCATTTTTACACTTTATTGATTTGAATTGCCATTAAACATTTTAAATGTCTATGTATGTATGAAATATCAGCATCTGAAATAATGTTTACACTCCAGTTACTTGTGTTAACCTTCTGTTTTCATAGATGTTTGTACAGAGTGCCTTGCAACGATGCAATTAGCCTTGTTGTGTAACTCGTGCGACGTCAAAGGGGAAAAGTTTACGACAATATTTTCTTTATCTGTCAGAGTGATTACGAGTGTAATTTAATTACGGCGCTAAGCAGACGACAGGTCAGGAGGCCGGAATTCAGACGGGAAACTGGGAATGACCTGACCTTAGCCAGCTCTCAGAAAATCCTACCGACAGTGACCCTGTTGCAGGGGCTTCGGAACGTTCCGACCATTATCCTGAACCACTAGGAGGTGAGCTGCCAAGGTCAGGGGAACGCAAGCTGGAAGGATGGGACTCTGCCCAGGAAGTCCAGGGTACGCTGTAGATCCTATCATTCCTGCTCCAAAACCTCCAAGAATTCAGACAAGCTGGATGGCTTCAGCCATGTCCTGGAATCATCCAGTCAATGACTGACCAATGGGGAAGAGACTATAATCATCAAGCCCAAATGTTTAAAAGAAACTATTGGAAGAGGCCTAAAAAAACAACTTCAGATGCAAAACGCCAAGACTTAAAAAAAAAAATGTCAATGCAAGAGAGAGTCTTCATGGAAATGTTTGCCTGCTTCAGTGTGGCTGCAAGGCAGAGATATCGAAAGACCTGAGAAATCTAAAAGATTTTGGTTTAACATACTAAGCATATAGAAAGAAACATGATAGAAGGAAATAAAGAATCCTATAGTGTCCTATGTCTTTTACATACAGTATCCTACAGTGTCCTATGTCTTTTACATACAGTATGTACAGTGATGTCACTTTCTGTGTGTGCTGCTGTAACTTTTTGGAATTTCCTTGGTGATCAATAAAGTATTAGTACCACTACAATCACTACTACAGAATTCAGTATGAAATGTTCATATTTCTATGACAGTATGAGTTTCATGCATTCAAAAATGTGTATTCGGGAGGGGGGGGGGGCTGCAGCTAGTTAGTATTTCAGCTAGACGGACACGCTAAACCCTCCCTGTTTAGACAGGTGGCATTATGTCCTCCTGCCCTTATTTCATCCTCCAATGGAATCACTATCCAGGAAAACCTTTCAAAATGTCCAAAGGCAACATGTATTTAATATTTTAATAAGAGCCGAGTTTGGCTCCAAGCAGATTCCCGGAAAGCCCAATAGGCCGAGCTTATCGTCTAGGGAATCTTTGGGCTGGATTTCCGGGCCCCGGACAGCACTCGGAGGATTCTCCCGGCCTGGCCTGTCTGAGAAAAAGAACACAGATTTCACCAGTCGGAATGCAAACCATGTCTTCTCCACATGCCCATCCCAAGGCCTCGTGAAAACGCTCAGCGTGATTCTGTGGAGAGCTGCCTGCTTTGATGCCCACTGTGTATAAATGAAGAATTGTGATTAGTGGCTTTAATTTCATACCTGACTATCTAAAGCTAACTCAGCTCCGATAAAATGTCATGCACATGCCCAGTGAATTAATTAGCAAATAATTAAAATTTATTATGGTTTCCATTTTCTGATATTTCCCACTGCAGGTGTTTTGCGCAGACAGGTTCGGCCTGAAAAAAAAAAACTCCTGTCACGTCCACAATGATTTTTAAATGCGCCGCTTAAACGAGTATCCGAGTTGACGTCGACAATTGAATGTAATGGTACGAATGCAAATTTTATGGTAATGTACGAAAGATATTGCGCATTCGCCGAGCAATACAGCAGGAAGGGGAAATACCGAAGTACATATATGTTTGTAGGTTGCTGGGCAAAGCCACAGTGAAAGCTGTCGTTTCAGGGCAAGGCTGATGGCTCTCGCCCATCGAAAGGTGAATCATTCATCCTACACATCTCCCGTTTCTGTGGTTCCCCTACACTGCTTCACCAGGAATCTCAAATGCATTCATCAGTACGTTTTTTTTTTTTTTTTAACTGAAGTTGTTTTGTTGAAAGGGAAGGAATAAAATAACCCATAAAGTCAATTACCCTTGGAACGACTGAATGTCATAATCATAATTTGATTGACATGTCCATTCTTCTTGCAGCTTGTATCGTCTTGAAAGTTTCAGGCTCAGCTTCAAGGTTCTGTCTACCACGGATGAGTGGAGAAGGCAAGGAGAGATGAGGCAGAGAATGTCCAACCAGGACTCGTGGGAGTGGGGGTGTAATCGGGTTGGGTGTGGGGGTGTTGTGTGCTGTAGTAAAAGAGTGCTGGGACTAAGTGTAAATCAATATGAACTGAACTTAACTGCGCAGGACTGTCCCACAGCAATGAGCAGCTCCCGTGTATCAGGGGAGTTATTTAAAACGGCAAAGATTCCGAGGCACTAAGTTGAAAAGCTCATTAAGACAACTGAAAGTGTCCAGGTTTCAGTCCCTTTGCCGCGCTTCATAAAGGCCCTTAATGCAAAAATCCCCAGTCATAATGAAGTACTGTCTACAAACGTAAGCTGGGCTACTAGCCTGAGGTAAAGGCACCTGAAAGGAAGATTTGCTAAGTAAATAAATAACCGTGAGTAGGGGTAGGATGTACCCCGTTTCTCAGGACAGCACCATCAATGTGGGCTTTTTCCGTGACTAACATGGCTTGTAGTTTTCTTTTTTTTTTGTTCTTTCCAGATATGAAAACATAAAACAGGAAGCGTGTCCAGAAGGCTGACGCTTCAAAGCCTGCTCCGGCTTCCCTCAGAAAAGCACTCAAACTGCACCGCAACAGCTAAAACACCCAGCTGGTTTGACCGGGTCAAAACTATATATCACTATCATAAGCGTGGCTTAGGAAGCTGCATGAAATCATTTGGCTGGTTAACAGCTTCAACCAAACCTGCAGGCAATGAATACCATTAGTCTTCGTATTTGAAACAACTGACTCCTACATGGATAAAAAAAAGAACATTTCCCTTTATTCACATTTTAGTCGCTTATGAAAAGCAATAGGCCTACTGCCAGTTTTCCACCCACTATAAACGTCTTTTGCTTTTCAGCGTTAACCTTTAACATTTTACATTAACACTTTACCTGCATCACCTTCTGAATTTACCATCTCGCTAACTCAGGAACTTCTCCATGGGTCAGTTTAGTTGAACTTATCTTACACATCTGTTATAGGCCTATTTGGGTATATTTCCTAAAGCAGCCTTGGTAGTGAAAGAGGTAAAAGGAGAAAAACAAGTGTTAAAAACTGAGAGGAGCGCATGCTGCCTCTGTT
This sequence comes from Brevimyrus niger, assembly GCA_015164015.2. Taxonomy (NCBI): domain Eukaryota; kingdom Metazoa; phylum Chordata; class Actinopteri; order Osteoglossiformes; family Mormyridae; genus Brevimyrus; species Brevimyrus niger. The sequence goes on along the minus strand of JAABNY020000119.1, from coordinate 7,833,943 downwards.
CTCCCGCAGTGCAGACATTTTAGTGCGGCTTTCATAAAAACGTATCTTCAATAATGTAGAGTAATTAAGGAAATTTAATCAGTCAGTAAATTTATCTGATTTACCTTCACCCAAACTTATTATGGGAAACCAATTGTGTAAATATTAATGAAATACCTACTAAACAACGCTGCATTATAAAGATTATTATTCAATTACGTTATACTTATTGTTGTTAGACGAATTGTCATTTGCCTCGGTTTGCGTATATATCTTGCAGAATGACTTCCCTGGTTTACAGTCTTATACATTTAAGACGCAAGATTCAATCAATATGATCAATTTAATCATTGTTTTAAGACGTCTGCAAAAGATAGATTTGCAGCAGATTGCAGTCCAATAAATCAATAGCTGTGAATGAATCTTTGAAATTTCCCTGCTCCTTCTCCGCCCTTATCATCCTTCAGGGCTGTCAGTACAATTTCTCCCATTTTTCTTATATCTTCGCTCCATCGCCGAGCTCTTTATGGCTCTGGCTTTTTCATGAAACTCCTCTCCCCACCTAATAATAAACCAATCGATAGGTAAGGCCGGAACCTGACATCCTCACAACGCCGTGACAGCAACCTTTTGCACGAACATGGCAAAGCCACTGATTAAGAAATTTACTTTGGTATTACACGTTGACCTTAATATGTTACAGATACCGAGTCCACTCTAATCAATTTAACAATTAAAAAGTGACGCTTAAAAATAAATTTCATATCTATTTGTCTTTATAGAACTTTTTGTTGAATGTCTAAATGAAGCAAGTGGCATATCCGTACAAAAGAGATCAATTGCTAAAATATTTGCAACCCGAAATATCAGTAGTAAAATAAAAGCAGATGACTGTTTGCCTACGCTGTGCACATAACCCTTAGTTTCTGTCTGTTATACCTGATTCATTAGGTAAGAAGCATTTAACGATATTAAAAGATGAGCTTGATAATATTATAATACACAATAAAAAAATAGGTCTAATAAATTGCAATAACAATCTTAAAACTTGAACACACTCAATGGGCAATTTAGAGCCAAAACAACACAGTGAGAACATACAAACTGCACACGCACTGGGTAAAGGTGGATTTCAAGCCCACAACCCTGGAGATGCGAAGCATCACACCCATGGTGTTGCGTAGCCTTCCTTTCCAGGATAACTTCCAGTTCGTCGTTATCCTGTGGTGAGCAAGCAGTTAGCAAATGAAATTCGCAAAGTGGAAAATAAAGCGATACGATTCACCTTAGCATTTAGCAAATGCTTTTGTCTGATGCGACGTACAATTGAGGCAAATAGCGCTTTAAAACCATACGTGTTGCATTGCTATAATATTCCACAAGTAAGGTAGAGATACGGTTCCTAACACGGTTGGAGCCCCACTGGTTGCCATTTCCACGGTGATCGCCTACCTAACCTGTATCCCACAGCCTTTGAAGTCCCTGATCGCATCCGTAAACCCGCCTTACCACCCATACACCAGCCCGGCGTCTGACAGCTTACTGTACATTTTTTGGAACAACGCCTGACCGCTCTGAAGCAAATTAGCAGCCAAGCTAAATGAAATCATCCAAACGATCTGAGTAAAGTTGGCTCTGTGTGTGGAGACTCAATACGGTAAATTTCTATGCGTATGATACGACACATGCCGTTACCCCAAATGGGATTAGAAACCATCGTGTTAGATTAAGGTTCAAAGTCTGTAAATAATTAACGGTTGTCTAGAGACACTTAATAAATCAAACGTTTTTTTATTTTTTTTAATTAATCCTCTTTAATTAAAGTTGTAGTGCAGAAGAGCCACCTGGAGAGTTTTCAGTACATGCTGGCATGAGGAGAGAAACAGCACAACTCAAAGTGCGCTAACCCAGACGCACAGGTATCCGCAGCTGTGTCGGGGTCCGGCATGTCACTGCGCGCTGCCCACGGGGAATCGCCCTGACATCCCTGCTTTCCGGTTTCTTGTGTCTTTTTAGATAATAAGAATAGGCTTGGCTCAGTCGTGCTTGTGAGCGCCCAGCTAAAGACTCTTTCCGGAAAATCGCGCAGAAGGGGGGAAATGAAACAGTAAATGATCTTGATCAGAAATTTAATAGAACCTTATCATTCCCCAGGATACAATTTGGTAAAGGACATGGGGGGGCGCCGTTCCATTGGAGCAGTACTTACTTGAGAAGCACACACCCAGAGGCACCACTCCTACTGAACCTCTCAACACCCCCCCCCCCAACACCCCCAGTCAAATGCCATCCCTGATTTGAGTCGCTTACATTCTCCTCCTCTAGCTTAACATCTGTCTCGGTGAGCAGCTGAGCGGTTCTGCCTGCAGCCTCTGATCCTCATGGCCCAGCGAGCCCTTTAAAGTCTGCACGTCCTGCCAGGATGCATCGAAACCTCAGGCACGTTGACCAGACTGCGCCCTGGTCTCCTCTACACCCGCCCATCCCCGTTCACTTAATGAAGACATGCCTCACAAAATAAATAAATAAATAAAAATGTGCAATTCAGAGCCAAGCAGCGTAACATCATGACGTGGACCGGAGCAGCCATCTGCCTTTCAGGTTGGGGGCTACGAGGAAGTGATGTGTTATATCAGAAAAAAAAGTCACGTTTGATTCACACCCCGATGAACATTTCTTGGGCAGATCAAAGTGTCCCTTCTGAGGTCCACACATCACCCTCCTACCCCCACCTGCCACAGCCCAGACAAAGTACCCCCCTTGTTAGAGTCTCTCCCAGCCACTGATAATATTCAGCTCTCAAGAGCCCTTGAGAGGGCAATACAAAGGTGCTGCCCTTCTGTACCACCTTCCTAAGGTAGATCTTTAATCAAGTTCTCCGTTCCTGTGCACTGCAAAGCCAGGACAGCTGCACATTGTGCGGTGCATAAGGAATCTGTGACCTGTGAAATGTTGTGGGTTACAGTCCCTGGAACAGATCTCCTGTTGTACCCTGGAAGAAGCTCAGCACGGGACTCTGATCGGGAGGTAAAATGTGAATGTGGAGGGTCTTATGTGAAGCTGCCTCGCTAGACCAGTGGGCAAAGTAACTGCCCAGGAGCCATATTTCTGTCCTGTGTGGTGTTGTGACGCTGCACGGCACTTACAGATAAATATAATTCAGTGGATTTGGAGACTGCAGATAAAATGCGTCCCGCGTGAGTCTCTGAAAGATGGCTTTTCAGGGGCCCAACAGCACTGGCCTCTTCCGGGAGAATCATCCCGATCTCGATTCCGCTCCCTTCACGACAGCTCCCAATCCCAGTGGACGGGAGAGTCCAGCTCACGTCCGTCAGCTGAGCTCTAGAGGTGAACTCAATCTCTCGACTCACTGTTCTCAATAGGACCAGCCCCCGTTGGCCTCTACTAAGAACTCGCACATGGCCAGGAAAAGGTCATGCTGTTTCAAGGATGCAGGAGCGCAGAAATACTATCTTTATTGAGGAATAACCGTTTAAACTGAATGTGCACGACTTAAAACGCAACAGCATTAATGTATGTTTTCTGCTTATTTCACAAAAAAGTCTTCAGAAAAACTCAGACTCGGCAAAAATGAGGAGCAGGGTCCTTTTCATATCAAAGGGATTCATGCCTGTAATGGGGGGGGGGGCTTGACCTGGCCACCTCTTGCCTGGGGATGTCTGTGTTCGTGTCTCTTCTTTCTCAAAACAAGTTAGGATTGGTTTAACCCCAAACAGCATTTGGGGGGGTTGGCTTGTTCCCTCCCCCCCAGCCCAGTGCACTCTATGAGGCTGCGCTGTCCCCCTTTGATGACCCAAGAAAGAGGATGACTCACGCTGCCCACTCCCTGTGTAAGAGACACAATATATCCACGGTCGTTTTCGAATTACCACTGGAATGAGGGGGGTGAGACAGGAGTTCCAGGGAGGCTGTGTGTGTGTGCGGG
>JAABNY020000119.1:7810980-7821783 GCA_015164015.2 Brevimyrus niger | reverse complement strand
GGCGGGGGGGGGGGGGGGGGGGTGCGGCGGGGGGGGGGGGGGGCGGGGGGGGCGGTGGGGCGGGGGGGGGGGGGGCGGCGGGGGGGGGGCGGCGGGTGGGGGGGGGGGGGGGGGGGGTAGCGTGCGTCCCGCCGACACGTAAACACACATCCATTCATGCTGTGCGCAGACAAAGGGTCTCCCTGTGGTCCTCTTTTCAAGGCAGCCGTGGGGTTTGGAGTTTGGGGTGGGAGGGGGGTAGTGGTGATGTGTGGAGGGGGGTGCAGTGAAAATGCAGCCAAGGGGACTGAAAAGAGCCCAAGAGTAGCAGGAGAGGGTGTATTAATCCTGGGCAAGGGATCAGGGGGGAATGTGGGCCAGCAGCGCTTGGGGCCTCCAGAGGAAGCAGAAAGCAGCCAGATCTGGAGGGGACTAGACGTTCGGGGGGTGTGATATGAGAAGTGACTTTGTTTCCGGTATACACATTGTTTTTTTAGCCCCACTGCTATTGGAGGATTGTGGCTGAGACCTTGAATTATTGTAAATAATCCTAATGTAAGGGGAAAAAAACCAGGCTGGAAGTAAATCTTACTTGTGCCATGCTTGATTACCATGACAGTCAATGGTTTCCTTCAACCAGCACCATGTTTGTGAGAGTCAAGCCAACTGTGCTGGCTGGCATGCAGACATGGGCAGTCAGAGTGAAGGAGCCCACTGATTGGCTATGCTAAAACCTGCCCCGGAAGGAATAACCTGGAGAGGTCACTGAGGGGCACTAGGCATTGTCGATTATGGAGGAGGGCATGGTGCATTATGGGTACTGTGGTGCGCCATTGGTTCCATTGACTTGTCAGGCCCGGTCAACTTCAAGTTACAGAGATAAAAAGCTGTCACTATAGCGTAGGTGCTGAAATGTGGAGTGATTACTCTTTACTGGTAAACCAATCACTTCAAATTACCATGTCTTCACCTCCACATCACGGTTTTTGTTTTCGTATGGTGATTGTTGCCACATGGTTTTCGTTTTTATTGGTAAGCTTCAGGAAATTCAGCTTCAGCCAATGATTTGCAATGTATTCCAGTTAAGAAACAAAAAAACATTATTGAGTATGGCGGCCCTGATGGTCGAAACACAACAAAATTTCACAAAACTTCATGTAATGTATGTAAAAGTCGTGTAATCATGAAATCCAACAAATGTTTAAATGGCCTACCTTAAACGTATAATATTGAGAAATGTAATTCCTCTGGAGTCTCGATGACTGACAGCGCTTAGTAGCAGTTAAGGCCAAAGTTTTCCAGCTCAGCTGCAGCAGAAAAACCAGAGCAACTAACCTGACATGCAGGAAAATCTCCAGCAGTATACAGTAAATGAGTGAAAAATTTAATTGCTTTGGATATAAAAATCGACTAGCTGTAAGTTTTTACAACCCATGTAAACAGCTGTCCCGTGATTCTTGTCATTACCAAATCAATCCTGTCCAGCCTGAAAGACTTACAAAGGTTTCATTTTCATCTGACTTTGAAGTGCTGACAGACAGCAGCAGGGCAACGTGCTTCCAGAGGAACAAAACTTCCTGGTTTGTATAACAAAGGGTTGAAAGGGGCACCAATCCATTAGGGACCGGAGGAAATCTCTAAAAATAGTTCACTGCTTCATCCCATTGAAGACAAACCATCCCTTATGAACTATAGGTTCTGGGGGGACAGAGATGACCGTACACGTGGTGCCCCTAATGGCCCCCCGGGGGGCACTTGGCCTCTAGCCCTTTGTTCCTTTGGACCGGCGGTGTGACCCGAGCCTTTGGCAGCGACTCACATATGCATAGAAACGCCCTGGCGGTATCCACCCACCAGAGCTGTGGGCCGCATACACCTGTCCTCCAGGCCCTGGTCGTGATGCACCACTGATGCAGGCCTTGTTTGCCGGGCCGCCACCCAATGAATGGGGGAGTGTGAAGGGCTGCAAAAGGCCGGCCCCAGCCTGTCCTTTGTGCGTGCGCCTGCAGACCCCCCCGCCAAAGGCTGACATGCTCGTACCCCGCCCCACCATTATCCCACCGTCACCCCGTCCCTCTATCCACCATTCAGAGTCTCTGTCACTGTCTCTGTCCATTCAGCGTCTCTGTCATCAAAGTATTTTATTCAGCACTGTGACTTTTTTCCCCGACTGGTTTTCTTTTCCCAGGCAGAGAAAGATGTGCATGCTCCCCCCCTTTTCCTTCCTCAGTCTTCCTCGCAAAGAAACATGGCCAGTAACCAAAATCTGTTCTTGCTTGTCCATAATACCGAAATCTATCACTGTACAGTCCAGCTCACCTCATGCCCCTTTGCATTTAGCTCCATACTGTGTGCATCTGGACAGTGACAGGATGTTCATAATTTTGGCTGCAAACATTACCGCCGTGGATTTGAAATGAAACAATCAAGACGTGACTGAGGCGTAGACTTTCAGATTTATTGAAAGGGGTACAGCAAAAGTACTGTATCAGCCGTTTAGGAATGGCAGCCATTTTTATATATAGCGTCTTCTCATTTTCAGGGGCTCTAAAGTAATCGGACAAATGACCATAATCATGAAGATAAGGATCATTGTGAATACTTCAGTGAACCTCCCTTGCAGTCAATGGCTGCCTGAAGTCTGTCCCCCTAACATCCCCCGTCGCTCGTTCCTCCCTAGTGACGCCCCGCCAGGCTTCTCTGCTGCCATCTTCACGAGCGTCTTGTTCATTGGTCTCTGCCCTCAGCTTTGTCTTCAGCAAGTGAAATGCAAATAGTTATGGACTAAACTGTATGTATACTTTTTAAACTATTTTCAAAATTGTTTTCTTGCTCTGTGAGTAAAGAAATTTCCCATTTCAGCCATGGACCATACAGCTAAAGATGACAATAAAGATGCTTTGGTTCTATGTCTATCTGTATCTGTATGTGTGTGTGTGTGTGTGTGTGTGTGTGCGTGTGTGTGTATGTCTGTGTGTGTGCTGGGGATTCACACAGTTTTACATCTGTCCTACTGCCTCCCATCACCCATAAATGTACCTGAAAGGAGGTGAGACACAGCAATCTCCCATGGGTGCTTTGTTTACTGGAGGTGGGGGGCGGGAGCAGGCGGTGGCAGAAAAATATGGAGCTGTGGGTGGAGAGTGTGGCCGTTGACTCAAGTTCTGGGGGAAACCTGAGTAGTGAATCTGAATTAGGGCTGCCTAGCACCCCCCCCCCCAACTGCGAACTCTCTTTCAGCAGCTGACCTCATAACTTTCTGGCCGACACAATCATGATGCCATAATACAGCCCCGCAGTCTTGACCCCCCCCCCCCCCAAACTTGATTTTAGGGGGAGGTTGCGTCCTCAGGGCCTCAGTCCCCTCCACCCAGGACTCTGGACCCTGTGTCCTACAGCGTATGCTGTTATTACCAGCTGGCATCCACTGCAAATCCACTGCATTAATGTAGAGTGACGTGGCACAGTGAAGTTTGCATGTGACACTCCGGTTTCCTTTAAGTTTGCCGTTGACAAGGACGCAGATGACAGGAACCTAAACCGGTGTCCAATGGACTTATACTGTCACAAAAGGAGGTTTGACAAGCAGTGACTGGGCTGAAAAATCTAAATCTGAAAGTGACAAAGTAACATTTATTTATTTAGCAAAGGCTTGTGACATATAGTTGCTAGAGCAAGGTCAGACAATTATTTGACAAACCACAGGATCTGAACCAGCAACCACCCATTCACAGTGTCTTAACCCCTCAGCCACACACTGCATTAGATTAAGCAGTAAACTATCTGCAGAGTCAATAGCTACAGACCTCCAAACTTTGTGTGGCCTTCAGATTAGCTCAAGAATAGAGCGTAGAGAACTTCATGGACTGGGTTTCCATGCCGGAGCAGCTGCATCCAAGCCTTACATCACCAACTGCAGTGCAAAGGGTCAGATGCAGTGAGATAAAGCACGCCACCACTGGATTCTAGAGCAGTGGAGACGTGTTCTCTGGAGTGACGAATCATGCTTCTCTGTCTGGATGAGTCTGGGATTGGCAGTTGACAGGGAAAAAGGTACTTGCCTGACTGCATTGTGCCAAGTGTAAAGTTTGGTGGAGGGGGGATTATGGTGTGGGGTTGTTTTTCAGGGGTTGGGCTTGGTCCCTTCGTTCCAGTGAAAGGAACTCTTAATGCTGCAGCATTTGAAGCCATTTTGGACAATTTCATGCTTCCAACTTTGCGGGAACAGTTTGGGGATGGCCCCTTTCCCGTTCCAACATGACTGCGCACCAGTGCACAAAGCAAGGTCCATGAGGACATGGAAGAGTGAGTCTGGTGTGGAGGAACTTGATTGGCCTGCACAGAACCCTGACCTCAACCCAACAGAACACCTTTGGGATGAATTAGAGCAGAGACTGTAAGCCAAGGTTTCTCGTCCAACATCAGTGCCTGACCTCACAAATGCTCTCCTGGCAGAATGGTCAAAAATTCCCATAAACACACTCCTTAACCTTGTGGACCAGAAGAGCTGAAGCTGTTATAGATGCAAAGGGTGGGCCAACTCCATATTAAAGCCTGTGTATTAAGAATGGGATGTCATTAAAGTTCATGTGTGTGTAAAGGCAGGTGTCCCAATACTTTTGGAAATATAGTGTAAATTCTGACAAACTAGTGCAAGAAAACAACTTGACAGCATGTCAAACATGGTGCTGTATTCTGATGGGTAAATTAAAGATAGAAAAGCCGTTTCAAAAGATGCCAGCAGACGGGTGCAGAGGGTAATCAAAAATATACTGATTTATGTATTTATAACATGAAGTCAGCATCCAGGTCAGCTCTCCAACCTAAATTCTGTTTGAGGCAAAAAAGAGTGAGATTCTTGGTAAACCTGCCCCTACCAGAAGGTCTTCATAGGTGCGGATGGTCAGCTGCATTACGTCTGCCAGTCAGTGGCGGGAGGGGGGGGACAAAGAGACGGTAAAAGACACGGTGGCGGCCATTAAAGCGTCCGTCATCACCGCAGGTATCAGCAGCGGCAGTCTGTCCCGCCGCTTCCAGGGCTGATTAGTTTATTGTTTTTTCCTCCCGCCCTCCACCGCCATCGTTAGGTGTTTGGAATTATTCTGGGCTCTGGAATCACGCGGAAACCCGAGCGGCCAGACATTATTCATTAATCACGTCCCGAGCCGCGGTGACATCACTTGGTGAGCCATGCCTTTGCCGTAAACATTAAAGATGGCTGACACCTGTCTGCACAGACGTGGGGCCCCTCTATCCTGCACTCGGCCTTTCCATGGGCCTCTAGATGCAGATGACAGCGCATCCATAGCTCCTGATCGCTCTGAAGGCTGTCCGGTTGTTGTTGACTTGGACCTTTTGATAATGTAGTCCTCCTTGTTTCCATGGAAATTATACCAAACATTTAACTTTGGGTGGAGTGGGGGGGCAGTCTTTGGCTCTGACTATGATGATAACAATATCAAAATGACTGGAAGTTATGAATTCAGTTCACAGATCCTTTTGAAAGCAACTGTGCTCGACTCAGAATCACACATAAAAGGCATTTATTATGAATGCATTATTATTTTTTGTTATTCAGTTCATTTGAGTCCTTTGCAGCACAATACTAGTAAGACACCCCCAGGTTGGTACTAACCCACTCTTTTTAACCACAGGGCCACCGTAGGGCTCCTTCAGACACAAGGTTCTGGTCCTGGGTAGGGTTTTCCCTCCCACCTTTACTGTCCAAGTTCTGGCTTCCATTATGTCACGGCTGGAGAGGGGGGGTGCCGGGCCTTGACCTGTCCACTATGACCCTCCTGCCATCACAGGAACCAGGGAAACCTAACGTCTCATGGCCGGCTCCCAAGACACCAGCGAATGGCCTTTGTGCGTCTGTTTACAAAACAGAGAGGCAGCGGTGGCTGGGGACCGCCGCTTTAATTTGGGCCTCGTCATTACGGAAAATTAAAGGTACTGTTACAGTCTATCAGCAGTGAGCCAGCAGTCACTGTTGACTATATACATATAGTAATAATCCAACTCAGAGAAACCTTCCATCTGGCCGCTGAGGGAATTGGTGCTGAAAGAGAGTTTCTATGGCCATACCATTCATTAAGGAGCATAATTACAGTGGAAAATGTCCAAGGAAATGACAAATAATGACTGATATTTAAGTCTATTAAAGGTCCTGTAGCTAAATAACATTATTATATGAATGGTACTATACACTCAATAAATTCTAAAAAATGAGGGTTGTAAGGTGACGCATGTTAGGAACCAGATTCTTGGGCAAAAGGTTTCTGCAGAATGAAATCCCAGGGGACTCTGGGAAAGGGGGCCAAAAGATCTGTTCCTCATAGATTTGTTCATTCTTCTTCATCCGCCCGCATCTCCAGTGTGCAGGTCACTGGGAAGGCAGACAGGTAAAGGCAGCAGATGGAGAACTGGGAGGTGAGGAGAGACAGAAAGATGGGGAAGTAAAACAACACTTTAATAAAGGAGTGTAAGAAGGGCGGATGGGCGTTGATGAAGTCAGGTTATGAGAACATACGTTGCTTCTGTTTTGTTGTGGATCATATCAAACTGGATTCTGTTATTCTCGGGCCCAGTACACACACCCAGACCGTCACCCACACCCTGCAGTAGCCCTTGCCAAAACTTGACGCTTGTTTTGTTTTCTTCCTACTCTCTGTTTTGTCAAACCCATCTCCACTCCCCTGTCTAGATAAAGTGCCCATATCTCCCTTTTCTCTCCTGTTGCATGCCTTACAAACCTTACCAGCAGGTTGTTGGGTCCAAGCTTTAAGACTTCCAGTTCAAAGTTACACCCAACGATGACCGATGAGCGCTCACTCAGCCAGTGGCGGTGTCTCTTATCTTCTCCAGATGTTCGATCTGCTCCACAGCAGGCGCTCCGTCTGTGTCAACGTCACAACACACATGACATCATCTGTGCAGGGCGGTCATTGCCAGGAGCTCCGGTGTAAATCATCTGCCATTATTATGGCCTGGCTGATTTGGCAAAAGGTTGTTTGTTACTTGACAGGTAGATACATCCCAGTTCTTGCACAACTAGAAGCATGGATACCTCGCCCTGGCTAACAAGGCCTCAGATCCTGCAGATATATTTTTAATCTGCTTAAAATGTATCCATCTGACAAGTGAAATTTGAGCATCAAATATCTCTTATCTTAAATAATTACCAGCCCAGCTTTTTATGAACACTGCTTCCCAAAAAAAAATGAAGCTTGATTTAAGGGCTGGAGATACCGTATGCTGTTATTAGCCAGTATAACATCTTCATATTCCTGCTGTTCTCAGCTCAGTTCCATAAAGGAGGAAATGAAATATATGGGTTCATTCAAACAGAAAAGAAGTAAATCATTATTTCAGCTTAAATATCACAGGTTCTAGTTCAGAGATAACCGTCTGTGTTAACAACTGAATGGACTTCAAAATGTATCAGCAGCAAAAAGATGCAGTAATGCAGTTCCTCCAGCAGATAGCCTGTGAACTGCGCAGGTAGCATGTAAATTGGACTCACGCATGCAAAGGGAAGGAGCCTTTGGTTTTTATATCACTGTAAATGAGCCTTATCTGAGTTTCGGACGTGCTCAGTGCTGGCTTTGTATCACGGCCAGTGGGGAACACAGGAAGAAGGATCCTGAGGGTTTGACTAATACTTGAAAAGCTTTTTCCGACCCTGTCGACAGAGGTAAAAGGAAACACACAATGTGTTCAATGACAAAGTGGGCATGTAAGAATCCCATGATGCCATTATTTTAGTTTCACTCCTCAATGTGTTCCGATGGGCGTTTGGGCTGTGTGGCACTTAGGTAAGCAGAACCTGTTCACCTGCTATCCAGGGTAATACAATCTTGGGGTACTCTTGCTCCAAGTAATATGTTGGTATCATCATATGGGCAACTTTAGTATTTCAGGTCCCAGTGGTTTTCAAACCCACCACCCAATCGGTACTCGGACACAGCACGGCACTGAATTTGTGTGAACCAATCATGTTCCGGGCTTCGGAAGCCAACAGGAAGAATGCCACACAACATTCTTGAGAAAATAATTAGGGTAACTGATACTTATACTTAACGTGGTGTTTTTGCACCCTAGTGTGTCTCTACCGAGTTCGCTTTTGGGGAAACAAACATTGCACAAAAAACAGGGATAGGCAGTTGGAAGATGATTGACTACATCTCAAAACAAAAGTATTCAGTGAGTCACACAAGGAAAGACTAAGATGTGAAAATCAATGGAGGCCACGGAAAGAAGCAAAGACTTCTTAAGAAATCTTATTACAAGTTCTCCCGAAATACAGAATAGAAGAAGATTCAAATTGACCTTTTGTGAAATTCTCAAAAAATACGAGACAAATTATGAGAAATTCAAGCCTTTGTAATATGCATGGTGGTATAGATCTTTTTATTGAGGGTTGACTGGAATCTGGAAGCACTAAGTATGCAACTGACAGGCAAAATAACATTTCATATCTTTTGAGTATTTCAGACATGTCTCACCCAGAAGCCCTTAGCAGGGCCGCAGGCTGTGGGCCACAGGACAGTAGGATTAACGAAAAATTGAGCCTTTAAAACGGCAAACTCAATAGCAGCTCACTAACAAAACCATTTACTGTCAGCAAGCCTGCCCCTGATACTCCGCCTCTGCACTTTCCCTTCCTGAGCTGCCCAACTGGCCCAATTTATTTCTAACAAGGTCATTTATCCAATCAAGGTCAGTCGGGCTTCATTAAGCAGGGAAATGTTGGTACAGGGCTGGTAATCAATTACCATGGGAATGTGAAATCGTCTATACCCAGCCCCTTGCCATTACTTTGCTTTGCAAAGACTCCTGTGGCCTGTACTACGAAGCGGGGTTTCTGGCTTATCGGGGTAACTTGTTGGATTTAAGTTACCACAGTTAAAATGGACTTCATATTTGTTCATTTACATTTTGCCCACACTACCTTAAATCCAACAAGTTACCCTGATAAACCAGTAACCCCACTTTGTAGTACAGGCTACTAAGCTAAAGCTTTCTGCCACTTAAATAACATCATAAAAAAATACAAATACACAAAAGGTTTTGATAACAACACAAATATATTTTTCTAAAAATTTTGTTTCAACCTTTCCCACAACACACATTTTTAAAACATCTGATCTGAAAGTTCTCAATACTATAACATGTTGGTTTTGACTGATTTCAACGTCACCTTACAAATAAGTAACCTGACTGACAGGAAGTTGCATAGATAACACTCTGTCCCTACAAATTCGGACAGGTTGTGCACCTAAAGAGAGATGTGCATCAGATCTGAGACTGCAGTTAAGTTAACAAACATTTCAACCTGCTTAAACTTCTAGATCGTCACATCAATATCATGTGACCCATAAAGTCACTCTCAATTCCACAGAAAGCCCTTATGTGGCTTCTAACTATGCCTGAGCATCTCTGTTTTAGACAAAAACATCACAAATAAAGGTGTTTATAAAAAGAGAAAGAAGTGTCAGAGTTAGAGAAAAGACAGTCAGGGTAAAAGGTGAGCTGTATTTCAGGGTCTTACCAAACTTTCTGAAACAGATGCACAGAGATGATGCAGAATCACAAGGTAACGTGAGACTGCTTGACTCGGGCTTTTTAGCTCGAAAATTGTTTTCATTCAGCCGCTGGGGCACAGAAGGTCATCCCCGCTGTCTTTATTGCGCCGGCCGCTTAATCACGAAATCCATCTTCGTTAAACCGGCAGGGAGACAATGGCCCTCCTCTGCAAAAGCGACAATTAACCTCAGCCACTCGAGCCATATTGAGAACACTCCATTTCTCACCGAGATGTGCCAGGAGTTAATTATTAACCGCCGCATCGGGCATTTAAAGACGTGCGTGTATCTGTTCATTTAAATCGCTGACCATAAAAAAAAAACACAAAAAACGTACTGTAGCTGAAAAGCTGCAATTCATCTGGGGTCTACAATAAAACTGCCAATGGCCCGACGCTGAACAGCTGAGCCCGACGGAGGAAGTTTCCGAAGGAAGTAACAGGACTAGAGGTGCCCATGGGCACGGGGCCCACCGGGCCAAAAGCAGAACCTGAACCACCTTGCTGATATACATTTAACCATTTCGCTTAGAATTTGTGATAATGTATGATCAGTTTCCAAAAAGCAAAAAAACTGTCTGCCAGTAAATCACGCATCTGGAAGATGAACTGATGAAAGAGACCGCAATACGGTCCAGCAGGGTCAGCTACATTTTTTATTTGTTTACCTATCATCGTGGGGACTCCTGCTCAACCTCACTTTAACTGCAGCAGAAAAAAAAACATTATATCTTATAGGAGGAAAGGACTAAGAGTCAACTCCGTGTCTTGCTAAAGATGGACACTTACCCTAGAAAGGAAATCTCTTCATTCAGATTGATTCTAATGCAGTGTTGAAGCAACGCAAAACCAGCTGAATGCTAAAGAATCGCAAAGTGTGGGATTCAAAAGCTGCGTCTCGAAGCCAGTGGGTGGGTGACACTGGGTGGGTGACACTGGGGACCTCACCTCATTACACTGGCAGGTGGGTCATGTTATTATCAAAGAAAAGCCATCAGACATCAATGACAGTGATGATGAAGCTCATGATCCTGTGACGCCAGCTACTGAGGACCAGTGCAGCAGTGTCACCAGGAGCCTTCGGGGCTGGGGGGGCATTATGGGTTATTGTTGTTATGATTCTCTGCGATTATGCCCAGTATTGTGTGACGTAGGTCAGCACAGCAGGTCATGGCCCCAAGTCCGGGTTACTTGTCCTTTAGGTTACTCTTCGGCTGAAAATCATTCACAGGCCCACA
>JAABNY020000119.1:7795349-7806006 GCA_015164015.2 Brevimyrus niger | reverse complement strand
ACTATGTTTTGTTCATTCACTGCCATTTCCACATAGCAATACATAGCAGTAGAAAAAAAAAAAAAACTAAAGATGGAATTGGAATGAAAAATGTTTTTGTCCGGTAACAGGCCATAATGCTGTCACCCCGGAGAGACCCTCTGACACATAAACCCTGACCTTGCCAAACTCACAAGTGGTCGACATGTGACAAATTGGCCCCTCCCCTTCCCCCGGCACGGCGTATAATCAAAATCAATGAGACGCGCAACGTTTCCGAAGTAACAGATCCAAGACTTTGTCTGTAGAGCGTAAGAGTTCGGCTGGGGGGCCCTTGGCCGGAGTGGCCCTTGGCTGTGCCCTCAACAGATGTCCACAGGGGGCTTCATTTGCCCACTCTTTTCATTTACTTAACAAACAAACCTTCTCACTTAGCGTGCTTATTTTTTGGGCCAGTGCAGGAGGAGTAATACAACTCCCAGAGACGGATCACAAGGCCTGTGACCATCAGAGCTGGCTGAAGGAGGAGGGTTTGGACAATCTAATGAAATCTAACGAAAATATTGTCGATGAGCTAATTTCCTATGTGGTGTGTGTGTGTGTGTGTGTGTGTGTGTGTGTGTGTGTGTGTGTGTGTGAAAGGCCTGCAGAGACCCGCAGGCAACAGGCTGGGAGTTTGTCCCAGGGCTCTGGGTACTGCTGGCTGCATTCTCCTTCCTGGCCATCCCAAGGATCCTGAGGCCAGCAAGGCTTTTCCAGAGGCCTGGGGAGGCTGCCGTGACAACAGGCTGAGGTCCACCTGCTCCTTCCCTCCGTAAGGTTCCCCTGCATCTGTCAGGACTGATGGAGCCATGGTCCTCGTCGCCGAAAGGAGGCCGTGTGGAGAGCACATAGACACCGTTACGTCAGCTGTGTCACCGAAAAGAGAAATAAAGAGGAAATGTGTTAAAAAACAAAGAAACAGTCAGAGCTTATAAGAGCGGATACGAAATTCCACCTTAAACAAATGTCCCGGTCATTTCCTTGACGTGAACGTGGAATAACAAAAGTGAGAACCTTAAAAAATGAGCTTCCTGTCTGTCAAAATGAATTCGTGACTCGCCGGTCACCAGACTGCATGGTGGCTTAGCAATTAACACTGTAACCTCAGGACTGGGGATTTGAAACCCATCATCAAGTCCAGACAAACATGTATTTGCACAGGCTTCCTGCTACAGTCCAAAAGCTTGTGTTTAGATCAGTGTTTCCCAGTTCGGTCCTCGGGGGCCCGCAGACCAGCCACGTTTTTGTTCCCTCCCAGGTCCCGGGCCCCTGAGGACCAGATTGGGAAACACTTGTTTAGATGAATGAACGTCTCTAAGGTTTGCAGCATGTCTGTGATCTAATGACACCCTACCCCCAATTCCCCATCCTGCGCTTCCTGGGACGGGCCCCATGCTCACAGTTGCTGGTTTTTTTGTTTTTTGTTTTTCTCACCCAAAGTTTTGAAATCTCTGCTCCTCCATCCATACAGACCCACAGTAATGGCTTCTAATTTCATTTCCGAGCTTTTCAGTGGGGCTGTCCGGCTCCGTGCCGATTGGCTCCCTTTGTGCCAATCAGCAGAAGGGGGTCAGCATCAGCCAAGGACCCAAAGCAAAACAAAATAACAGGGAAACATGGAGGCCAGTTCACCTGCTTTCGAATCAACGTCTTCATTCGGGTCTGTGATACCCACATGGTACGTGACCTTACTTCTCACATATCTAGACCACCCGTGATTCCTTGGGTTGACCCCCCCCCTCCCCTGGGCACGAGATTGAGAGCATAAATAAAGTCAGGGCTAGAGATGGGAGTGGGGGGGTCAGTGACAGGACTGAAATGAGCTGCCAAACCTCGTCCGTTCATCGGATTCTCTCTTCAGTTTCAGGAAACACCTCAAGACCATCATGTTCCTCCATTACCCTGATGCCTCTTTACGTTCCCTGAATGTTCTTGTTTCACTTCTCTCCTTGATTAGTCTTATTGGGTTCTTGCTTGGTTAGAAGTTGTTGAGTAGCCCCTGCTCCCATACTGCTTACACATGCTTTCACTGAAAGCTCAGCCAAGCTGCACTCACGCCTGGTCACCTCCCTGTCAGCCCTTCCCCCCACCACTGCCTTGTTGTGGACCTGCAGTTGGAAGATGGATGGATGGATGGGAGGATGGAAGGAAGGAAGGAAGGAATACAGAAAGGATGCAGACTTCAGTTGTTTGACTTACAAACAGTACGTGATGCTCAGCTTTCATATAACACTCCTCAGTCAGTGCTCTTGAAGCCTCCCTGCCGGTGCTTTGGAGTCGCGTCGTTTTTATCACTTTGATGCGGCTACTTGGCAGGTTATCGTTGGGTGTGGTCTTCCTTTCTTCAGCGCAGATGGGCCAGGAAACAGCATGTGATGTGAAGGCCCCGAGTTCACATTTATGTGCTCGCTTTAGTTATCTTCGTCCGGGGCAGCACACGAGTGACGGTTTATCACAAGGCCGACACAGTAAGGTCTGTCTTATACAAAATGCAGCCATTTTCTGCACCGGGAGTCACATGTCTGTTGATCAGCTTTATGGGCGTTAATCACATTATTAGATTAATACTGCATGTGCACAGGTAATAATAAGAATGATGGATTTCATTTGCATTATACTTTTAAGGAACCCAAAGACACACATTTTCTTATATTAATATAAAGCCTGACATCATGTATGTTTTCACAATGTATGTAGTGTTTTACAATAAAGGTGTTATTTATAGGGTAGTGTCACTGGTTCTAGAGTTACAGGTTCAGATGACTGTATAAATGCTTCTTGGAAGCGCTTCTTCCCTGATGTGGGTGTGCTTCGCCTGAGGTACAGTGCGTCCTGGAGCTGCATCTAAGGGGATGAACCAAGAGCTGTGACCTTTTTTTTGGGGGGGGGGGATCCTCTTAGATAAGCCAGGTCAAATGTATCCTCTGTGCTACGTTGGAAACCACAGGGGCTGGATTTCTGAAATGCTGTGTGTACCTTCGACATTTTACCAGAATATTCTTACAATGTCCCACATTCCACAGTATTAGTCAGTTCCACATTTAGCCGTATTTAAGACATGTCAAGATGTGTCAGCGCTCCACCGGGCCCCTCCCTCGCCTCCCTCGCCTCCCTTCCTTCTGTTTACAGTAAACACTTTCCCCCGTAAAATTGCCGTTTGAAGTGTTATCTGCTGAGCAATCGGTGTGGAAAAACCCTATGCTTTAACCTGCGCGGCCCAAAGCATGAAGGCATTGGATTGGTGGTAATGAGGCCCATTAGCCTCCCGCTAAAGCCTGGAGCAATCCGCGGAATGCTGTCATGCCAGACAATTAGGGACAGCTACGCGTGGGAGGGAAATCTTTTAAGAGCTGCCGTTCAGGTGTTCAGAATTAGCACATACGCGATCAGGTGCAGCCAACAAGCACTGGCCTGGACTTCAGAAGCCCTTAATAGTGCAAAGGTAATTAATCACATCCGAGTCACGGGAAAATATAACTGTATACTATTTAACCGAAGGCCAAAGGTCACAGGACACTTTCAAATGCTATTCCCAGTGCTGGAAATCAGAAGGGGCAGGATGCAGCCAATCAGATTGCCCCGCTGAGGTGGTGATGTAAGCAGAACTCCTTGAGGCTGGGGGCGGGGCTGACGGGTCCCTGTGATGGCGGCGTGATCGACGGTCACACCTGGGAAGCCAGATCCCAGGATGATAAGGCCAAGGACACATGGACAAGGACAGATGGACAAAAGTTAACCCCTCCCCCCACTCCAGAAACACTCCCTTGTCAGGTACCATAACCCCAATGCCTGTGACTCTCACCACAAATCCCTTTGAGAATTTGATTCCTGGGGCTAGAGGTCCTCTATTACCTGTGGGATGTCATGCGGGGTAGTGACCCCCCCTCTCCCTTTGGCTGTGGTTTCTGAGGTCCCAGGCCCCTCGAGGGTGGATCCCTGTCTCTTCTATGCGACCCAAGGACGAGCCGGATCCCACTCGCGGTCCTATCTGTCGGCCCGATGGCGACCTGCTGCCGATCCTCAGCCACTCCACTCACAGGCCGGAGCCAAAGTGCCACACAGTGACGCCTTTGTCTGCCCTTGTTCCCCTCCCTTCACCCCCTGCAGATCTTGCAGGTAATCCTAAGCCAAACACGGTAGGCGACAGGTTATCACAGCCAGAGAAGGACCGACTTCTGCATCACTGACGATGGGACGTCTGTTCTGTGTTTACTCCCGCGTGGCCTTTTACAGACCGGGAGCCGCCAGTGTGGCTGCCTCAACCGCCTCGACTGTGCTGGTTAGGCGAAGTGAAACAAATCTCGTTATTCCAGTCGAGGTAGAACATCAAGGGAAGTGTCAATAATGATCATTAACTGAGGAGGGAGCTGGGGTATGGGTAGAATTTTACAGCGTGTATATAGTGGTTTCCGCATCAGGTGGGATAAACAGACTGAGGACGACATAAGTCTCCAGTCGGAAAACACGGATCTGACAGCTACAGCAGGCCGAGTTCACTGCTGCCATCTGATTGGGTGGCTGCCTCAAAAGTACTGGAGTGATTTACACCCAAAATCCGACAGCACTCATGTGCATACTCAGAACCCAGCTTCTCCCTGTCGCACTCCTCACCCCTCCATCTCTTCCCCTTCTCCCACTCATTTTTTATCCCTCTCCCCCAAGAGAAACGAAACCCTCCCCTCGTTAGAGACTCTACAAGGCCCGGTAGAAATGCTCATAAGATTACAGTAAAAATAGAAACAGTGAAACATTCCTACGCTCTATACGAGGAGAGCCGCTTTTTATCCCTATTTTAAATTGTGTAATAGCTCATGCTCCACGCTCTTAAAGGAGCAGCATTACACTCAGCCTAAGAAGTCGCCATGGCAACCTGACCAAGACCCCAGGCACAAATTTTAGCTACAGCAACATTTTTGTAAATCTAAAAAAAAAGTGAGTGTACCGTTACAATGCAGGTATGAACACTGAGCACTGTGTAGGGTGTAGGTATAAACACTGAGCGCTGTGTAGGGTGTAGGTATGAACATTGAGCGCTGTGTAGGGTGTAGGTATGAGCGCTGTGTAGGGTTTAGGTATGAACATTGAGCGCTGTGTAGGGTTTAGGTATGAACATTAAGCGCTGTTTAGGGTTTAGGTATGAACATTGAGCGCTGTGTAGGGTGTAGGTATGAACATTGAGGGCTGTGTAGGGTGTAGGTATGAACATTGAGCGCTGTGTAGGGTGTAGGTATAAACATTGAGCGCTGTGTAGGGTTTAGGTATGAACATTGAGCGCTGTATTTTCTCAGGCACTAAAACCGATGTGCTTTCATAGATATTTTACTCGCTCTTCCCCTCAGGTCCAGGGACGCCGGTGCAATAATAGAGCACTGAGCAAGTGCCCTCGGCGAAGTCATTGAAGGTCTTCAGATTTATGAAGGTTTCTTGGCTCCTCTTCACTTTCCACCGCATCACAACTGCGGACGAGTATTAAACAAAAAAAACATTCATGGTAGCTCTGTGGAACACCTTAGCGAAAACCCACCACGAACCATATATTCAGGCCCCGTATTTCACACTTCTATTGTCTTCTATTTTTGCAGTATCTGTATTCTGAAAATCCTCCCTATGTCTCTGCTGTTTGTCTGTTGTACTGTGGTCCTGCTGGAATGTTATCTTGTACTGCTATATAGCTGTATATGGATGGCATGACAGAAAAGCCCACTTGACTTGACTCAGCTTTCTGGCTGCCCTGG
The DNA here is from genome assembly GCA_015164015.2 of Brevimyrus niger. Classification (NCBI taxonomy): domain Eukaryota; kingdom Metazoa; phylum Chordata; class Actinopteri; order Osteoglossiformes; family Mormyridae; genus Brevimyrus; species Brevimyrus niger. Next base: position 7,800,250 of record JAABNY020000119.1, on the reverse strand, counting down.
AAACACACTAGTGGGAATCTTCCCCATAACAGAGCTCTGTCAATTCACATTTTCTTAGATAGGTGGCGCATCGGTTACAACACTAGACTGTAGGTTTAACTGGACAGTAATTGCACCCTTTGAAGGAGGAACTTGAGTTTTAAAACACTTCAGTAAAAATGTGAAACGTTAAAAAACAATTTTGCTTAAAAATGCTTGTTAAGAGAAATAACATCCTGGCACGACCGTGTAAAATCCCCGGAAAACCGCCAGCTGACTGTGGGCTCTTCACCTCATAGTTTAAGTCCCAGAAACAGCTTATGGTTGTGCCCTCAAACAAGGCCTCTTAAGTTGTACTGCTTCGGTACAAATTTCCAGCCACACAAATGGGCAAAACTTTATTTGTCACCTTTTATAAAAGTGTATATTGCTTCTAGTAAAAAGTTTATATTCCTTTCTGTAAATGTCTCCCGAGTGACTCTGCAGCAAAAAAAATGAGCCACAGAGCCCCCTCCCCCCCGCCTCAGATATGATGATTACACACTGACTTCAATAAGCAGAGGCCACGACCTCTGACACCTGCCGTCCCCTCCCCGCCCCCCCCCCAGGGCACTTGCGTAAAGGAAATGGCCAACAGTAACTCAGGATACAGCACACGGGGTTTAAAGGGACGTGCAAAGCTGTCCATGCCTTCAGTTCGTAAGGTATGAAATCCCCATTTCCATTTGTATTTACTCCGGAAAAATCCCACAATTAGCGACTCATATAAACTGATCTTAAAGATCAGTGTTACATAACACAATTTCTAAAACTGACACACCCCAAAAATATTTTGCCCGCTCCACACCTCTGAATTGCTCTGTTGGGCTTGACACGGTGGTGTCAATTTTTCCTTTATTGTTGCTGATTTTGTTTCTAAACCCAATGGAGGAGAATCCGACATTCAGCCAAACAGTTTGAACCACATTCTATAGCCTGGAAACACCAAGGAAAGAGCTTCCATTGTGCTGTGCCATAACAGACGTGATTAAAGGACACACACATATCAAAAGTAATACACCCGCTCGGTTACATCAGACAATGACTCAGCCATCACCTCCAATAGAAGGATGATTACTAAGACTGTCAAAGCTGCTTTGTGGTGAACAAGGTCATTAAGAGTGAAAAAAACGAGTGTTTCAGAGTTTATTTGTAGTACCAACAAACTTTGGTAAATTAGCAAATTTCAGCATTTGAAATGCACTCTCAACAAGGTGTCAATGAGCTTGTGACAAATAAATAGCAGTGTTTCTCCTGTACAGCTTGGTCGAAACAACAAAACAAAACAAAAACAAAAAAAACTAGTTCAATCTCATAATTCCATAAAATGACATACAAAGGAATTATATCTATGAGTTTACTGTACTACTTTACACAGAGATTTAAAATTTCTCATTTTTAAATAAAGCTTTTCACTTTCTAAAGTACTGTCTGGTGTATGTTTCATTTAAATAAATACAACATTGTTTTTTCGTTTTTTTTTCTACATGCTCTAGCATTTTGGAAACATTTCCAATTATATACACTGAAATGACACTACATAACCTCCACAATTATTTGTTTATTCTTTTTTTTTTTACCTTGTCCATTCGTTTTCATATTGTACATCATTAGGGTTAAAACTAGAAATCATCTAATGTTTATGCAAACGTTATATAAAATAGGGATGTTTCCAGAAACCACAACAGTTGTGCCTTTAACCATTTTTTCCTTTTTTTGAGTTAACACAATAACGGCAGAGTCATGCATTGTGTGTGAATGATGCAGAATTGATATGACCAGTCAAAAATCTGCGTTGCCGATTATAGATATAGGCCTTTCTGTGAGGGAGTTGAGAAAAAAGGAAGGGAGATCTCATTTGGAGAATGATATACAAATATCTTACAGAGATTTCTATAAAAACGTATCTTGTCGGGACCTGAGCCCCACACGTGCTTCTCTACAAATGAACACGCATCCTCAATGTATCTTAAATGCATCTCAAAGGCAGTGAAACTCATTGGGCTTTCCCAGGATTTGGTTAGTCCATAGAAGAGCTTGTTGTTCTTCCGTGTCACTCGCCCCCGTGTGACCTAGATCTCCTCTCATCTTGTCTCGAAACGAAACTGGGCTCCAAAGTCTTGCATCACCAATTCTGCCCGCAGTCGCTCTCATGAGGCGAAGTAGGAGCTCTGCATGGAGTAGAGCCGGTCAATGGGGTTTCCCACCCGTGCCTGCAGAGAGCCAACCTCAGACGATGCCATGAAGCAGTCGCTCAGGCTGGTTAAAGACGTGTCGCTGTCGATGTCGTGGAAAATGTCATTTCCTGTTTTTTTCCAAAAGAAAAACAAAGTTAAGACAATTTATGGACTCCCCAAACAAACGAAACAGAAGAGATGACATCAAACATGGCACCCAGACGATAGTTTAGTTACGACCAGAGGCTGCACTGCCAGTCTGTAACAACACCATAAATGTTTCGTTCCTCTACAACCTCCGGATTAGTGCCTAGAAACACGGACGATTCTAATTGCATTCCTCGGTCAGATAATCAATAATGTGAAGCGTAACGTGACATGAAAAGTTGATGCGGGTCCTGTTGAAATGTCCCAGAAAAAATCATGTCACCAGGGTCACTCTAGGGACCAGGAGGAGCCATTAACTGGGAGTGTTTAAGTTTCCTCAGAGGAGCAAGAGGCTTTATTACGTTTTGGTGGATCCAAATGACACCCTTACATCAGGACGCTGACAGTTTGATGATGCGTACATTTTTAATATGGCCGGCGTGCTTGCGCTTTCATCCCGGTGCTAATAAAATTACAGCAGAAGGGGCGCGGAGAGCGGCCATTTCAGCACTGAGCGACACAGGGTGGGGGGGAAGACTCCCACGGATGTGGCAGTGGAACAGTGGGGTCCATCCGTATGCCGTCTACCTGTGGCCGCTAGACTTGAGCGGCTAATGCTAAACATTAATGTTAATGCTAAAGGCTCAAGGCGTGGAGGTCAACCACCTGCCACTGGAGATGTTGGAAAAACTGGTACGGAATCATCAAGTAATAAAATTGCGTGCTGTGTATGTAAAGCATATGTATATGAGCTGCATATCATATATCGAAAGATCTAAGTAAATAAAGCTTATTGTTATTATATTATTACTCTGTGGTTTCCATTCATCTGATACAGTATATATGATGAGATGTGTATAACCAGTATGCATTGCATATTTCAATGGCATACACTGATACTCGATACCAGGTACAGGTATTGGAGGCTCAGGGTATCACAGCCTCGTGTCTGGTTTCAGTGACCCCTTCTTCAGGGTTCATGACTTTCTGAAATAAATGCCTGAGGTAAAAGTCCAAACATCTGAGCCGCAATGAAACCCCCCCACCCACCCCCGTGTTGGAGGATCGTCCTGCTTTTAATCTCCTACTCCGACTTCCCACAATTGCGCTGCCTTCAGTTCGGCTCGCTGATATACCGGCGTCCTTGTGGCATAACGGACAGTAGCAGCTGTGAAGGATCGCCGGGACTGGCGCTGTGACAGCGAGCGTGATGAAGATGTCGATGAAGATCACATAGGCAGGATCTGCTTCACTTCCCATAGTAAGTTCTATGTGTCTTGCTGAGGAGTATGTGTGCATGTGTGTGCGTGTATGTGTCTGTTTGCGTGTGCGTGTGTGTTTGTCCATCCATGTGTGTATGTGCGTGCGTGCGTGTGTATGTATGTCTGTATATGTATATGTGTGTGTTTGTCCATCCATGTGTGTATGTGCGTGTGTGTGTATGTATGTCTGTATATGTATATGTGTGTGTGTGTTTCCACAACCACCCCGTAGGTCTGGGGAGTGGGGGGGTCTCTTCTCACCATATGGGTTCATGTGGTCTCCGGGCATCTGTGGGGGGGTCAGGCCCTGCTGGAAGGGATCGGTGCTGTAGCTGTTCTGGTCCATAGGCACCAGCTGCTGCTGGGGGGGGGCCAGCGGCGTGTACGATCCCATCATGCCCTCCATGCGACTGGAGATGGCCTCTGCAGAACAGCAAAGCGGCCCGTGAGTGCAGTGCGATGCCACCGCCATGGTACAGCTCCAACGCCCTGAACTCGGCACAAAAACTCTCCATGCACCACATTCAGCTTAATTACTAAAAATTAATTACGCATGCAAAATACAAACTGCATTATGATGGATTAAATGTAACTTGGAAAAACTCTGCAGTTTTATCTAATGATAATATCCCATAATACGCTGCATTACAACAGTATTCCACTGACTGGTGGCATGACTGATCACATGACTGCCGTTCTATCACACGCTGTACCATGTGACAGGAGGCCAGCCAATGAAATTCCTTGACACGTACCTTGACCAAGCCTCTGAGTGTTCTGCTGTTCCTGCTGCTGCTGCTGTCTCCTTGCCAACTTCTTCATCTGAAAAGAAATGAAATGGCGTTATTCACTCTCGCCCCGACTCGGCAGCGCAGATTTTTTGGAAGTGAGAGCCAGAGATCTGCTGCACACTTAAGTTACAGTGAACCATAGACACAGATTTGAGTGTGATCCATCAAACAAAACCTTTTTTTTTTACAGAACAGGAGGTGGACAGAGCCAGTAGCTTATCTAGTAGATTTGCCTGTAAGTAGCACATGGAGTGTTTAGTGCTGATCACAGGTAACCCGGCCCGGACTGTCCGTGTCACATGCTCCTAAACCGGACTGGGACCTCACCTTGGCCCTCTGGTTCTGGAACCACACCTGCACCACCCGCACGCTCAGGCCTGTCTCCGCCGCCAAGGTCTCCCTCACCTGGGAGAGAGGAGACAAGGCAGAACTTCATCGTATGGGCGGAACCAGAGCTTGGGTCCAATTAGCATTCCTGTGTGTGACGGTCCTGTTGATATGTCTTT
>JAABNY020000119.1:7770063-7780606 GCA_015164015.2 Brevimyrus niger | reverse complement strand
AAATGCACAGGGGATGGGGGGGGGGCAGGGGTACCAGGGCTGCTGCTGGAGCCTCTTCTTTCCCTGCAAGGGTCCATGCCAGCTTCGCTCCTTGTGGAGTTTTCTAGAAACTTCCTTCTGCAAACAGCAGAAAAAACTTCTGCCGGCTAAATGAGGGAAGTCAGCACCTGAGCGCGTCGTGCCGGGGCAATTCAGGTGAGAAGGTTGCAGGTTCGGGTCAGGGTGGGAGCCCCATCTTTGGAGGGCATCCAGCTGTGCTGGCTTAAGAGTGACAGGTGGAGTGGTGGGAGGCGCTGGCAGCGGCTGCGGGGCTGGCTGCATCACAGGTAGCGGAATCTGCAGCGAGAATCCGATCCGACGAGCCAGCGCATTCGAGACAGGGAGCGAGGAGCGCCACACCCCGAAACTCGCTACGTGACAGGCTAAGGCAAACGTCACCCCCGCAGGCGGGCCATCACAAACTGCGTGCGGCGTATGCGAAGGGCCGCGGCGGGAAAGGACGGGAAAAGCAGCGTACTGTGGCCAAACTAAAAAAACTAAAAAAAAAAGAGAGAGAGAGAGGGCCCGGGATAAGAGCGCGGGGTGGGAAGGGCGCTTTGCCATGGCAGCGGTGGGGTCTGCGGCGGGGTGAAAAGTGTGTTGTGATGAACGGGCTGTTAGGGGGGGGGGGGTGCATCAGAACTGCTCTCCTCACGGCTCACAGGAGATCCTGGCCAAAGCATGAGCTCAACTGAACTGGACTTCTGGTGGGGGGGGGGAGAGGACACTTACATGGCTCCTAAAGCCTGGGAGTCACACAGACTGGATTCTTCTGAAACTTGCCCGCAGATGCATCCATAACCGCATAACCGCTCATTATCAGTTTCTGTCCAGCTTTTTTTCATCGTGCCTCTGTTATAATGGCATGTCATGCTTGTGATGAATACTTCCCTCGATCAGAACTAATGAGACGTGAATCGCGAGGCCTTGATGCGAGTCACTCACCCAGCCTGTCTCTGGCTACTGCTTCTGCAAATTCTCGGTATGCTCTGGATGCATCCAGACCGATTATTAGCCAAGAGAGGGACAGGAAGTCTTTTAGGCCTGCTGAATGACAGAGACCTCAACGCTGGACATCATCTTATTGATGCTGATTCTGGAAATAACTGATTCTCAGCAAAAACGACAGTAGTAAGTAAACAAAAGGAGGAGAGTGCTTAAAAACATCTCTAAGCACCTGATGCACAACGGACCCTCAGGGGAGTAGAACTTAGCAGGTATCGTGAAAACGCATGCTATCTAAATATGTGGGGCCAGAGTGGAATGTATGGATGTCACCATGGCAACCAAGCAACCTACCGGACTCTGCAGGGGGAGAGTTTCTCGGAAAGCCCCCCCCCACACACACACTCATCCATCTCCTCCACCCAGTCAAGGCTGGAAAAGCCTATCCTCTCAACATAGATAGGAATGCTTACCCCTCCCAACCCCACAAAACATCAAACTGTCATTTCTAATTAACAGTCTTGATTTCTGACATTGATGCATTATTAATGATCATATCTGTGTGTCACACTACACTGCCAGAAAAACTGTACAGCCCTGGTATAGTTTTGTTCACCATGGTACAAACAACATTAATGTATCCCAATAGTACAAGGGACAGTTACTTACAGCTAGGGTACAACTGGCAGACCCTTGAGGGTACAGCTCCAGTGACAGGTAATTGTACAAAGATACAAATTGGTACTTTCTTTTTTGACTATATTCTATGTAGCAAAAATGCTGTTTGCTATCCTTGTCACCATGCTTTTATAAGCTGAGAATGTGTCACCCATGAGTAGGTTATCCGAATGACTTGTCAGAATTTTCAGTTCGCTGTGGCCGTAGATTGATGTATGCGAGAGTTAGCAGAGCGATTCCCTTTTGAGGCCAAACCAGGGGAATCACAGACGCTCATTTCTCCCCCCTTGTCAAATACATGGCCTGAAAGATAAATTCTGTCCTGTGCCACACTAGTGGGGGGAAAAAAAATGTAAAGGGGAAAAATACTTGCGGAATGCTCTGCGTAACCATGGCGACAGACTCCATCATATGATCGAGGATTGCATTGTGCATCGGGGCTATGGGAAGAATTCTAAATGAATGTTTCCCCAGTAGTTTCACCAAAAGCGACACAAACAAGGTGTGGAGTAAAGGGTGGGAAGCAGGGCGGACCTCAGTGATGGCAGCCATCTTTAAAGACCTGAAGCTGCACAAACAGCAACCCCTGTGACCTAAAGCGCTGGCAGGGGGCCAGCTGGAAGACATGGAGCATGTGGGTTGTGACATCGTTGCCGGTGACCCAGGGGCCTACTGTGTCACAATGGAGCAGATGTTCCCATAGCGACGGACTGAATCACGCCAGTATGTCCTTGTTGGCAAACATGTGAATGCACACACACAGACACACACGAACACAGGTTTGTAATGATAGCTTTGTGGGGACTCCATTCATTTCTATGGGGAACACTCTGATCCCAACATGACACCATAACTCCCTACCCAGCCCTAAACTTAATCATAAGTAACCAAACAAAATACAAGACTTTTGGAATTTTTATTTATCTCATTGCATTCACAGATGTTTGTGGGGACCTGAATAATGGTCCACACAATGTAATATAAATATAATCCAGAAGCACACACACACACGTCATGGTGGCTGAAGGCCACATGTGAAACCGTGTGGAACTGCAGTGCATTATGGGTAGCCAGGCTGACTTGTATGTGCTTGACAGCAGGAAGATGCCCCGCTGGCGTTTCCAGGACCGGTTTTACCGGACCATGTGTTACATACATACAGTGACCTTTAAAGTCACTGCATGTGACTTTACCGGAAAAAGAACAGTTCTTAGACACTGAGGTAATAACATGGCTGCTTAGTAGGACTGGACTAGTAGGGCGTCCCTTATGGGCACCGTTGTTTCCCAGTCCGGTCTCCGGGGTTCCCCAGACAGCACACATTTTTGCTCTCTCCCAGCTCCCAGCCAATCAACAACACAGAATATCTGGTACAGGTGTGCTGGGAGGACTGGGTTGGAGAGCTCTGTCTTAGAGAGTCTGCTGGGGATGGCGAGGGGATTTGACCTCGCTGAGTGACCCCCCCCCCCCATACACTGATGATATTAGCTTTCTTATTCCCCAGTTAGCAACCCCCCCACGGCCCATATCCGTGTGACCCTTCGGCATCACTCCCTCAGCCCCCCAGCCCCAGGGCCATGTCACGGGGGTCCCTGTCTCAGTACCGATGTCACCAGCCATGTGACAGCTGCCCCCTAACCCAGCTCCTGCCCCCTCAGGCAGACAGCTCCCTCTCTGCCCCCGGGGGGCATGGCGGTCGGCGTCACGCTATTATCTCGCTCTGAAAGATCGGGCCATTAGGAGGCGCTGAGTGATGGCTCAGTAAGGCTGCCCCCCCTCGCATAAGTCCCATCCCTAACTGTTTCATTTTTCTTTCTTTCTTCCTCCCCAACAATAAAATGTTGTTCTAATAAACCTGCAGGCCCCTTCCCCTCCATTTGCCTGGCACTAATTTCTCCTTGCTCATCAGCACCCTGCGTTCTGCGTGATGGTGGGGGGGGGTTCTGGGGGGTGTAACCCAGAGCATGCCACTCGCAACGCTGTCATCATTCACACCTCATTCACGCGCCCGGCCCGCCGGAAGAGTCACTGTCACCAAATGAAATTACCAGCCGGAGGATAGATGGTTTTCATTCCAATCGGAGCAATATCTTACCGGCAGATAGAACAGCAACGGCAGGCTAACAAAAAAAGAAACATTTATTTCCATGTATGAAAAAGAGCTACAAAAATAAATAGCCACAAAAACGCAGTCATGAGGGTTATGGGCGCCTGTGTAGAGCTGATCTGCTCGTGTGTCTCATGTCAAGGTGGTTTTATGATTATTTTGCCAAAACGTGCTTAGAGTCTCGGTCAGGAGGACATCACTCCAAACCGCCAGCACCAGGCTGCTCCGAAGCACGACGCTCCCCCCCGCCCATGACCTCTCACACCACACGCTTACGTCTAGTGATGAGATTGAGTCTAATGACATTTTTCTTGAAAGGTTGACAGAAACAGTACAGATGGGACAAAAGCTACCGCTACCGGGGCCAACTCAGGGAATTATGGGTAAATGAGTATGACGAGGTAATATCTGTCCACGTGTCTGCTGGACTCTAAATCAGTTACTTAGGGCCATGATGGATGTCATGGATCCAGCCCCCTTTCCAAAACACCGGCCCCTTCCTTGATTCTGTCACGTTCCTCAGTGATCTTGATTTAATTGGTTTGAGTAATTAAATCAAGTCCTTGACCCACCGTGAGGCTTAAGATATCTGGCACTGTTTCCAAAACCACAACGGCCTCTGCAGTAAATGTGTGTGTGTGTGTGTGTGTGTATGTGTGTGTGCACATAAGCTAAATAAAATAGGCTCAATTATGAAGGTACATTAAGCGGCTCAGACGAAGACAATTCAATTGTCCAATAGGCTTTAAGTGCACTTGTCATGTGATCAAATGCTGCCGAGAATAAGACCGCCCTACAACTGACACCCGTTTGCAAACTGCCCCGTGGTAAAAAGACAAGATCATGGATACATTATTGAAAAGGGAAACATACTTGATCCTGAACCAGCAGGTTAAGAACAATGTGATACGTGTTACTGGTCAGAGCCAATGTGTGTTAATCAGCGGTGAGCCCTGGGATAGTCACCTAATGAAAAGTGTGTCGTGGCAGAGAAAAGGTTGCGAAAGACTCCATTAAAGGCACATGAATCTTTAAAAATACCTTAATTAATATATAATAAACACTTAAATAACCCTGTAACTGACCAGGATAGGTGGTTAGATGATAAATGGGTATTTATTTGTATATTTAAATTAAAGATGCCTGTTTAAGGGCCCCAACAAACCCGAGGCCATCAAGCAGTGCAGCCTCTGTCTGAAGGGATGTTGGAGAGAATCCTCCATCTTTAACTGGAGTCAGGCTGGCGTTGCCGTGGGAGGCGGGAGACCAAGTGCACAGCCACAGCACCTCAGCTAGAATTCAGCAGCTTTATTCCCGCGGGAGTCGCACCCCGAGCCGTCCTTCTCCCTCTCTCTCACTCCGGGGTCATTCTGGAAACACATGAAAACCCAAACGACTCACTCTGCCCCTCAGCCTAAAAGGAATACCGTACATGTAGGAACGAGAGACTCCTGGAAAACCCCAGAGGAGGTAAAAGAATTACACAATATAAGGAACGTGTTTTCTTTTTTTCTGTGAACATGTCTTCAATAACAAGCAGATAGATGCTGAGATGTCACATAAATGGCAAAGTGACTGAATCACTCGAATGCATAATAGACTGATAGAGTCTCTTTCGCTGTACATTCCCCCAGAGAAGTGTGGTCACAAAGCAGGGTCTCCTAACAGGGAACAGTGAGGGGTGGGATAAGTGCCATGTAAAGATGCCACGGTTTGGCGGACTTCAGCTGTGGTTATGGGCTACCCGGGCGGGCAGGTGGCTGCGTGCCAGATAGCCGTGGGGGCATCACCCCCCCAACCCCCCCCGGTGCCCGTTCCCTCCCCATCAGGGATTCCTCAGTTCCATATGCTGCCTCCCAGCTTTCCAGGGCCACCTTTGCTCTCATCTGTGGTTCTAACCTCTTAATAAACACAACTCTGGTGGCCTGGACCCTTGAGGACAGACCACTAAGAAATCACAAAGGCGCCCGGCTCTCTGCTGCCGCTGGAACAGCCCGAGGTGCAGCGTGTCAAGCTGTGGTTAATTGACCAAAGACGCAAGAGCCGAGGCAGGAGAGAAATCAAGGGGGAGAGAACCGTCAAAAAAAAAAACGGAGTTTGAAGTGCCGAAGGGAGAGGCTCCTTCCCTTACAAGACGTGCTGTTCTTGCATATTTTTCCTCCCTTTGCCAGGATACTTATTTCAAGCCAGGTTTAATTAGCTAGGGGCCACGTCAATGTCAAGAGCCCTAATCTTCCGGAGGCTTCCTGGCTTCAGGCCGACAAACCACCATGGCTTCTTCCCGGACCCTTTACCGGGAAGGCCTAGGAACCGACATAGGAACCCCATCAATCCACATCCTCATCCCTGAAGACCCTCAACATTGAAGACCAAGAAGACTTCACCAGGAAGCTGTTAGGCACTGCTGGGGTGATGCCTCATTCTTTCTTGCAGATGTTTTCCCCACGTGCCGGCATGCCGTTAGACCTGTCTGTACTGTTTTTTTTTTTGCCCTCTCCTAACAGAAGGTACAAAAGGATGTCTTGTTCTGCAGAAAGTCTTCAACAGATTGTCAAACCTGTGTACCAAACACTGGCAGAGGGACCAGCGGGGTTGTACGGGGTGTTCGAAGCGAATTTGCAGTTTCCAGGTGTGGGAAGGGGACCTGTTAGAGGATTACGTTGGAGGTTCACCCTCAGGCCATTGCCACGCTCCTCTGGGGCATCAGTGTCAAGAGTCAAATTGAGCTGAACAACAATAATAACAACAACGAGCGCTTTTAAATACGCCTGTCAGTTACCTGGCACCAAATGACTTCTACTTACAAGTACCAATTGTTCTCATCTTGCACTATTTATATAATAAGCTAAGTGTCAACCACAGAGAGACACCGTATATCAGCAAGGATGAGGCTTGCGGAAATTAAATCCAAACATCTCCTCTTCCCTCCGCTTACACCCTCCCTCTGCTTCCCAAGAAGGGGAGTCTCCGGGACCCAGCTGACGGCGCAGTCTTCCTACACCGTGACCTCGGTGTCATGGGGGAAACACAGAAGCTCGTCCTGATTGCAGAGAAAACCAAATCCTGCCCAGGCATGCGTCACCACCGAGGAGGAAGTCTGAGCTTTGGCTTAACTGGTTGAGTCTGCTAGTTAGTGAGGCTTCCTAACCCTTAGCAGTCATTTTCAGTGCATGCACTCCAGCGCCTGCCCTAAGTTACAATGAAATACATAAATCCAACGGAAAACATCATCATTTGTTTTCTGTGAAAATCTGTCTTAATTTTCTCCATCCATTTATCCACTCACCCAGTCATGGTCTGAGGGAGGCCTGTAGCCTGTCCTGAGCAGTAGGGGGCACCAGGCCGGGATACATCCTGGGCGGGATGACAGTCCATATAACCGGGAATAAACCAACACACACACCCTGAGAGTCATCCTCAATACACCTAACTCTAGGAAACCGGAACATCCAGGGAAATCCCCTACAGCTCCCCGGCCCAGAGCTGTGAGGCGACAGCACAACAAGAGCCACCTGGACGGCATTTTCAAATCTCAATGTTATAGGAAAAAAACAAGTATTATGACCATGGTGGTGAGAGGAGTGAGTGTATGATTGCGACTGTTGAAAATTACCACCATGGAGCAGAACAGTTACCATTAGAAAGCCCAGCAAAAAGCTGACTCTGGAAGACATGACCTGAATTATGCTACTTCTCTATAGGCTGGAATACCGATACGAGAGCTGCCTGACCTGGTGCATTCTGGGAAAGTGACAGTCATGAATGACTAGGTAGGTCAACTGTAAGAGACTGTGTAGTTTAGGGAACCCCCCGGGGGGTCATAATCTGTGTGCTGTATAGATGGCAAGATAACGCCAAAAGACAACCAGAGAGGCAGGCTGGTCACAGCCTCAGCTGGCCAAGCAGAGTGACGGTCAGACTCTGCAAATTTAATTCCCAGAGTTCCAAAAGCAAATGGCACTTGGGGTGGGGAGAGAACAGGCAGAAAGGTGGGGGGGTGAGAGGGGGCGGGTTCAGCAATTAAGAAAGGAGGGAGTGCGGGGGAGAGTGAGTGGGAGGGATCTAACCTTCCCGGGAGTCGATTCGTAGCGCTCGGGTGGGGGGGGAGACAAGGGGTAGAGACTGAGGCTTTTATTTCCCATGGGGAATCGACTCAAACGAGCAATTCTGTGGGAATGAAGAGATCAAGGCAGTGGGGGGGGTATCTGGTCTGTCAGCAGCCGTGTGACAGGCTGACCCCGGCTGCCGCAGCGCCCGTCCCACCTGGCATCATCACGGCTAATTTGTTAAACAAATCAATGGGCCCCGGCTGTCCTGTGAGGCACCTCGCTCTGTGCCAAGGGCCCGCGCCCCCAGGACACGCCTTATCGGCCACGGTTATCTGCTCCCCGGGGATTCAGAAATACTTTATTAGGCCAGTGTTCCCAAAACGCGGACCGGCAACAAACGGGTGACGGTAATACAAGGGGACAGCCAATAAAGAATAAAGAATTATGGTTCAGTCACACAAGACAAAAGACAAAAATTAAGCTTTAGGCAAAATTTAATTATTGAATAACATGTAAATATTCATTATTAATGGAATGGGTAATTCATATGCCATTATTTCTCCAGCTATAACTGAAATTTTATAGTGATATGAAATCAGCAGGAAGTTATTTCGCGAGACAGTTTTTGGCACTAAACAAGTTGAAATTTGGAGGCAGTAAAAATGACATAGCGGGGGCATCTACAGGGCTGGTCAGCTCCAGAAACATGTCGCTGTGTTTGTGACAATGCGCCACCCGTGGGGGTCCTTTTCTACGACAGGTGCGTTCATTTTTTGGGGTTCTGTTTAACATGAACTGCAGTGGACCAGGTCCCCAGAAGCACACAGAGGTGTGGCACGTCTGTACGGGACGCCCAGAGAGCACTTTGGGAACAGGTTCCTGTGGCTGGTAGGAATTCTGGAATTCTGGGAGTTTCAGGGCCGCATGCTGAACCTGCGAGTGCGGCTGTAATACGACGGCCTTCCGAATCGATTTCCATGATGAAAGGCCAGCAAAATGCAAACAAAGTCCCTGGAATGTAAAACAAATGGCCCCCTCACCGCCCAGGAGGGGCACCCTGCGTTCTGTATCAGGAGTTTACCCCTAACACCTACTACTTTAATAAAAACCGGACCACAGCCCCCCCCCCCTCCCCCTTCAACTACTCGACTTCACTTTACTTGTTCCTTCTGTCTCAAAGTAAATTCCCCACTGTAGGGGCAAAGAAGAAAAAACACATTTCCACTAGGGGGGGTTCGGGAAAATATCAGAGAACAGGCAGAAGCTGTGGCCTCGACAGCCACAAGACCCCCCCCCCCCCCAGGGTTTGGCGGGGGCTGACGGGGGGAGCTTTGCTGTAAAGAGAAAGCCTGGCCCCCTTGCTGCGCCCGGCAGGCGTTTATCTCGCGACGTGTCGGGGGGTGGGGGGGGGGGAAGATGGGATCTGAGGGAGGCACTGGTGACAGACAGGGCCTGGAGACCCACATCTGTTTTGAATAAAGGGCAAGTGAACCCCCAAGGGACTGGAGGGGCGGCCCCCGGCCAGGGGCAACTTTGGCCCTTTGATTCCCTCCCTCTTGTCCTGCTCTGGCCCCCACCCCTTGTAATTCACTTCGAGGTGCAAGAGCCGATCACAGACTGTTAACGATACATGACAGCTCCCCTCTGACACCACGCCCCCCGTCTACTGGATATTGGGGGTATGGGTGTGTGTGTTTGTGTGTGTGTGTGTGTGTGTGTGTGCACTGCCAGCTATCATTTCTTAACACATCTGTTTCCATAGTGATCCCACTGATATATGATATCAACCCTTATACGATGGTTTATTCTTAAACCATCAGACCAACAAAAAGTTTGCACTCAATGGGATATGACCCTACAACCGGAGACTAACCAGGAACAAAACCAAGGTCTAACTGAGTGTCCAACCAGCCGCTACGAGACCTAATCCCCCGAATGGCCATCAATCAGCATACACACCATCAACTACTCAAGTAATTTTTTTAGTTTATTATTTGAGACAATTTTATAGGCCCATGGGGAAAGGCAAAGTGAAGCAAAATGATGATGATCCTTCTCTAACAGACTGCTGAGGTGGCGTACATGGTGTTCAGGACACACGACAGCCTGCTGGGTACAAACAGATGCTTCAGGCAGGTGGAGAAAATGTCCTGGTTCATCAACCTGCTAGGATCGACCTTTCATGTGAGTATGCTCTTAAAATAGGAGGCAGAGGATGATTCACTGGAGAGGGACAGCAGGGGACTGGGGGGTATTATGTAAACAGGATTACATCCATCAGTGGGGGGGTGAGGGGGCATGGTTGTGGCCGTCTAACTTGACTGCTGAATGTAAATGTCTAACAAGAATTAGAGTCAGTTTATATTAACCTGGCTAAAGGTTGGAGAAGGGGGGGGTCAGGTAGGAGGGGCTAAAGTTGCACTGAACTACTCCGGGATAATCAGGGCAATAATGCAAGCTATGTCAAGCAGGTATGGCTTTGAGTGCAAGGGTGTGGGGGGGGGGTGTGGTTGCAGAAATCAGGCCAGGTTGCACTCCTGTTACGGAAATGACAGGGAGGAGCCCCACAAAGGGTGGGGTGAGGTGGGGTGGGGTGTGGTGGGGGGGGGGGGGGTTGGGTTGGGTGGGGGTTGGGGGGGGGGGGGTTGGGGTGGCATGTGTGTTGGGGGGGGTGGGGGTGCGGTGGTGTAGGTGTTTGGGGGGTTGGGGGTTCAGTAGCGTGTGT
>JAABNY020000119.1:7733191-7744036 GCA_015164015.2 Brevimyrus niger | reverse complement strand
CTACAAGCAAATTGGTTTTAGGTATATAAGCGATACTCTGGGTATGGAAGTACCGAAATTAATATAGCCTGCAGAAGTAGTGAGATTCAATGGGTAGAATGTATCACCGGCCCTAAAAATGATAACTTTTAAAATATACCATTGTCAAGACAAGAGTCATAACGGTAATGGTATGATCATAATTACATCTAATCTCTTAAGGGTACGGCCATGCAGGCTGTACTATTTAACTTTATACAGCCGATATAAATTTAGCAATGCATTTTATACTGGATTTGTGTTACAATACCTTGATTATTGATTACCATAAGGCAATTATTTCATAATACCGACTTTACAAAGTAAATGTTTATATTCAGAGCGATAACAGATCGAAAGACCATCTTCCATCGTCGTGGTAGATCGCGGACCGCTCAGACAGACCACTGTGATGTGAAGAAAAGCAACGTGATTTTGTTTGTCTTTCCTGCAACCCCACCAACGGCTTCTGAACTCATATTGTAATTACAGGGCGTAATATATACGCAGCCCTAACCCAAGATAATCCCCCCTGCAGGTACTTTGTGTACCAAAGCCGTATCACAGGGTTTATGCGGTCATCAGGTGAGACACAGATCATTACCTATTTTTTTAATCTTCATAGCTTCACTTTTTTCTCCATCTATGTAAAGCAATAGTTTTAATACGCAACCCATTTCCCCGTAGTAAATACCCCCCTCTCCGTTTTCTCATTCAAATCAGGCATACGATTGAAAATTTATGAAAGACGTAAGAAGCATCAACATGGAAACATAACAGTTGAACGCGCCTATTTAAAATCCATGTGTTCTATACACTATTTTATCCGTAGGCAACGTAGTTCAATTACTTGTTTTGTGAATATACACATTTTATACCCCAGATTAATTTTAAAAACATTTACAGTTATTAAATAAACATTTGCGCAGTCAAGTTTTAGGAAGAGACATTTGTAATTAAACTATCATTCTCCTTAAAGAAATTGATGTGTTTAACAACTTAACCGAATAAGTTAAATCAATGCGTTTTAATGTTTTAATGATTTTAATGATTTAATGATTGTTTTTTACAATGGCCTAAAATGAATTTCGAATTAGTAACACCAATGATAATACCAAATTTTCTCAGTAAATAGCATACGTAAATATTCGTATTATGCAAATAACACGAGACTATTTGGAGAACATGTTGTAATGTGTAATTTTAATAATCGTACTACACGGTAGATGACGCAAAATATTTAGGCCAAAGTAAGGCATAGTGTTCAGTTAATTAAATGAGTAAATGAGGTAGGTTTTCCAAAAACAGCTATGCTACCTGCATTTGATGATTTATCCTTTGTTTAAATGTTAAGTAGGCTAAATTAAAACCACATCGATAATGACAACACAAATAAAAACATGCTACGCACTGAGGGTCTAAAATTGTTTATACGTTATATATGCGTTTAACTTCGCAATAATCAAAGAAGTAATAAAATCCAGTAGCGACAATAAAAGATAAGTACCCTGTTTAAAATCACACGCCGAATTTAAGATTATTAAACAAGCATAAAACAGAACATGCTGAAGATGAACACCGCGAAAATGTGCAAAACAGACACTAATACTCCCAAATTAAGTTCCGCAGATACAAAATTGCATTTGGTGATAAAAGTCAAGAGTTTCACAAAACCACATAAGACAATTAGAGCGCATGTTTATTAAAGGATCTCAGTCACCAAAGACAGTAAAAACGGTATCACGCTAAGAGGAGACGGGCGATTACGTTACCTCCGCATAGACTTGCGCTGGTCTGATTGTCTTTGTATTTCAGCAGAAGCTGTTTGCTGCACTGTATCAAATTGTGGGGCATACAATTACCCTTTGTCGTGTCTTTCATGCCCTCTGGTGTTGGTATAGAGAACTACATCGTATATTTTGTAAATTATTTATTATTATTATTATTTACTTCTTCAAGCTTATTTGCTGATGTCTTTCAATGATGCACTAACATAATAATATTATACATGTATACATTTATAAATAAACAGGCCAAAGGATGCATTGTAAAAGTATGGCGCGCATGTGAAACGAAACTCTTTCAAATGACCTCATTGCACGAATTAATTGGGTGAAACCGCTCATTATCTGCACATATTTCCAGTCCGCACCTTAACTGCAACAAGTTTGGCAATATCGTAGTTAGCTTTTATCCACCTGCCTCGTGTTTTTTTCAGTATTTAATAATGCTTTGAAATGTGTTTATGTACATCCATGACTTATCTACTGCGATCTTTGCTTCGTGTATTAGACTGGCCCTTATACATTATTTGTAAAACTGGACGAAATATGAGCCGAGAACTCATTGGCTGTATAAGTGTTTCATAAACACTGGGCTCTTATTATGCCCACAGAATCCATTACAGCGTAATTAAATGTATCACATGTTAATGGTTAGAGGACTAAGGTCGAGATGCAATTCCTGCAAACCCATAGAAAACCATGAAAAACTCCTGCCGTGGTACATAATTGGCTCCAAGGCTTCAAGATTTCCTTGTAGTTCCCATGAAATTCGGTTTCTCCCCTGCAAACACCAAACTTTGCTGAAATTTTCAATCACAAATAGAATATAAAGAAACAGAGGTTTCCGTAAACAAGCCTATTGGATCACATTAAAATAGTCAATATGCTTGTACATTAAAATGTTCGCTGAATGAGCAAAATTTATTTGTATTTATTGATACCATCCTAATACGCCTGGTAGCGTATCCCAGCAACAGGTGTGTGGCACGTGCAGCCTCGCGACAGGAATGAAGGTCATTACACATCTGCTTTCACCCCATCATATCGACTGGCGTCTTGAAATGTAGTTAGGGGGGTTTAAAAAGCGGGTATGCACATATTAAAATGGAGTAACTTCTACCTGAATCAAATTGCAGACGGTTACCTTGGTTGAAAGAACAGGACCTTGTTGGTAAGAAATTTTTTTGGTTTCCTCGCATAGTCACAAAATACACAGGCCCGTGTGAGTTTTCGTTTTGCCAAACAGCCGTGCTTTAGAAGGCATAATAAGAGTTCAAAAACCTAAGCAACAAACACATATCTAAATTCGCCTCGGACCACAACCTCATAATTATTTCCAACCTCATTTAATTATTCCTTGTGTTTAATTTAGCCTTTGAGGTACAAACATACTTTAGACTTGGCGCTTAACATTGTTTTCGCTTAAATAATAGTTTTCAAACAAATCTCTTTGAAAATGGATTTTTAAAAATTGACTGAGAGAAAAACTCTGGTTTTAAATTCGATCCATATTAAGAAACATTTACTAAATATAGGCTATATTACCTATAAAACTAGTTTGGCATAGTAAGGTCCCAAATCAATGTCTTCCTGTTACGCGACTAACAAATGCTTTCAATTGTATTTTTACTTGGTGTTGCATAATTTCCGATTTCTATATAGGATTTATAGATCAACAACACCACTGGGGAATAAGCAGATACATCTTTTACCTATCTACTTTAAATTCGTTATTTATTTATAAGGACATATGTCCGCTAACTTAAGTTTTAAGTTGTTCCATTAAGGCATGTATAAACACAGGTTCTATGAGGCTCACGTGGTTAAAATTCGAAGGTTATATCAGTGAAATTGATACCAGTGAGACCAACTGACATGGGTCAGCTAAAAATGAGAAACGGTGTGTATTGAATGGGACGAAATGAACAATCACAGGTTCTGCGGTTTCGCGTTCTCTGATCTTGTTTTCCTTCGCTGATTATTTGATGTAGAAAACAATATTTCAGATATTCGTAAAGAACAGCACTACCGGTTCAGCCTGGAGGCCGCCGCTTTGCATCGATCGGATATCTCACGTCTTAATTGCGACACCTAAAAATTTAACTAAAATAAACAGCAGAAAAATGTGTTCTTTTAAATAGCTGTACACGTCAATGAGGATAGCCTAACTCGACTGCTGTTTAACGGTTTTTAGGGATTATTTTCTACCTCATATAAAATGTAGTAGTTGATTAATTTGGGGGAAACACCAGAGAAATGTGTGAGATTGTTAAATGCATGAAACGGTAATGACTAAACCTTATTGAGACTTAATTAATTAATAAATTCATAGCGTATAATAATAATGTAGATTCCATTATATCTTTTTAATACTATATAATGACTTTAGTAGCTTTTAAAGCACAGACTACAATTAAATTTAAAGTTTAAGGGATAAATATTTCTGTGTAACAATTGTTTTTTTTATGAACAGCATAAAGAACATGGAAATTAATGTAAAAGCTCTGCTATATTGTTGAGAAACCGAAAAGCTCAAAATTGTTACATTGTTAATACGAACCTTCTTCGGTAATACTTACGTCTGGCAGCTTTTCGTTGACTATTAATCAAAAAGAAAAGGCTTCAGATATTACTGAACAAGTATAAAAATTCAAATACTTAATGTATTTACGTCATAGTGCCTGAATACTAAATCGGCAGATGTGTTAAGTATTAATCTAATAATACTGCTTCGTAACACATCCATATTGAACTTTTTATATACGTACAATTGCATGCATTTCTCAAGCAGTTTAAATCTATTACAGTATATGATAGTATATGGTATTGTAGCGTGCCGAATCAGATTGAATGTAATTTTAATGTTATAAATTGTATTTATGCTTTTAAAGGTTTCTGTTTATTCATGAAAAGCGTACGATTTTCAAACTTCGTTCATTTGAAATATTCGTTGTTAATTAATTGACTGATCATCCTAAATAAAACCAAATTTGCACGAATTTACGCTCCGCTTACAACATATATCGCCGCAGTAATGGAACATTTTGAGAATTCACCGTTGGAAAGCGTATAAGGCGAAGTGCACGTGCTCGCTTGGAAATAAATTGTGAGCTGGAATCACTGAGTGATGAACGGGCAATTAAATAGCGCTTTTGGAGTTTTGGAGGGTATAATTAAGAAACGTTTGACGATAAGTATACCGATTAAAATTCCCTTGCTCGTTGTCGGATAAAAGATGATTAATACTTCTGATATATGACATATGAAGCCCTTTGGTAAACACACGGAAAGTCCGACTGTCACTGATGACAAGCAAGCTCACTCACGAGAGACCACCTTAAATTCAAGTTCAAGTAGGTCTATATTACTTCAGTGAATGCAATATATATTATGTCTGGGGGGGGGGCATAAAGCCATGTCCACTTGTCTGTTAGATTTGAAAAACTAAGATACGACCTTTTGTTTAAAAAACAACTAATGAAGTTTAATCGGTTTTTCACTAAATTATTTATTAGGGTTTTTGTGATTGGCCATCGCTGTATTTTTATTGATGCCCTCAAAGATACCCGGGCACGTCCCCTCCCCTTATTTCCACGATCGTTCCTCTTTGTTGTGCTTTTAAGTTCATTTTAAAATCAGCACGTGGCGGATTGCCTGTGTGAATAAGGTGGAGTTTTATTGTTTGTCTCCTGGGAGCGGTAAACCAAGGAAGCAAAAAAAATAAATAACACAATTTAGTGGAGAACATCTTGGTTTTGAAAATGGTAAGTTGACTGCAGGTATTACAGTAGGGGTTGTTAAAAACTTTAATCTGATTATCTTTCCGTGTAAACTAAACTATTTATTTTATTGAGCTTTGAAAAAAAAAACCTAAATTATGTTAAGACAACCGGCCGAACGAATGCGAGAAAAAACACAGCAGGGCAGTTCATGCATGTCGTATATTTATAAATCGCCCAGGAGGTTTTCATTCGTCTTGATCTTTAATGAGCTCTAACCATTATTCCATCCATACCACATCTTTAAAACAGAAGGCAATGAGTATGCAATTAAAGCATTAAACTCTTTTTAGAACTTGGAAAAAATAATTAGCAAAAGAGCTAAGAAAAAAACACTAGTCCGTATATGTCCGCCGTAGCGCAAGTCATCTGGTATTTGGACGGTTTCCTTCTAAGAAAATTACCATGACACTAGGAACGTTAATTCTGCGTAATTCTCTAGAAGGCAACCATGCTAATGTAATTTGCGCCACGACGGATGCAGGCCTCACTACGGACTACTAAGGAGAAGACTCAGTGTGAGAATCCAAGACCTTTCAAACGGCCACATAAGAAGGATGTTCTTTTCATATTGTTTATAATACAATTCCCTGGGTTTATGGTAAAGTTACCTACAAGTCAAAATAAGTGTATCCTTACAAAGGACCAATGATCAGAACTGATTTTTCAAGGGTAGGCCGATATAGGCCTACGCTACCGTAAATATTTCACTACCGGTCGATAAGTGGTCGGTCCTCAAAGCTGCACAGTCGGATCTATGCACTTTTACATTACACTGCTTAACTGCAAATTGGTTTGTTCTTCTTAAGGCTTTCAACTATTTGCATATTTATATTGCAAAAAATGAAGATCAGGAACGTGTTTATGAGAAACTTGCAAACTTGCAACATATATGTGTGGGAATGGAAAAAAAAACTTTCATTCGGATGTCTCAGTCCAGGCTTAACATCACTTTACGTGCTGGAACTGAGGGTGAAAGATCCCTGGATCTGCATCAGCCCCCTCTTCTGGGCAATAAGGAAATTACACCACTGAGTACTGAGCAGACATAACTGAATACCAAATAGACCCCAGTGAGTAATGCACACTGAAAGCAAGTTACGGGTCGTTTGAAGAAACTTCACACCCAAGGTGATTTGATGTGTTACACCACATCCCTGAAACAGATACTATAGTGCTGTGTGTATTTACGTTATAACTAGCTACAGTACGAGAGCAGATATATTAAACAGACAATATTAAGTTGTTAGTGTTGAATTCTGCTTGATGTTTAACACAAGAAAGCCGCGTCCTTGCTTAATTCCTTTCTTGAAGCCGGGTTTTTATGCGAGAATACCCCCCACCACGACATAAGCAGTGTTTTTTACCACTGGTTTAACTGCCTGGCTGAACAGACAGCGCCCAACCAAAACTTATGCATGGACATAGTAAAACATTTATTCACTCACGTTTCTGCTTTTCAAAGCCAATTTATAGCATTTTCCGTGATGTGTATACAAATGTAATATATTCCATAAGCCCTCTTTAACAAGTGGAGAATAAACAAACCACAGTCTTACATGTTTTCGGTGACTTAAACAGATTACACTCCAGTCTAGTAAAGGGACCGTATTTTAGCAAAGCCTTTGCCTGTTCAGGTGAAAATTGGGCCTATTAAATACACGGTGCCGCTGGTTCATAAGCATTGCCATTGCAAATAACCGTTAAGTAGCCCGCTGACGCAAATGGTGAGAGCCATTGATAATGAACTGCATGGGATCAAACTGGAAGGCGGACGCTGGAAAGGTTTAAAAGTTGAGGAGGGACAGTTAATGAAAATAAAGTTGGTTCAAGCAGTGGTATAATCCCTGTTTAATTCTGTGTTTGTTGTCAGTGTAAGCATGTATCTTGACGGATAATTAGCGATTTTGCCCAAATATATATATATATATATATTTTGTCTGGTAGCAATTACCGCTGATGCTGCGGACAACGAACGTCCGTCTTAGTTAACATTCATTCGTCAGTCATCAGCGATATTAGGCTGAAATCCTAACTTTATTTGTTTTGTTCTTTTCTGATGTAGCTCCGTTTAAAAAGAATTTAAGATAAGTTATTTCTATTTTTCCCAAGCGATACTGGGTTAAAAACCAATCCCGTCTCCCGCTCTTCTCTGTGACAAGGGGGGTAAGAGTCAGGAAATTAGAAATAACATGTCCGAGACTGAGTGCGAGAGAACACGCGGGACAAGCTAAAAGCAGGGTTTAACCACCTCCTCCAGCTCCGTTGGCTTATTTTTAGGAATGGTGGTCGGTTTTGGGGAAAATCTTCTGCTAGCGTGTGGCTCAGTGGGTCCGGAAGCCGAGCCCGTGGTTAGCTCACCAGCCCCAGTTGCTTCAGGGACTAACTGAAAGTGCTTCCTTAAAAACGTGTGCGGTACTAAATAAATAAAATGAAATAATAATTTTCTCAGCTTCAGGCACTAGCCTTTTTGTTTTTATATACCACGCTGGAGGACTGATTCTTGAACTCATAAGCCCTGATCTGGAGTGTGGGGTTCACTTGGTCTGACTGTCCATTGGGTCCCCCCAGGTACCGCAGCTTCCTTTGTAGTCTACAAACATGCAGTTAGGTTTTATAGTGTGTCCAGAATAAGTAATGGGCCACTGTGTGTGTGCTCTGATGGACAGACCTCCTACACGATGTATTCCTCCAGCTCATCCCCTACTGCCAGGAACAGACTCCAGGTCCCATGTGACCATGTATAGAATCAGCACTTGGAAGATAGATGGATGAATAGTTTTTGATTTTTTTTTTTAAAATATTCGGTTCCACCTCAAGGCCCAGAATGTGGCATCTGAAACATCTTGATGATCTCCTACCTACCCATTAAACATAAAGCTCATCTGTGTGTATGTTCTCTTCCTATATACTGTCAGAAGAAAGAGAACCAATTTGTACCTTTTCTTGTCACTAGGGCTGTACCTTTAAGAGTCGGCCAATTGTACTTTAGATGTAGGTAAATGTACATTTTAAGGTACAAAAATGGACTCTGGGGAATATCTGTGTGCCATTGGTGGTACAATAATGTTGTTTATACCTCAGGGATCAGGGGAGCGGGTTCAAGTCCTGAGAAGATTTATCCTTGAATTTCTTTAGTAAAACATTCTTTTTGAGCTCCCAGCTGTGAAGGATGCTTTTTAATTGCTTGCAGTAATGTATGGGGGTCCAGTCCCACAGCACGGTGAGGGAGGCAGAGCGGAAACAGAGCAGATAAATCAGCTTTGTGACGGAGCTGGGGCGGGGTCAGTCGGGGCACCTGGCGACCTGCTGGGAGATGGTGTGATGGCCGTCTCGCCTGAGGTGGCAAAACCTGGGATGGATCCACGTCAGGGAGTGGCGCTGGCTTCTCTGGAAGGCGCCGCTGGTTTGAGGGATGACCCTACTGACCATATTCCCACCTAGTGACTTCCACATATGGATAAAAAGAGCTAAATTCACCAGAATGAACAAGTCCGGCAACAGCAGAAAGAAACCTGCCTAAGAACAATGTAACAAGTGAAAGGAGAACCAGGAGGGTCAAGTGGGGGTCGTACGGGGAAGATGGAGCAAACGCTTTATCACGGCCAGCAGATGAAAGGGAAAAATACCCAAGGGCTGCGAAGGGGGGGTCTGTGCTTCTCCACTGCGCCCCCCTTGCACCCCCCTGCGGGTGGCGCGTGTTGTGGCCTCTTTGCTGAGCCCAGATCCTCTCAGTTGTGGCATTTTCAGCTCCTTAGATGTTAACATGACAACAACCCGCACTGATAAAGTCAGTTAGTATGTCGGGGGGTAAATGTTAATAAAAATGGTGAGGTATAAATGCTGCCATCTTGTAAACATTTTAAATATGTCTGTGCAAAAGGAGAAAAAAAAACAAGTGGGGAGGGGGAGGCTGGGGGGTCGATGCTTCATTGTTAGATGAGGTCAGTTATGATCATTCAAAATGTACAATTAGGTCCAACTTGCCTCATTCACTTTTTAGCTGAGGGTCTTGGTCTTTTTAAACAATCCTCTTTCTGTGGAGAAAGGCTGCAAACCAAACATGTGCTGTGGCTTAGTTGGTTAAAGTGCCTGCTTGGTAAACAGGAGACCCTGGGTTTCAATCCCAGCATTAGCTGGGGCCTGTGTGTGACTAAGAGGAATAGATGACAGACAGTGATGGTGCAGAGTAAATAACTGGTGTGGAGTAACTAAAATTATGTAAAACACCTGCATCATGCCAGCAGGACTGATTAAAATCCAGTTGTTCCACAGAGACTGATTTCAAACCATCAACTTTCCAGTAACACCTGGATTGAGCAACTGACTGAAAACAAAGCTTTACAGTCGAAGATATTTACAGGACTGACTCAAGGATTCAATGGAGTTTGCTTACTCAGGCCTATTCCGCTTTTACAGTCGAAATGGTTAAAACTGATTATGAAACTGATTTAAATCCCATAAGATAAACACATCGGATGGCAGGATAGTTCCATGCATTTGCATGAGTTCTTTTATTCTGAGTTGCTTGCGCGCAGCTTCATTTTCACTTTTGCGGAAATACTGTAATTTATTTGCTCAACCGCAAGCTTTCCTGAGACCTGCAATCATTTGCTCATACCGTGTATGAATACTATACACTATGCAGGGTGTGGGTGTGATCAGAATGTTGTTGGTTCAAAACCCATGGTCAGAAGAGTGATTTCACAGCCGGCCCTTAAGCAAAGCCCTTAATCCCGATTACTCTAAATACGGGCTAACTGTGCATTCTGAAATGCATGTTGCATTGGATGAAAGCATCTGTTACTTTAATTTAGTGTAATGTAATCTAAACCAAATATAAAACACCCCTGAAGGAACTAATACGCTGCATTAGTGAAGTGGCACCTAGGAGGGGCGGGTCCTGGATGACATGACTGCGGTCTGTCCCGAGGAATCGAACCTACTGCCAGCATGCACTCCCACAGGTGCTGGGGGAGGTCATCCCACTCTGGGACACTGTCTCTCTCGCTCGACGTTGGCGGTCCCCCCCCCCTCAGAGGACGAGGAAAAAAGCCGAGCTCCACGCTGGCGGGGGTGGGGGGCAGTGAAGGGGGAAGAGAGACAGTGGGGTCTGGCCTTTATCAAGATGAGAGAAAACCAAGGCTGGGCCATAAAGTCTAATGAAAACCGTAATGGGGGGGGGGGGGGGGCGGGGGGCGGTGCCCTATTAACGCGCCCCACTGGGGGGCCGCGGGGGGGGGTGGGAGGATGGGGGGGGGGGG
>JAABNY020000119.1:7703653-7716949 GCA_015164015.2 Brevimyrus niger | reverse complement strand
TGACAGTACACCTCTGCGAGATGACAGTACACCTCTGCGAGATGACAGTACACCTCTGCGAGATGACAGTACACCTCTGCGAGATGACAGTACACCTCTGCGAGATGACAGTACACCTCTGCGAGATGACAGTACACCTCTGCGAGATGACAGTACACCTCTGCGAGATGACAGTACACCTCACAGCTGCATACGGCCAGTTCTCAAAGCCTCAGGCGACTGCGGAACCCTAACATGGGGCTGCACCTCCCTCACCCAGACTGCCCGCTCACCTGCACTAGACGATAACGGGTCTGAAACAGAAGCCCTCTGTGCATCTGTGCTTAAAACAGCTTAACAAAGGAAACAATGAAAAGAGGAAGCAGGGGGACAGTGGGCAAGGCGGGCAGTGGAGCCACTCAGAGCCCGATTCTGATGCACAGACGGCCCATATTAGAGGCCTAACAGCCCCCATCTGGTGCTCCTCTGATGCGGAGGGAGCAGATTAAGCCATGCTGCCTGTGAAGGCCAGGAGGGGGCGCACCAAGCTGGGCACGGAAAGACCACCACCCCCACTCCCTCTGCTTCTAAACGATAGGCGGGACCCCCACCTACATGTTACGTTAGTGGGCAGTTCCTGCTACGCCGCACCAGGCCATGAGTAAAGGCCACAGAGGGATCACTGGGCAGCCCACACAGCGCCCAGAACCCAGGCCACACAGCGCCCAGAACCCAAGCCACACAGCGCCCAGAACCCAGGCCACACAGCGCCCAGAACCCAGGCCACACAGCGCCCAGAACCCAGGCCACACAGCACCCAGAACCCAGCTCCTGAGTCTCAGAGCAGTGAAAGCACCACATCTAGTACCGGGCTGAGAGAAAGAGCCATTCGACTCGGACAGAATTCAGTCACGCTGGGAAATGTCCGGAATTTGCACGCATGGAAACACACACACAGACACACACACACACATACACACTTTAAGTCTGTGCACCCGCGTCACTCAGAAGCCTAGCAGAGCAGAGTTCTACTCTTACCAACTCTGCTCCCAGCGAAAGCACCTTAACAAAAACATTAACAGAGATCCGCCATGATAAATAGTTTGGTCAGACTAATCTAAAAAGTGTAACGGAGATCAATGAGCTCACATGTGCACATGAACAGTGTGTCTCATGAGCAGCAGGAATGAGGCCAGACACTGCACTGCAGTACCGGAGGCGGTCGGGAGGCGGCGCTGGTCATACCGAATGGGGACGGGCACGGGGGCCGGCGAGGGCGTGGAGCCGGAAGTGATCGGCTGGGTGGCGGGCGACTGGTTCTGGGCGGGCTCCTCTGCCCGGGGCACCTTCCCCATGCGGTACCAGATACCCATGCTGTTCAGCTCCCTGAAACGAAACCAGAGCCCAGAAATAAATTGGGGGAGGAGGGGGAACCCCAATCAGTGAGTCCTTTACAAACAGTTACGACGTCAATCGGGGCTCAAAAGCATCTCTGTCGGGACGCCGCTCAGTCGAGAAAGATGGACGATTAGAAGCCCCACCCCCAACTCACCCGATGAAGGTATACTGCGGGGGGGCCTGCTTGGACCTGCCCAAGATGCGGACGTCACAGATAGCCGCCTCGGTGGAGTCGCGCGGGATAAACTTGATGCAGAGCCTCCTCTTTCTGAAGGCCTGCTCCTCTGCATGGTGGGGGGGGGGGGCAAGGCAAGGGGGGGTCACAGGACAACCTACTGAAACCCCAGGAGAGCTGCCCCCCTCCCAACACTGACTGAGGTTAAGTCCCATTGACCGCCAATCATCCTACGGCACCCATCCACCGCCGATGACTGGAGTACCGACCTGATCTCTGCACCGTTATATACGGAGCCATCCCTCAAACCTGAAAGTCCAAGGTACCAATAGCAATATCCTCCACTTAATACGCTACAGCTTAGCACGCTGTAGAGAATAACGCTGCTCCTTCCCCCACACATAGGACGACTGCGGTCATTAGGCACAACCCAGTGGTACTATCCCCCGAAAACGGATGTGTTACAAACGTCCCGCTGAGCTCCGAGAAGTCAGAGGAGGGGAAGGAGGAGGGAGATCAACAAACAAAGAGAAGGCTGTGTTTGCTCACGTGTGTCCACCGTTTCTTGGATGGGGATGAAGCCCACTGGCAGGGTGTCCTTCATGTCGATCAACTTCATGTCCACCAGCACATTTCCCAGATGGCTCTGCAGAGGAGGGCAGGAGACCACAGAGAAAGATCAGAGCTCTCGGTGAACTGCACACAACATTATAGCCTCTGCCTCTCTAAGGACTTTACCAGCAGTGGAAGCCTCATCAAAACACCTTTAAACAGACTTAGAAGATTAAGCATCATTAAAGACAGACTCGCTCCCAATCCTGGAAAGATTAAGACTCACTGTCAGTTAGGCGGAGATCTCAGACAATGATCTATGTGAAAAGATTTTGGCTGCTAAATAAATGTCAATTGTGTGTGTGTGTGTGTGTGTGTGTGTGTGTGTGTGTGTGTGTGTATGTATGTGTGAGACAGAGAGAGTGATCATATACATCCCTTCATTCAGATCAGTCTGGTCATTTCTATCCAATGAATGTTGCGTTTCTGTCCAGCTTTGCTTTCAACAGACAAATCATCATCAAGGTAAACTGAATGCTGAGCAGCTCTAATTATCAGAGTTAACGGATATTTAGATAAACATTTAGTCATTTTGTTGTCACTGTTCTAACATTTTAGTGTGGTTACCTGAAGTGAAAACTGATTATTAACAAACACATAATCATTGCTCATTCATAGCCCACAAGGAAGTGATTCAACACATCAACAAACAGCCGACTAGCGTTCGAAAGTTTCACTAAGGATCTAACTGAGGAATGTATTGCATGACTACAAATGTGTAAAGTCCTCAATGACATATTCAGTTGCATGACAAACAAAACGCCTCCTTCATTTAATCTCTCCCAATTAACCTAATTAATTGAACGTGACCACAGCAGAGTTTATTTTCAGCTTCACCTATCAAGACCTCTGGCCCGTGACGAATCACACACGGGCGTCGCGTGATCCGGGCGCTAATTAAACGCCGTCGTCCTTCACTGCTGCCGATTACGGCGGGAGCCGGACGGAGCGGCTGGCTGGGACACTCATGCTGATGCCGCTGTCACGTTACATTCCAGTCAAAACTGTTCTCTTGCCTCCTATTTTAACCCATGCAGACACTCTTAGGCGCTAACAGAACCTCCTTATGTCCCCCTTTTACAAGGCTGCAGGGGGTGCATGATTCTGTTTAGGGGGGGCGTTCCTAAAATCCAAACTTGAACATTGATACGATACTGCATAGTATTTCCATTTTACACAGAACTTACTATAGCCTGCATTTTTGTGTATCTTCTGGAAATCCTCACATTCTTAGGGAGATTTTCCCAAAAACTAGAGCTAAATAAGAGCAAGGATGTGCAGTCCATCGATCAAGGTCCAACAAATAAGACTCACTTTGGGACTAGAACCTGCAACCATCCAATCCAGGTTTTCCTTTCCCTTAACCATTAGGCTATTTCAATACTATACATGCATACCAGTATATCAATTTACCAAAAGTGATTGCTCCAGTAAGAATTTCTGCCATCTCCCATAACTTTGGATTTATTAAATCATTCAGAAGCTAAAACCAAAAAAACAGAAACCCTCACCCTCATGATATAAAGGGGTGGTGTACTCATTCGGCATGTCCTGTCCCCCCCACTCGTCACCCTACTAGAATGCAGATGTGGTGCAGGATATCTAGGAGCGTCTCTGGCGCAGCCTTTTGATGCGACTGGCTCAGGTCTACCACACGTTCCGCATTCACTCACACGCGTTCCACTCACAGCCAGAAGGCAACATCACAGATGGCTAGAAGTCTCTCTAGAGTAGTAAGGGCCAATGAAAGAACCATGCCATAGAACCTCTTCACTCCATTCAGCCTAACGCTAGATTTCACTCCCGCAAACGACATACGGATTAGTAACTAAATCGGAACAGCGATGTAATCAGGATCTGTCAACCTGCTGCCAACTTTCAAAGTATGATCAATCGGCGGGTCCCCTGACGACCATAAATAAAGACCAAACCGAAGTAGGAATGTTTGAACTGTCATTTGCCATTAATGTACATTTTTCACAAAGACAATTATATTATTTTCTATGCCTTCCTCAGCTTTGAAGAGCAATCGCACAGTGCCTAGACACTCAGCTGGGACTTTGTTAATCAAAACAAAAACAAACACACACAAACAAAACTGCACACTCTCGCTGCAGATTATCATAGCAAAGGCATATATCCCCCGGGGGCGCAATAGAGTCCGCTTCATTTCAAAGAATTTGTTTTCTGCATCTGGAACACAAGTCAAAAAAACAGTGGCAAAAACCAGAAACTAAAATATTTATTAAATAACTCTGACATGCGTCAAAAGCCTAGTTTGGGGTCTGCAGTCAACCACAATCTCTCGTTAACCCTCGCCATCGCAATAAAGTTCACTCACGTTTTCCTTGGAGAACACCCGGGTGAAACAGAGATAGCGTGTGACCTTGGACTTGAACAAGCCATCCTTCCACAAGTCTGCATCAAAGCCGTCTGTCGTTTGAGAAATCTGTGGGACATAAAGGTGTTAATAATTGAAGTGTGGAGAACACTAATACAGACTCAAGCAGAGCGCTGGTCTGTTTGTGAATTCATACTCGTATGGCTGTCATCACACTACACTGGTCATAGAGTAACTGTCACTTTATATACCTGCCTATCCTATGCAGGGTCAAGGGGATCCGGAACCAATCCCAAAAGCTATTGGCACAAGGCAGGGAATAACCCAGGATGGGGCACTGACCCATCTCAGGGCACACTCACCATTCACACTCACAGTAATATCTATGCACAATTCCCCAATTACTATTCACTTGAACATATTTTTGGACTCGCACACACTATTATTAATATGTTGTATATTTACCATTACTGTATACTTCCAATATTTGTGCTATTTCAGCGCTGATGTTGTGGGACTTGGTATACAAGTTTTTCACCTCACCAACTGTCGAGTGAAGTGACAAAGCGATCTGATTTTGATCTGAATCTGACCGATAATTCAGGTCCTGCACCGTTCAACAGGCAGGCTTAACAGATCTTTTACCAACATCGCACACACTCTTAACACAATCCATCAGCACTGACTGGGGAGAAAGCATATTTTTACATGCATTATCATTCTTTATAAATTGTTCTAAACTGAGTGGCAGTCGGCACAATCCCTTCCAGCAGGTTTCCCAAACTGGTGTTCGGGGACCATGTTTTTGCTCCCTCCCAGCTCCCTGCTATACAGCCCACATTTCTGCTCCTTCCTGTCACACTTCCAGGAGCTAGTGGAGAGCACCGGCTTGAGAAACACCCGCTCTGTCGTACCACGGGCACGGCCGGCGTCCCGCGGCCTCACAATGACATCCATTCTGCACCCTTCAAAGGGGACGAGGAGAGGGAAGGAGGGAAGTCAATAGGGTCCAGAGATCTGAAGGCGTGGAAAGGTTGTGACAAAGGGGGGCATTCAGGAGAGGGTAACCCCCCATCCGCGGGGGCTGGCCAATAAGCTGGCAGAGAAACTATGCTGGTGATGTGGGAGGATAATCCACTGATGGCACCAGAGCCATGCTGTGGAACAATACAGGACCATTTATGCTGGGGGGGGGTTTGCAGACTTTTAGACCAATTTTCACAGTCCCTGCCTTCCCCTCTCTACACAAGAGGGGGGCGCCTTATAAGGAAGGGGCCTTTAAAATGAAGGGCATTCCATCACGTCCAAACAGCACCAAATGCAGCAATGGGATGTTGTCATGGCAAGATAAGGCCTCAGATCAGAGGCTGGGTACCAGCGGCAATCGAACAGCACCTATACTCTGAAGCCACACTCAGGATACAACAGCGAGCTGTGCTACTCTAAAGACGAGCTGGCCGCAGTGACAGAGCCACCAGAGCCACTCCTGTTCCAAACCCCCTCCAATCTGGCACTGTCGAAGTTTAAGCCCACATCCACCCGAAATGTGTGCACAGGAGCCAGAACCTCACCATGACAACTCAGACGCCTTCAGAAAGCTTTAGGTCCATGTCCTAAAAGCAGCAACTGTCATGGTACTGCTAGGCGCGGTAACTTGGGCTTAACAACTAGCAATGCCAAAGAGCTAAAGGGTAAAGTCATGAACTGATTAAGAGTGCTGGACTTAACTTGTCATCAAAAACTACAGAAGACAGATTCTATTATAACCAAAGGTGACTGGTTTTCCGTACAAAACTAATGTTGTGATGACCTGGAAAGGGTGCAACTTAAAAGTACCGGTAAATTCACTAGAATCAGATCACAGGGCTATACCTCAATTCGCACACCACTAAGGACTGCCGATGGACCTTTCTGCATCGTATTGGATCAGACGTACAGAAGCCCCCAGATTCTGGAATCTTGGGATCAAAGCTTTAATGCTGCACAGGTGTGACTCGATGACAGCAACGTGCTGGAGGGTTACAGGATCACAGCACCAGCGGACAGATAAGACATGTTTAGGCATTGACCTCCACTTGACATCGGGTCAGGGGTCAAGAATGTGTTGACTTAAGGAAAGCAGCAGCCCAATGACACCCTCTCCCTCCAACACCAAAACACACAGGGTTCTCATGACAACCCTGGAGGGCAGAGAGTTTTCAATGCAGAGGACCCACATTCAGAGTGCAAATAAACATATTCTAGCGAGTGAATGAGTCAATTTCATAAAGGAGATTATGTCTCTTAAAATAGAAGTTGCTCTCTTTATAACAAGCAATACTGATTTAATACTAAGAGGCCAACAATTTAAGTGACAGTCACAGTTACATGCTAAAAAAAACACACACACACACTCCACAGAAAACATTACACGGTCATGACATTCTCCATCAACATAAATACAACGAAAACACGTAATTACTATTTCAAGACAGGCACAGAGTGTTGCAAAGCATTACAGTAACTGCATAATTAGTTCTGCTGACCAACCCCACGGCATCACATTTATGTCAGCCAATCGTGGACAGTGGGTGAAATCAGAACAAGTGAAAAAGTTTGCCTCAGAGACCCTTTACAGGCGCTACCCCAAGACAGAGGTCACCACTCATATGATGTTGTACTGCTGAAAAGACACAAATTCTTGCAATTACATCTGAAGTATACAGCCACCTTAAAGCATCGATAGGTGTATGAGTGATAAACAAGGACACCAGGACACAGACCCCACTCCCCCACCCCAGTCAACATTCCAAAGAGGAAATGAAATGCTGATGACCACAGGACGGAACACGGAGCCATCCTCCTTACCACGTCGTAGCCAGAAGGTGCCTTGTTCCGCGAGGCCACCACCCCAACCCCAGTGATGGGGTCCATGGGCAGCTCCGGCAGGGCATCGGACAGGTCCCGTACCTCGGGCATCATGGCAGAGCTCTGCAATGAGTCGGGTGGGGATCAGCGGAGCAGCCAATCAAGGAGGAGCAGCGCCACCAATAGGAAGGAAGGGCTAGTGACAAGCGCAAAGCCTCATGCAGGATTAGGCAGAAGCAGCCAAAAAACAGCTTCTAGATGAAGCAGGAGTATTGGCCCGTCCTATTTAAAAGCATCATGCTTTCACCATTACCTCCATTGTATTCTTTATTTTCGGCATTTTGCGCTCTATTGCTAAATTGTACACAGTGAAAGCTACGCCTTGGCACAATAATTTCCCTCAGGATAAATGAAGCTACATCTTATAATTAAAATGTATCATTTTTGCTCATCACAATACTAATTTCAGCTAAGTAAATAAAACCACCATTAAATAGTTAAAAATGCTTTATTTTCCCAGCTCTATTAACAATATTTGGTTAATAATTATTAGGGCTGGGCGATATATCGATATCATATCGCGTATGCGCAATATCACCAGGGCTTCAGATGACAGGCATTGGCCATGCGGCAGCTTTTCGGTGCTATACGGACATTTATTTACACCCATAATTTAAGCAGTTTAGTAGTATGGCTAAAATATTAATGAGGCTTTGTATGACGTTCAAAAGTTATTAGTATAAATATGGCATATCCTTATGTTTCATAAATGTGTCAGACTTTGAACTGAAAAAAGTACCACGGCACCGCCGACGTCATTTAACCTTATTTATCCACAAGATCTCCTCTTTTAAAAGATGTAGTGGCTGCTCTTCCTCACCGCGACTTCAATGCATATTGCACTGCGGTATACCAAACCATAGTATACCAAACCAGTGTATACCAAACCAGTATTATGTGGGGTGCTTCACTAGTCCAATTTATGAAACAAAATGTATACAGATTACTAACTTTTGGGTATCACAGAACACATCTCATTAATATTTAAGCCATACTATCAATCTTCTTACCAAATGATGGGCGTAAATTAATGTCCATATAGCACCGAAAAGCTGGCATCCGGCCAAATGGTTTGTCTTCTGACCAGGGGAGTGATTATTGCACATGCGCAATATAATTTCGATATGATATCGCCCAGCCCTAATAGTTATTAATGAATGCCCCCCTTTGTCACTGTATAAATTGCCCAAACCCAGGCTGCTACAAATGGAGGCTCTCAAAGTGAACGGAGCACCATTCCCAAGGGCTCAGGACACGGAGGCCTAGCCCTCCATCATAGGCGAGCAGAGACAGAGGAGAACGACAGCCCTAACTGAGAAGGAGCGTCCACCAGGACAGGTCTGTGGGGCAGGGAGCTCAGACGCGTGTCCAAGGGGAGGCACCGAGGGGGCATGGGATCAGACCAGGTGTCCCATTAGTCTGGGTCCCAGGACCGCTCTCAAAATAGGGCCACAGTGTCGCATGCAGTGTAAGCAAGCAGCTTTTGGCTTAACATGCGTCTCCACTTGGTGCTTCACCAAACAGACATTAAAAATATACATAAGCTTTATCACAGCTGCTGTATACACTCATTACTTGTACCACTGTATATATGCACATTTATCTGCTTATCACACTTTTATATGTCGTACAGCTATTTCTACCACTTTTGCCCTTTCGGATTTGATACCAAACTGCATTGCCTTGTCTGAGTCCTTGTACTTTAAGCTATGACAAATCTAATTTACTGCTCTTACCAAAGTACAGTCTTCACAATTGCTAATGACAGGCGAAATCAGAGCCAGTCACATTGCAGAAAATCATCGTAAGTTGTTTCCCATTGGTTGCTATACTGGGCTCCACTAGGCGATGACTGATAGCAGGTCGCAGACCCCACTTGCCAAACACGTAACTTAGATTTGTCACACCGATATATTCAGGCTGAAGTATCTAAGGTAGCCTGGGTTTAAAGAAAATCCAAGTATATTATTCATATATCAAAAGGGGATCTGATGTCTAACCAGTTACAACCTCAAACCTGGTTTCGTGGCCACTTTTTCCCATTACTACATTATTACTGAAGCGTGGGGATATACATAACATACCACTGGGAAGCTGCTGCCCAGAAAACACAACACTGACCAGATACAGGTACTTTAGAGACTACATCTCCAGATGAAGGCACCAGATATAATCCACTTATTTCACCAAACTTGTTTTCCTCCAATGCAGTCTGAGACCAAACAAAACATTTCATTCAAGTTAAATAAAAAATTTAAAAAAACACTTCAAAGGAAATTTTCAGAGCCAAAACTCCCAGGGGAGGATTTTGGACCCCCCTCCCTGTGAATAAGCTTCCTTGGCCAGGACAGTCAGCAAAGCTGGAATGTTCTACAGACCCCTGAGGGGACGAGACTGAGGAGCTGAAATAGAGAGTACTTTCAGACAAAGTCCCGGGCATTCGCGCAGCTCTGCCAAGCGTGTCCTAGTCTCTGCACACCCTCTCCCACCAAAATGGGGAGCACCAACAGACCACATTCTGGTTAAACACTAAACACAAAAACAAGGGGTGCATGAAGGCATAAGTGTGACCAAATGTTAATCCTGCAACCGTGCCCATGTAGTTTTATGGGGACCAGAATACCCTGGAAACTCAAACCCCTCATTTTCCCCTGTTTGTATGTGAAGCATCACTGGAAATGTGAGGCTAAGTAGACGGCAAAAACACAGGCCACTGCGTGGAAGCAGACGGGCACCAAGTAGAAGGCGGCGCCATCTCACTGGTTAAGACACAACCGGCACCACTAAAAACACTCGATGGGAAAAGGGTGCCGGGCCACAGGAAACCTCTCATTTACATGTGCGCCTGCAGAACAAGCTCTTCATTAGGGCCCAGAATCACTGGCTGCCAGCCAAGGGGAACCCTTTTACTGCTGGGGATTCCCCAAAGTGAGATGGTACAGATACTGCTCTCCAGAGGAAACACCGGTGATCTATGATTTATTTTACTGTATTTCATCCCAGGTTGGTCAGTAGCCAGCGGCTAACAGGGAACACAGTGCAACAACGCAAATAAGATATAATCAGGGCCTTAACAGATCTAGCAGATAAGAGCATTATAAAGGAAGCCTGGATGAAGCCCGAGACCAGAGTTGTAAATTAGCTTAGTTACCAGATTTTCAAGCATTAACTTAAAGGTTTAACTGGAGTATTAACACAACAAGGGCCATTAACATCGACAATAATGAACAGGAGCCAGGCAGCACAGTATGTGCCCACCTAGTGGTACGAACAAGAAGCAAAACGTATGAACCAACAAGTAAAAGGCTCTGAAATGGAAACTGACGCAGACACACGTGAAACAAAGACAGTTAGAACTACAGTAACATGACCTTCAAACCACAAAAGGACGATCAATTCTTCTGGCCACAGTAAATGGAGCTTTTTGTTTTTTTTTTAGACAAGAGACTAAAATGTCACAGAGGAAGCAGAAGCCCTCATCTATAACACATTTTACATATTAAAAACACATATCACTCTGCTTCAGTCCCTCACCGTTCCCAGCATTGTCAGAAAAACCAGACATCTCTCTAAATACTGCAAACCAGTACTGGTGGTGTGAAATGCTGATACTTGAGCCCTCTCCTGTAAATAGGACATGTAATTTCAGTCAGAACAAAACATTCATGGGCTTAATTTAAACAGGCTCACAATGGCTTCTTATTGCACCCATTTAGTGACTGGGGATCTCAGCACACACAAGCTGCCTGAACGAAAACAAGGAGATGAAGTCTGGCATGTGGGGAAAAGCCAGGCTAGTGTCAATACACCTCTGCTCACTGAGTCCTACGGAGCCACTACTTCATTTTTACGAAGAGGGGCGGGCAGCTTTCCAACATTTACCTCTGAAACTCCATAACATGGTCCCAGTGATATTTCACTTAAACATCAGCATAAACATTTACTTGATTTTTCAATCATATGAATCGGGGGATAAATTTTCATTCCGAAATGAACATAGAACAAAATCACGGGGAAAGGGACTTTCTAGTGTGGTCGAGCACCAATCTGTGCAACTTTTCACAAACTGCGAAGATGCCAGAATGGGGTGTGCAAGAGTGATGAAAAGTCCCTTTCAGATAGCCCTTGTTAAAATTCAGGCAGCGTTACCCTGGGACTAGGGCGACTGTATACATGCCAATTCCAGATAAAAAAAAAAAACCACATGGCTAAAACCAGCTGCTCAAACAAATCCATTCCACTTCGACATAACCTGACCAAACAAAACCAAGACATCTACAAAATTCAAAACATTTAACCTAGAAATGAAAGGCCACACTTCAGTCATACTCCAAAGAAGGCACCCAGCCCACACTGGCATATTTCTCTTTTGATAGCAGACCCTTCACAAATTTGTATTTGCAAGCATCCTGGGAAATACTCCTACCCAGTACTGCCTGAAGTTGTGGAAAGACACCCATTCATATCAAAGTGCATTAACTACAGATACTGGTCACGCTGTACTTGCAGTTATTTAAACATAACACCATATTGTTACACTGAGAAACAAAAGCTATGGTGACATCCCTCTGGTGCACGGGATGAGATGATCGTGCCGCAGGATTTTGGGAGCATGCCCAGGCGGTCGGATAGACTTACAGCTGCAGATGCAAATTTAATACCGACTACACAAGTGTTAAATGGCGTTAAATTTGCCTACCAACTTGACATTATCTGAGATGGACCGTGTCATGTTCCAAGTCACCACACGTAAAGCTTTCTGTCTGAAAGGTGGAGCAGCGCTGAGATGCCGTCATGGGATTAGCATCCAAAAAGAAAAAAAACAGTGCGGCATATTTCAATTAAATACATTTTTAAGACTTGGGTCATATGGGCCATAACACCGGCCCTCGTTGGACGTGACTCTCGGCGTGTTGAGCTCGTGCAATGCGTCTTTATCTCTGTATTATTAAAAAGGGAAATGAGTTTAAGCGTTAAGCCACACATCACACGAAACTGTTAAGAAATGTCCTCATCGAGGCCATGCGTAAATTTAGCCAACTGTTTGAAAACCCTGTATATAAAAAAAACAGCGATATCATTTTAGTGTAAAATAAAAGCGGCTTAACATAGCCCCTTCACACGTTTTAAAATGCAAAATGTTATTTATCATGCGCGTCGCTGCTCACACCGTTTGCTGACTTAACTGTTCGGGGGACCTGGTTCCTCCTTCTCAGACAAAAGCAGCTTTTCATGAGGCCTCGGACTCGCGTAAAGGCCGAGGCGAATAGAAGCGACAGGGAGGGCGGCCGTGAGGGGCAGGGAAGTGACGGCGACGGCAGAGGGGAGAGCAGTAGCAGCTAGGCGGCTAACTCATCGTCGGTTTTCTTACCCAGTGAAGACAACAATTTTTAAACTGCACAAGGGAGTGAAAAATAATCTCTGCCTATTTACTGATCCGTCTCTTTTCGTCTTCTCCCCGCTCTCCCCGTCACGGCTGCAGATCCCGCATGTCTCGGTTTGTCTTTAGCAAACATTTAGCCACCTCGCTATCATCCTAGCGGTGGACGCGGCTCCTAGTGGCTGTGCGAGATTAACGGAAGGTACCGGGAGAGAGAGAGGGAGACCCCTGCGTCACAAGAGTGGGAATGCCACTTTCCGTGTATGTGTGTGTATGCGCGCGTATTTACCACATTGTAAGGACCGGACAAAACCTGTTACTTTTTATATTATGACGATATGTTTGGATACCCACAATAATCTGTGACTGCAATCAAAAAACTAAAAATGCAAAAAGTCACGTACTCAGGTTACTTGTGGTTAAGGTTAGGGCTGGGTAGGGGTTAAGGGTGTCGTAGTTTGGATTAGGGTTTTCCCCATAGAAATGAATGGACAGTCCTCATAT
>JAABNY020000119.1:7683827-7694475 GCA_015164015.2 Brevimyrus niger | reverse complement strand
TTTTTATTAAAAAAAAAAAAAAAAAAAAAAAAAAAAATTTTTTTTTAAAAAAAATCTCCCGCCCTGGTTTCATACTTATCAGCCCCCCTCCCCCCCCCCCCCCCCCCCCCGCCACCTCTGGCTTCTGTGTTTGAGTCTCTGCCCTGGCTCTCCATGTGTGGGGGGTTTCTCCAGTTCTCCCCCACAGTCCAAAAACATGCTAAGGTGAACTGGAGTCCCCACGTTGTCTCTTGGTGTGTGTGCCCCGCCCTGGGTTTATCCCCGCCTTGGGCCTGTAGCTTCTGGGATTGGCTCCTGACCCCTGCGATCCTACACAGGACAAGCGGCTACACAAGAAGGATGGATCTACTGCCCTGTAATCAGAAAACTGTAATCTTTTCATTCTAATATGGGGATCACAGTGGGCTTTATACATAAACTTTATCCACTTTGACACACCGGACCTGCATTTCCAGACTGTGATAAGTCATCCACCCTCATGCATGTCAGCTAGAAATTTCTACTCTGACAATGAAGCTCATTAGATTCTGTAGATACACATGTACATGGCTCTTTTTGAAGACCAGTGCATGTTTTGGCTCCCTCGCGATATGTCACACTAGAAACGATGGATGCCAATGCTGTGGAGCATGTACATGTAAACATATTGAATTTGAGGATGAGATTGTTTAAAAATATGATATGATTTTTTTGCATTGTCATGTATTTTTAGTTAATTAGATGGTGAATTGAGAGGTAGATTGAGAAATGTGTAATTGAGATAAGCAAGGGAATAATCCATCCATCCATTTTCAGAATCCGCTTAATCCCAACTGGGGTTGGAGGGGGGGGGGGGGGGGGTACTGGAGCCTATCCCAGGAACAATGGGCACAGGCAGGAACAAACCCTGGGCAGACGCCAACACACCACAGGGTACACACACACTCACAGGGGCAATTTAGACTCACCAATCAGCCTATCCTGCATGCTTTTGGACCGTGGGAGAAAACCGGAGCCCCCAGTAAAAACCCACTCGGACATGGGGAAAGCGTGTGAACTCCACAT
Source organism: Brevimyrus niger (assembly GCA_015164015.2). NCBI lineage: Eukaryota > Metazoa > Chordata > Actinopteri > Osteoglossiformes > Mormyridae > Brevimyrus > Brevimyrus niger. The sequence continues at coordinate 7,693,431 of JAABNY020000119.1, read as the reverse complement.
AGAAAGACCCGGGATCTTCTAGCTGTGAGGCAGCAGCACTAACCACTGCACCACCACGCCGCCCCCGGGGAATATTCAACTATGGCATTTGCAACATAAAACAAGACAGATCAGGTTAGATTTAAAATATAAAATAAAAGAAAAATGAGGCAAAGGAGAAATAAACGACAGCTGATGCTGTTATACAGATTGTTGTACTTTTACTCATAGCCAGTACTCGTACGTCACTGCATTACCGATTCAGAGTACTATGTGCTGGAGATTCAGGTGATTCATTCCAGCCAGTACTCTAAAGTGAGGTGTTAACACTTCATAACCGTAAATTGTGCGAATGACCTGGGGCTTCCTTGACAGCAGCTGCATATTTCATCAGATGTAAGAAATTCCTGCTTTTAGAGAGAAGCATAAGAACTGAGTGGATCAGCGAGGGCTGTCAACAGAGGAGCTGATTAAAAGACAGATCCGGTTCTATACGATCAGACCCAGATCATATGACCTGTGGTTACAGTTCAGACACTGTCCTTGGTCCTGAAAACTTCCCTGCTTGTACTGTTCCTGTCCACCTTCCTGGTTTGACTCCTGGTGAGACATGATTACCCCGAACATTTGAAGGAGGAGGGCAGGAGGACAGACATTACTGCTCAATCCGAGGACTCGTGTCCGTGTGCGGAAAGACAATTTGACATTGGAGGGCCTGGGAGGGCTGATGGATAATAGTGGTTTCCTCAGTGAGTATAAGGCGCCGATTATAAGAAATGGACAGTGTATCTAACAAACCCATTACTTCCTGCTCTCCCCCATCTCATCTAGATTAATTCTATTTACATCTATCCCATTCATAATCACAATTAAAACACTATTTTTATTATTTATTAGTTCAGCAATTAAACTACCAGATTGTCTCCCCCAATATACAACCCTTTACATGAACATCACGAAAACATTGGCACCAGCAGGGTCCGTATCTGAGTCCCTCCTTGGCCTCTTTTGTAGGGGGTCCCTATCCCAACCCCTAACCCTAACCCTACAGCAATGAACAGAAAACAGTCATTGTACATGGTAAAATTCATAGGCAGTTTTGATTACAATATTTGTTCAGGAGGTGGTAATTATTTGCTTCAACCTGTGTCTTTTTGTGTAATTCAGCAACTGACCATTAGTGTTCAGCAAAACCTTTTCATTAAAACGACACACCTGCCTAAATATCTCAGACGCAGAAGACAACTATTGCTGGTTCTTCAGGAGCCGTACCTTTATAACAACTATTACCAAGCCATGATCAAGCCACAACATAACAGGAAATGTATTAAAAAAAAAAAAGAAAACAAAAATCACATCACATTGCGAGCAATACAGATTAATAATAATCGATAAGTCTTGCTGTGTTTGTAGGCATGACATGCAAGCCACCTTCATATGTAATAGATAATCACCGAAACACTTCATAATTATGAAAAACTTTTCTCCTGCAGTTCATAGACAAGCACACGACCCAATGAGACTTTTGAAGAGTGAATGTTCTTGTGTGTAGATTAGTCTGGGATGTTTTCACTGAGCGGTGAGACCTGCATTCACAGCTCAGCGGGGTCTGGAGGGACCCCCGTGGCAGCATCTCCATCCATCACCCTCAGCCACTGGCCACAAGGGGCCTCCTTCCATTGTCATTAATATATGCCGAAGACATTTAACACCACAACGTTGCATCTGGCTGAAGCACCACAGACAGCTCCTCATAGATCGCTCTCCCGGCTTCCCCCGGCGCGTGTCTGGGTGGTCACGCATTTCACACGTGGGCAACTTGTGCATTTCCTGGTAATAAGCTGCTGCTCCTCAGTTAAAACAGATTGCATGTGCAGTCAGTCAATGTCAAAACTAATAAGGTATCAGTGCCATGAGCAGAAAAGCCTTACATCATGTGCTAACCAGCAGTGGACGGAGTTAGAGAGCCAGGGGAAGCACTTCATGCGTAACAGCGAACTATTTGATGGCCATTTCACGTGAAACAAGCTAATAAAATTGCTCATCCGAGATTCCTGAGCAGTTATTTTCCAGGTTCCAGTTATAATGGGAACTAGAATAACCCAGGAGTGAACACCTGTAGGGAAGAGTGCGCATCCACTGCACCAACTGCAGTCTGATGAGAGCAAATGTGCCACTGGCATCTGTAACGAAAGAGGAATGCAGGAAAGTGATGTTTTAAAAATGCAATGTATGATGTTTAAATTATATTGGCGTCTGTGGCTGGGGTTGGGCTTCCATAACTGGGGTTAAAACCTTCAGACTCCAGTTAAACCACAGCAGTGACTCCAATAACATGTTTACTGGGGGGAGACAACAATTCTCCCCTCCAGGCACATGGGTTTGAATCCCGTTCAAGGACCAGTTCCATGTGAGTTTGCGGGTTGTATCGTCTTCAAGGAGTCTAAGGTTACGATACACCTGCAAGAAACCACCACACGCACAGGAAGACTTCAAGACATGCATAAGTAATGGAAATGTGACCTGCACAGACATCCAGGAAGATCCAGCAGATCACGCACACAGGCATATGGGACCAGGCAAGCGTTTGTGTCCTGGGGACAATGCCTGTCATCAGGGACCGTCAACGTATCTGTATTCGGACAAATGTGTCCATGGCAGCTCCCTGTAGGGTAGCTTTTAAACACCACGTCCGTGGTAAAAACCACGTGATGCTCACGAAGTCTGTCAGAATTCCCCATGGTGGTGACCCTTGCCTGTCATTTTCATACATATTCTCTCCAAAATCATGCATAGAAAAAACACAGGTCAACAGATTTACTGTGAAAACTTTGGGTAAAAAGGCCAATTATATGGTGTTATTGACCTGAACGGACTGCGAAAAAAAAAGCAAAAAGCAGTGTGTTACCTAATAAAACGTCACTGGTGAATGTAAAACTGCTGTTACATTGATTGTATCTTTGACTCAAACTACTTAAAGTGAGGAAAGTCAATGGAGCAAAAACAGACTTGTGCAGAGATGAAAATTAACGAAATAAAACTTTATCTGCCATCCGTACACATAGGAGGACAGGCGCTCAGGAGTTCTTCAGTTTGCACATATTCAAACCTGCTCTGCTCCGGTGACAGGGAAACGTGGGGTCTGACACTTAAGGTCTAAATATAGGGACAGGCTTTTTATCTCGTATCCTTGGAGGATTTTTTTGGGATTAAGGGCTTTGCTTTAGGGCCCAACAGAAATACGACTATGACGACCAGGGAATTCGAAGCAGCGATCTTCTGGTCAGAGATGCAAACGCCCAAACTGCTGAGTCACATGTTGCCCCCTGCTGACATTTGCTGTTATTCTGTTCTATTATTCTTTTATAAAATTATTTGCAATAGTAATATCAGATTATAATGCTCCAGATGTAGTCTGTTGAACTTCTGTTTGGTATTCTTATTGGCCCTGTGGAGAGTTAAGTTTCACTGCTGATTAAAGGCTGACTGTACACCTTGCCTGTGGCAAATAAAAGCCTTGAATCTGTTTACCTGCACAGCAGTCATCACAGTCTGTGACTGTACTGTAACAACGCCAAACTGAGCTTAACCATATTTGTATTCCATTGAGCTCAAGTATCCTTACTGACTTCTGTAATGTCTTTCATGGTGACCAACAGCTCTTAATACAACTATAGCTGAGCTGAATCCATTTAGCGTTGAGCAAAGGAGACTAAAGGGGGACATGATCCAGGTATATAAGATAACAGGTCTGAATGCTATTCAGCCAAATGGGTACTTCAATATTAGTTAAATAAGTAGAGCTCGTGGCCATAAGTAAAAATTAGCGGAAGAACATTTCAAAATAAATTAGAGAAATCAATTCTTTACACAGCGTGTAGTTAGAGTATGGAATAGTCTTCCTGCTAGTGTAGCGGAAGCTAAAACCCTGGGTTTCTTTAAATCTGAGCTAGATAAGATTTTAACAACTCTGAGTTATTCGTTAAGTTCTGCCCAAACGAGCTTGATGGGCCGAATGGCCTCCTCTCGTTTGTAAATTTCTTATGTTCTTAATACATGGTAGAAGGAGACAATATATGCAATAAAAACAGCAGAGACAGACATCACATCAATTGCTATGAACTCCATGAATAATAAAACTGTATACAAAGGGTGGCCTATTCATGTTTATAAGGGCCCTTGTCATTTATTGCCTGGCTCTGTAGGTTTTGTTTGAGTTTTCATTTTGAAATCACCTACCTGTTTAAAATACTTCACCATTCTGTAAAAATATATTCCTGAGTTTATTAGCGTTGTGAGCAAAAATATCTTTAGCAAAATAATAGGAATTCCTTGGGAGCCAAACCCTGAGGAAAAGTGCAGGAGGTTTAAAGTTCACAAAGCCAATTTTTATAGTTAAAAGACTGAGCAGAGTTAAAAGATCATACTACTCTTTCAATCCACCCCTGCACTACAATGACGTCACCTCCTAGGATTCCGGAAGGATTCCCCAGGGCCAGTGCCTCACTGGCTCCATCTGCTGTTCATCTACGCAATAACAAGACAATGAAGTCCGAGAAACTTGAGCAGCGCATTTGCTGCTTAGGACTAGGTATGTACCATATGTATCATGTTGGGAAACTGACTGAAAAGATTTCAGAATGTTTTATTTCCCATGTGTAACTATCAGTGAGGTATTATCAAACTCATAACCAGAACAGGGTAATTAAAAAAAAATTGTGACTAAAAGGAGGAAAGCAGGGAAAATGGGGTTAAGTCCAGGAAGCAGCTATGCAACTGACAAAATGCATCTAATATTGCACAACTAAAACCCTCCAGGAGAAAGAGGAGTCCCATGCTCTCCAACAAATGCTCCCCATCCATGTTTTCGCGTCCCATGAGTTGTCAATGTTACCACACGGAAAAAAAGCAGCAGTATGAGTTAGTGCGGCGAGAGATAGTGCCTTTTCTATGTCATATGGTGAAAAATGGCTGAAACGGTTCATTAGAGGCAAAAAGAACCCCAACAGATGTCAATGAAAGGGGACGTGCTGTTTCAAAGGTATGCTAGCCCCTTAGCTTAGCGTGCACAGCCAAAGCACACCTGAAGCCACAGTAATGTGATTCCTTTGGGCAGACACCAGTGGTTTCAGACTAAAGCTTGAGGATTCTTTTTTCAGATGCTAACATCGTAGAGAAGATGTTAACACCTTTTTGTGGCTTACAGAAGACTTTCGGCCCAGCCATGAAACATTAAAGGTTAGTGTAACACTAATAACACCAAAGTTTGTGTTTTTCCCCAGAAATGTAAATCATCCACAGAGCAAGGGCTTAACAAGCACATTACTATACCGCCTGGATGGGGTTTGAACCTGTAACCTTCTGACTGCAGACAGAGAGGCCACACCCAGTGAGCCACACACCATCCCCCATTCCTGCCCCTCCCCTACCCTGAGACCCAAATCACACGCCATTCTGGTCAGTCGCCAGTCATGCCTACACCCCCTTAACCCCCGAATGCACAAAAAAGGCAAAAATTCTGCAGAACATTAGAGATCACTAATGCCCTGCAGTGATTAAAGGGGCCGCACCACTGAGACGGAGCCCCCCCCAGGCCACAAACGCCTCAGGGTCACCCGCCCCGCATGCGTGTGGCAAAGTAGAACAGTCCGGCACCCTTGGGGTGGCTTAACCACCCGGATGTCAGGAGGGCCAGCCCCCCCCCCCGGCTCCGCTCTGCAAGGCCCCTTAAATCCCAAGGCGTCCATCATGCGCCTGCCTATAAGCACGTCATAAAACAGAGCTTGTGCTTACAGTAAACCTGTTTCATTACTGCGATTTATTTTTAATTCTTCATATTTTCCCAAAACGCTGGCACAGGCCAAGTTTCCTCCCAGATGAAAACCACAGAAAGTGCAACACACGTTAAATGGGGAGTCCGGGGCGCCATCACACGTGGGGCTGGCGGGGGCCGGCAAAATGTCAAGGGGTTGGTGACTGTGGTCTTCACAAACGGGCAAAAATATCCATAGCGAGATAGTCCATAAATTAAGTACAGACTGTCCCCAATCTAGAAGCTCTATGAGGACTCACACACATCCCAAAGGTTCTTTTTTCCCAAATTAAGTTAGTATATGTACATTTCTGGATGTCGTACACTTGACAGCATCACAGTACCTAGTGCACACTGCGTACCATGCGATAAATCACGGTGAAGTTCTGTACTGCATGACAGTATGACCATCCCAGCCTGACACGCATCTCCCATTCTCACTCCCACGCCTAAAAGACGGCGGGATTTCCCTATCCTGACATACGCCCATTCCTACATATGACCTGTGTTCCGGAATGGAGCCCCAGTCCTACTGCAACTCAGAGACAGTGTGTGATGCCTGTGTACGGAGCCTGAGGCAGCAAAGCGGCAGACATCAGAGACAAACAGACGCGCATCACGGCTTTAAATAAGCGGCCAGCTGTGGCTGCACAGCCCAGCAGATGATTTATCTAGTTACCGGGACCTGTGGCGGGCGCCCGGGCAGCCGCCTCATTCTGGAACATTCTGAACTGCGCTGCTTCCGCCACAAGTTCCGCATTTATCTGCTGCGGCCTGCTCCGTAACGCGCTCACGCACAGCACGCCCCCCTCGGGGATGATCGCATGGTAAAAACACAATCTGTCTTCAAACCGACTCCGCAGGGACGAGGCCGGCTGCTTTTTTTTTTAGCCAGGTACAGTGCAGAGAAAACGCTGAGCGCTAAACCCAGTGAAGTCCGGGGACAATGTTCCACACCCGCAACTCCCGGTGGGACTCAGCGGGAGCTCAGAAGGTTAGTCATTATGCTGCCGTTGCGCATGTAGGGTTTGGGATCACGATTTCTCCTCATTGACTCCCTTTGAACCCTATGCATGAAATGGAGTGAGAGCGGCAGGCATTGGTGTGTAAAACAGTCATATGGAGGCACATTCCCGTGGGTAGCAGGTCTCAGACGCTGCAGGCAATAAATATGGCGGTCAGTGTGAGTCATTTCAGGGGGATTCCTGTCAATCATAGGGGCAGCGCTGGCTTGTGAGGGGGAGGCCCAGTGAAAGGGTCTTAAAGGTGACTGGATGCTGAGATGGGGGGGGCGGTGTGTCTCAGCTTTGATTGACAGGCTCTGAACCAGTAGGGTGGGGGGGGGAGCTGGGAGGTGTCAATCCAACAGATGCCTGGCTAGCACCTAGGGTTCATTGGTGCCTGGAGAATCCTGGGCCGGACTGTCGGTTGTTATTAATAGGCAGCTTCTGCCACGGTGACAGGATATCAGGTGACATCGAAACGGCTGCAGAATCTGCCTCATTGTATCTATGACAATGAGCTGGCGTTGTTTTGTATATCTAGCTGAGCAAATTGCGATAACGGTTACAGCGCGATTCAAAGATGCACTGTCATTTTTCAACGTTATCCCAGAACCTTACCGCTCTGCGAATGTAAGTGGTTTATATTAAACTAACAATCCCAGGCTTCCAGACATCTCTGCCACTTGGGTGACGATAAGAGGCGCAGTCGCGTTCCCCCCCCCAGACAGGCTGAAGCATACGGCCGGCTCACCGCCGGCAAGCTTCAGAGCTGGGGAGTCTTTGTCAGATGCGTGGGCTCTGCTGTGCGAGCCTCTAATTATTTTTGCTTCCACCAACTTTATGTTTCAGTTCCTGGCAGTGGACCAGCGGAAAGCAATAAAAAGTTCCTTTCTGGCAGGATGTAGGGCGACAAGGTGCAAACGCACACCGATGCATAGTTAGCGAACAATATTTTAACCTGCATTGTTAGTGTTTTTAAAACAGCAAAAAAATTGCTTCCTGTTAAAAACAGAATGGGAAAACATCAAATGAGAAAATAATTCATAGCCTCCCTTATGGAAAACAAAAAGCTATTCTCTCACTTGTTTTCTCTCTCCTTCTTGTTTTCTTCCCCTCTCTCTCCCCAAACTCTGAAATCACAGGGGGGGAGCAATGAAATGGTTTCTGGAATGTTGGTGAGGCGTCGAGTACAACTCGCACATGTAATTGGGGTCCCAGGACCTTTCTGCAAAGGCATAAATTGGCTTTATGGATTAATGATTGAGGGAAAAGAAGGTCCTGTGTAAGTGAACGCAATAGCGAACCTGGAATATGTTAATAGGGCCCTCAGGAAAGCCGCGAACACTTCGACACACGACTGTGAGCCTCCTGTTGCTTCTTGGCAGAGCAGATTCATTCAGCTTTGAAGGCGGATGGCAGGTCGGCAGAAGCAAAGCAACAGTGCAGGTCTGACTGTAGGTGAGTTCTGTTGTTACCATGGTAATTGATCACCAGACATCAGATAACGGATCCCATGTGACACAGATCAGAAAAATAGCGACATTAGGGGTAACTAAGGTCAGCTGAATGAGAGTAAGAAGGTGTCTATGGTTTAACCCTAGTAGGATGCTATAAGGAAATTAATCCATCTATCCATCCATCCATCCATCCATCCATTTCCTAATTTATTACAAGTCAGAAGGGTTAGACTTGAGCCTGTCACATATGACACAGGGCACAAGGCAAGGGAACAGTCTAAGCAAAATGCCTTGAGTCCATGAGAGGACACCCACAGTCACACATAACCACCAGGCTTTGGTAAACATTTTTCATTTTTAAATATTTTACATGTTCGAAATGACCACATTGGACTGTGTGAAGACATAAAAACCCCGTCCTGCACAAATGTTGAGCGCATGCAGATCCACGCCGCTGACGTTTCATTGACTCAAAAGGTAAAATATGTACACATCTAGTAATCATTTTAGCAGCCTGTATCATGTGTCTAGTATCGGATACATAGGGCTGTAAGGGCCTTTGCACACATACATCACATTGCTGTTAAATGCTTCTCATGTTCCTCTGACAGAAGAACGGATCTAATTAATCTTTAAAAATTACTGCACCTTTCACTGCACTGTAGAAGTTAGTGTAGCATCTAGACTTATATTGATTTGCTTTAAGTATCTTGTTAGATTTTTAGTGTGTTAGTTGTCAGAGTTTTTTACAACACTGCACCTTTGGTTTCGATTCCCAAGCGGAGTGTGGAGTTTGCACATTTTGCAGTGAACCAACATCATATCCATGACTTAACATCCCAAAAGCCTTAATGTTTTAACACTAATGTGTGACATTATACTACAGAATTAATATCTATGAACTAACCCTCTATAAAACTAAGAGGACAGTCATTTTATACATAGCACACCATAGGAACCTGATAAAGAAAGTCCTCATTTAAAACCTACTGATGACTTTTAACTCCTAGCTGACGTTATCAGATATAACATTGTCAAACTTCAATAATTCATTAGTATTTTTTTCAGTCGGCAGACCTTGGCTGCATTAAAACGTCTTGTTGGCCCTTTTTAAATTGTGTTTTTGAAAAAATCAAATCAATCACTTAAAATTATTAATGCTCAACATGTAAATATAGCAAAGGAGTAAATATGCAAAATATGACTGTTTAAGTAATTGGGAAGAGATACACTAAAGATTACGACAGAATGGGGTGGAGGGTATATGTGTGTTCGGGGGGGGGGGGGGGGGCTTGCTATTATTATGATATGTTGGGCCATATTAAATAGGGGGGGTTTGATTTCCAGGGGGT
>JAABNY020000119.1:7667245-7683654 GCA_015164015.2 Brevimyrus niger | reverse complement strand
GGGGGGGGGGGGGGGGGGGGGGGGGGGGGGGGGGGGGGGGGGGGGGGGGGGCGGGGGGGGGGGGGGGGGGGGGGAGGCAGCATAGTCTGCTTCTGAGGGTCCTCTCTGCATTGACAGGCTGCTGACGGGTGCTGTTGTTTGTGGGGGCGGGTGTGGGGGGGGGGGTATCGTCTGTTTCCACTCCCGCTGTCACCTTTCCTATTTTACAAGCCTGGACTCTGCGTCTCGCTCTGTACCAGACAGAGGATTCTGCATATAAAACAGCAGGCTTGTGCGGTACAGATGCTATCAAATGTCTATGACAGGACAAAGCCAGTCCCCCCCCCACACCCGCCATCGCTATGGAAACACTATTGAGTAATAAAGTCTTTAAGACTGATGTGTATCTAGGCTGCCTCTTTGGAGCATGTGCTCTTTTTAAAATCAAAATACAGTGAAAATTTCATTTGGCAAGCAGTCCCCTTTGTCATCCCCATCTTGGGCTAAAATATATTCCCCCCCCCCCCGATACATGCAGTAGGAACGCGCGTCTTTGCTGAAATGAGGTGGCTGGTTGGGGGGGTGGGGGTGTAGACACTGGAGACAGCGGGTTTAAGATGGGGGCTTTGCATGTGTGTTGTCACAAGGAATTTGCTGACCTTTGGGAATGTTTGGTAGAAAACAATGTGACGGGTCAGAACAGTCATGTGCAGTTTTGCCCAGTATGCATGCATCCGGACCGCAGCTTTATATGGTTCGTTTTATGGTTCGGAGTATGTCCTGTCTGTCTGTACAATTCTGTCTAAATAGCTATATATTGACATACACGGAATGGAAATTATCTGCTGGCAGCTGGGAGAGGGAAGACAGCCCCCTGCTGGACATTAATAGAAATTGCATGTTACAAGCAAGGCTCTACTTGCACCTGCCTTTCTCCAGTTTGTTTGCAGAAAAACTTTTCAGGGATCTCATTAAGAGGAAGAAGGCTTTCAAGAACAACTAAGTGACCATAACTGGGCATTCCTTCAGTTTTACAACGTTAAATGGAAGCAAAGTTACTTTTTAATCCAAAAACGGTTTCATTGGTGGCTGCCATTAGCTGTATTAGTAGCCTAACTATTGGGTGGTGAATTGTTTTAAATTGATTGATTAATTGTTTTTCTTTTCTAATGGCACATTAAATTAATTCTAATTAACAGGATACCGTCACTGCAAAAATGTGTATCCACATTAGAGTCGTATACTATTCAGATTGTTGTCAGATGTTATTCCAAAAAAAAGAAAGAAGATATTTTGGAATAATATTTAGTTATTCAGTATGCTATATATGCATACATGAACATATTTGCATACATGCATACACGTAGGCCTAAAATGTAACGTGTATGACATTTTGAGTTTAACGACTTAAATATTTGAAACTTAGAATAACTGTCATAAATATAAGCATAACACGTGCTGTGATCACACTCATCCCAGATGACGGTATGAATCCCTGTCCAGGCGTCGCGTAATATAAAAGCGCATTAAACACGAAACGCAGTATGACGGCAGACGTGCCTTCAGAGCAGGTGAGCAACGCCGTGGGTTCGGACAGCTTATCCGGCACCCCCACGTATTTACTTACATGTTCCGACACCGTCTGATTTTATGACACAGATATTTGCCGTCTGCCGAAAGGGGATAACGAGCCGGGCAGTCATGCGCTTAGGACGAACGCGGAGCGGGTTACGGCGCCGTGACATTTTACCGCGGAGCGGCGGAGGACTGTCCGCCGAGATGATGATTGATGAGGCCGCCAGGCTGCCCCACGCACCACTGACCCCCAACGCTGCTTCCTGGCGTCTCCAAGACGCACCTGCTAGTTTATGAATCCACAGTTCGGGCTTCGGGATACGCTATCCCCCGAAATAGAGGCGTTTATAACATTTAACATTTTCCCACTAAGCAATTTTTTTGAAAGACCCATGTTTTAAACATGAGCCTAAAGGTCTGACTGCAGCGTGTCGCGATCGTCTACGCCATGACAAGAAATTGTAGCATCTCTGAAATAAAGACTAATCAAATAAATTATTTTTACACCTAATCCTATAATCAGGAAGACATACCTGCTTTAGAGCAAATTAAGACTTTCTCACGTGGTTACATGGGGGTGAAATCAAAACTTTATTTATGTTACTGACATTAACACGTTCACGCGCTCAAGGTCACATTCATCTCTAGGAATGGTTTGCAGGAAACGTTTGGCATTATCTGTTTTACCTTGAAGTCGCCTTTGTTTCAGAATCCAGTGTAACTTACAATGTTTACATTTTTGCTTTTAACACAGAAGTTAAACATGTTACTCAAGGGTCCAACAGTAATTACCTCAAGCCATAAACCACTGTGATCTGAAGCTCCATAACTACACTATTGGTTTACCCCACTGACCCTTCAATTTAAAAAAATGAAAAGGAAAAAGTGCATAAAGCATTCCTGGTGTGTCTTTTGTTTGAGAAACTAAGCCAGGATTGCAATTAAACATACAACACACATTTCCTTTTTGTACCTATCAAGAATGAACCCTCATTCAAGCAACCCCCTCAATAATTAGGCCTACCTATAAGAATATAAAGGCTTTTTATGGACTTTTGTTTCTGAAAGGCTATGAAACAATATCTATTCTCTTTGCAGCATCATTCACTTCAACAGTGATTTTTATTTTTCTGTTTCCTGTCTGTCTGCCATCAGCAGTTCATTATAATACGGCATTGTTTGATTTTATATTTACCCTTTGTCTTGGAAGAACGATTAAAAAAAACAAGACAAAAATCTTATTTGCATCACCTTATCTAAATGTCAGCCGGCAATATTTTGTTAGATATTAGCGAAGCTACCAGCCAGCGCTGTGGGGTAATTGCAGGCAGCCTGGCAGTGAGATTTACATAATTCTAGAGAGGGTAATTAAAGGATCCAGGGGTTTCTCCGCTGTTTCTTTCCAAATCCCGCCTTTCCTTTCTCGCCGCCGCCGTGCAGAAGGAGCATTCGTTTACATTAGGTGCCGCTCTTCTTGCAGTTCGTTTGCATAAAATTAGAGGTTTTCATGATCTCAAACAGCAGGGCGACATTTAAAATTCCATGTTAAAGTGCCCACCTTTGGATAGTTATATGTTAATGCCCCCATCCTGCTGCTAAAAGCTCTTTGTTGTCTCCTTTACACAAGCATGCCACCCAGCATCCCCCCCCCCTGCCCCGGTGGACATGGTGATGGTGTCACCCAAGTTAAATTAATACAGTATGTGGACCGGCTTACACAACCGCCCTAGTCCGGGTATCTCGGTTACCCACTGTAGCCACTCTGGCCGTTACTCCGGATTTGTTCCCTGGGGGGCACCAAAGATCCTTTCTGTTCATAATCAGTTACAGTAGTATGCCCTGTGTTACAGTATTGTGTAAAAACATGCTTCATACTCCGGGTCTTTTCCAGTGTGCACGTTACTGTCACCATCTGTATTCTTAATTCCCGTCTTCATTATATACTCCCACGTGCCTCTTTAAATGGAGGACGGGGAACGTGTTGGATTCACAGCTGCCCATTCTTCCTCTTAATACCCTTGTAATTTGCACACAGCTTGACATCATTGCAACATGAACTGGGGACTCACGCGCGCACACAGACACACACAGACACACACACAAATAAACGACGACCCTCCCCCCATGCCTCATCCAGGTGGTACAGTCCATTCCATATCAAATAATGGGTTTCATATTACTAATGTCATATCTATGAAGGTAGCTGATCCTCAGTGCCCTCTGATATCAGTTCTAGGTACAGCATAACAATCGACCCGCCAACTTTTACAGTAGGCTGAGGGACTGCAGGAGTTGAATTTTTAGCCGTGCCTTAGAGATGGCACTCTTGCAGATGGTCATATTTAATGGATGCTTTATAAGGTGTCCTGCTTGTGCCCCAGGTCACATGCTGTTCATAGGGGGCCCCAGGAGAGATACTGCAGTAGAGTTTATGACAGCCCCGGGAGAAATTAGCCCGTCTTAAAACGTGAGTTTAAGGAGCCTCAGGTGGATCTGCAGCTAAATGCGGCGTGTCCTCCACATAACTCAAAGCCACCGGGCCGCTTCCTCGGTTTTCGAAAAATGCAAGGCAAGCTGACCCTTAAACCACCTAGCTGGAGACTTTCGACAGGAGACAGTCAAGTCTCCAGTACAGCCAGGCACAACAATTTCTGTTGCTTAAAAAAAAACCCATCGCTCTCTGTAATATATTTCCAGAACTTTCTCTGCCTTAAAAACAGGATTTAACCGGATTTCAGGATTAAACAAAGAGACAATTACAGCCCAGTATTAGTACATACTGATTGGTTCTTGGTCACATGTTTGATAGAAAACAATCAGATTTAAGCACAAAACAAAGTCTATTAGTTCCCCTGTGATATTTCCAGTTATAAATTAAATCAATTTTTTAAATATATAGGGTATATATATGAAATAAATTATAAATACGCTAGATATGGAAATGCAAATCCATAATGCTGTCTCTGTAATCGCTTCCTTTTGCGCATGTTATCGATCTCAGAAACAGGGGAACAGAAGATTTCTTAGCTACTAAGTAAATCTTGGTCTAAATTTCATTCACCCCCACCTGAAACTACAGTTGCCATCATTCTGCAGAATCGACAGCCGCCTTGATAAGTGTCCGCTCATCCCGTCTGGTGCACCTTTTCCCGGTGCTATAAGCATCTTGGGCGCACGGAAGCGGTGGCAGTGGGTGTTTTTAACGATCTCCAAATGGGCACAGTTTTTTCGCCATTAATCAAACACTAATTACAATGCAAAACAATGCCTTACAAGGATGCCTAGTAAATGGAGCTTCTATCCTGCCAGTGTAATCAGGGTAGGACTTGTGTTGTTCTATTAATCTTATCTGATTTTTTTTCTTTCATTATTCTTTAGCACAGAGGTATATGTTCTGATCCCAGCTAGACAGCGTTAAACTACTGATGGAGAACGTCTGCACCTCAGCATCACCTTATGAAGAATGAAAATCCGCTCAGTCTTACATTTATTTATATACTACGTGCTAAATCAGACCGGGGCAAAAACTGGCCGGCAAAGCAATTTTTAGTGGGCTGTGTAATCATTAGAAAAAAAAAGTTCAAGTCCCATGAGTAATCACATGTTAAACATGAAAAATGTGCTGGTTCTATTGATTTCTGCATATATTTTTAAAAGGGGAAAGTAAAATCAAACAGGTATTCCATTGTAGTTTTCCAAGAACATGAAAATGATGTTTAATAATGGCCCCTGTTGACATGGTGAAGCTTGGATTAGGCCCGGGCCAGTACTACATGTTCATTTTTGAATGAATTGTCACAATGTCAGACATGCCTAATGAATAAATACGCAGGGGAGCAAATGACGGTAAACGCTGTTTACTCAGCACAACTGCCAGAGTGGCAGCGGTATGAACAGGGGAAGTGATCAGTACTCGCCATCGGTGGCTGAATCACAAGCACGATACTCGGCACTTCACGAGAATTCGCCACACCTACATCCATTGACACAACTACATATCACAAACATTTTCTTATACAAACAATGTACGTTATGTACAGTCCGGCACAATGCATGCCCATCTGCAAGTGTTTTAGCCTCGTTACATCACATTGCCCCCCACCAA
Organism: Brevimyrus niger; assembly: GCA_015164015.2. Taxonomy (NCBI): domain Eukaryota; kingdom Metazoa; phylum Chordata; class Actinopteri; order Osteoglossiformes; family Mormyridae; genus Brevimyrus; species Brevimyrus niger. Next base: position 7,677,995 of record JAABNY020000119.1, on the reverse strand, counting down.
AAGATCAGCTTTCCCCGGTGACCCCCAAGTCCACCACAAAATCCAACAAATGCTGCGGGGTGCTAATGCCTCCAGAGCCCTCAGCATGCCCCCCCCTCGGCCGCATACTCACCCTCAGTCACTACAGGTGGGTCAGTTCTAGCCAGGGGGGGCCGTATGGTGCCAGGAGCTTCCTGTGCAGGACCACAGCCGGACGTTGCTTGGGCAGTCCCATGTGTTAAACCACATCCGAGAGGCATTCAAGGATGTCCCCTGTTTCCCTCCAATGACTGTCCATCTTGGGTGACACGCCCCTTCTTACTAATAGGACAGCATCCCCTAAATGGATCCCCGATGTTGAAATCCTGTCTGCGGCTGGCAGCATCGTATACCTCCCTCAGAAGCTCTGGCATACGGGGTGGCCTGAAGTTCACCAGACGGACTGGACTGATCTTCCCCGATTCTGCCTCCATGCCCTCACCGCTCACTAAGTGACCCGGGAACTCCCTCAGTGCAGCGCACTTCTGGGGGTGGAGGTGTAGGTCAGCATTCCAGATTGAAGACAGTGCGTCCACTACGTCCACTATCGAAATCAACAGGGTGGGTGAGTAGGTCATCAAGGGAGATTACGCACTCACTGTGGGGGACATGGGCCAGCACTCACTCCAGTAACCCCTTGAAAGTGGCGGGCGCATTGCAGAGCCCAAACGGCATCAACCAGAAGTGCCATAAACCATGACCAATAGTGAACACAGTTTTAGGTCTGGAATGTGGGACCAGATTGACCAACTTACAAACACACCACAACAGGAAAACACGATACTCTGCAATTCACAAGAATACAAAAACACCTATGTTCACTCACACTTCCTTTTAATGGAAATTTGCACAAGTGTTTACACTACTTACAGACCAGCGCAATGCATGCTGGTCCATGAGCAGTTAAGCCCCGCGGCCTCACAATATTACTGTATAACAGGCATTTAATGGAAGTTGTCTTATCCAGAGAACTGCTGGAAGGGTAATGCTGCCTCCATCTTTCTGGTTCTATCTCTTTTCGCAGAAGTGATGGTACAGACTTCCTCTTTGGCCTCCTACTCTTCTGTAAGTCACCCTTGGTCTATACATTGCCACTGGGGAACACATTTGCTGCAGCGTGAAACCTGGGGCCATTGCAGAAGGCAATGCCTCCGAGTGACTTTCCTTGGCAAAATATGGCTTTTCCAAGATACGGTCTGGGGAAGCTTAATTGAATTGACTTAATTGAAAGGGTAGTTCAATTTCCTCTGGGCCGCATCTTAGGAAAGTAAGCATTGTGATTTATGAAAGCGCTCAGGTGTTTACAACGCCCAGCTGCCCAGGGTGTCTCATGTTATTAAACTCTCAGAACGGTCCCCTTTTTTTTAATTCACTGTAAAAGAGGAAATTAGCATTCAATGGAGAACGAAAAAGAAGAATATACTGGACAGAACATGGAGAAGAAGCGAGAGAATGAACTGTAACCATGAGCCATGGTCTGGAATAAAAAAAAAAACAGAATCACTTTTAATGTGATACAATGTTACAAACAGAGCAGCATTAAAGCAAAATATCTGAATAAAACAAAAACAACAGCAATTAAAATACCTCCAACCACTTTCTAACCATGTATCCAGGTCCGGCTCACACGAGGGGGCGGGATCAGCGCCTACGCCGGAAAGGCAGAGGGCAACCTGGCAGGGAACAACCAAGGATGAGGTGCCAACCCACGGCAGGGCACGTTCACACACCAGTCACACACACTCACCTACGGGCAATTTGGTAACTGCAATCAGCTCGTCATGTTTGTGGACTGTGGGGCGAACCGGAGCAGCCGAAGGAAACCCTACGACGGCATGTGGAGGGCATGCAAACTCCACCCACATACAGCCACGTCGAAACCCAGGTCCCAGCGGTGGGAGGCAACACCGCTAACTGCGGCGCCCCACGCCGCCCCTACCTCTTGTTTTCTTGTACCTTATTCTGCAGAAGTGACAGTCCTTCAAAATGCTAAATCAAGCAGCCCCCTGCTTCTGGAGCCCCGGCTGCCTGGTCCATCTCCGTTCTCTTTGTTTTCACTGTGTCCAGGAGACAAAGAAAAGTGGAAGATCATGGACCAGAAGAGACACAGAGACACCGGCTTTCCATTTATTACGTGGCCCAAGACGTGACGGGTTCATGTGGCTGGTCGGCTGAAGCATCCAATGGAAGCTAACCAGGGATGACAAGCCGATTTTTGACTTCGCTGGCCCCCTGTTGTGCACCCATCCATCCAGACCCACTTATCCTGCTCAGCATTTCAGAGCCTGAAAGCCCCTCCCAGTACCTAGAATAGAATGCCTTTACTGTCACTGGAACAAGTTACTATGAAACTCAAGGCATGTGATTCCCCAGCAATGCTTTAGTCACAAGGCAGAAAATAAAAGGAGTTTAGGCTGCAGTTGTATACAGTTTATTATACTTATGTCTTATTTGTGGGTCATTAAATCAGTTATGCACACAGTACAGCCCAACTGCTATCTCTGGAATACAGTGTTTTTATGTTGAAAATATTGCGTAATATGTTATTATGAAATGATATTGCTAACAATGGCTAATAATTAACCAGGTTAGAACTGGGGCCTGTTTGAGAAAGTGGGATTTCTGGCTTAGCTGGATAACTAGTCGATTTCAGGTAGTCTGGGCTGAATGAACAAAGATGAAGGCCGTTTAACCTGGCGTACCTTAAGCTGTGTTCCATTTAAATTTGGAAAGTCAGAAAATCTGAGTTCCTAGTCGGAAATTTCAGCTGGAATGCCCCTAAAGTCAGAATTCCCACTCGGAAAGTCAGGGGAATCTCCTCAATGCTGACTCAGCATTCAAGATGGCTGCACCCTTCATCAGCTGAAGTGGACGCAGTAGATATATACTGTTTATTGACACTTCTGACTTATTTGTGTTTCATTAAATCAGTCGTACACACAGTGCAGTTCAACCACAGAAAGATAAAAGCAATTTATATATATATTTTTTTTTTTATTGAACTGGGTACCTTATTCCCTGTGTAACACTGAAGCAAATGAAAGCAACTAAATGTAAATTGCTGATTGATTGATTGTATCCCTAGACAAGCAGCTTTCATTTAGCTGAAGTCACTCTTGTAGGTGTTTCTTTTTGCTTTCCTCTCTTGATGTCCGTGATGCTGAGTTGACAGACTGCTGTGTCTCCGGTTTGCTGCTGGTCCCCATTTAGTCTTCTCTCCGTCATACAAAGTGACTGGTTTGCTACACTTGAAAGGACAAGAATGGCCTTTAGGATGTTTGCAGGTAGATTTTTTAAAGATTTGGATATTTTGCGAGTCCTGTAATGATAATTGTCATCATTTATTACCCTGTCAATTTTTAAAGACATTTAAATAATTACTACCTCTCGGAGTACTGGTATCCTGCAGTTTGTGTTCAATTGTATTGGGATGGTCACTGGAATGACTGAATATGGCACAAAGAACCCCACCCATAATATTCTTTATCAGCCAAGACTGCCACCATTGTAGAAATATGCTTTTTTTGGGGAAATGTTTGCTCGCATGGGTCACTGTTCAGCCCCAGTTAACTTTGGTCTCCCTGCAAATGAAATCAGAGGCTTGGCGATACAACAGAATCACGCTTTTCGTGTCAGACGCCCCCATACCTACTGTAATATAATCATTCCATGCTAAAACCTAACTGAACAGAGGGATGGACAGAAGCGCCCCGTTGTTGTACCCTTGAACCAGGGAAGTTTCTAGTAATTGAAAAGATCAGGGGCTATTCTAGTTTACCAGGGGCTTCACTTTTTTTTTTTCTTTTTTGAGATTGGCATCAGGCCTAAAATATTTCACGCTATAGTAAACGGACATAAGGACAGCTGTGTCTTGAGCTATAAGTACTTATCCTGCACTTGAGGCTCATGTCAATGTATGCGTTTTAATGCAATTATTATTTGTATTGACCTGTAAATCAGTTCATCTTAAACAAGTATTATTATTATTATTATTATTATTATTATTATTATTATTATTATTATTATTATTATTGGTGTTGTTGTTACAAAAAAAACTGATTCGATTGAGAAGTACCGAGCGATAGAGAAAACCTGTTAATAGCATAAAAATTCGAAGAGGCTCATGCAAAGAACAGAGATTAATTTCGCCCGAGTCCGTCTCCCGGAGATTGCGGAGTTGTGAATATGTTCTCAGATAATGAGCATTGCTGCTCATCAGCCCACTTGTCATATTCTGTAATTAATGCGAAGGAGGGCTCCCGCTTGATGGATCGTATTACTCATGGACCCAGAAAGTTTCTTTCGCCAAACCATTTACATTTGTTATTGCCTCAGTGTTTGTGAGGTTTATTTAGATGTGGTATGGGATTTTACTGCAGCTCTGTCTTCCCTTCTTTGATTGGTCTATTGGCAGAACCAGACATAATGGTTATTTTATAAAAACAAAAGTGTGCACCGGTTTTAGGTTCAAGTCTAATACGGGGAATGATAACGTGCTGTTTTGCATATAAAAATAGGCCTACGTGCGATTTAAAACGCTGGTCTTCCGTAGCCGATGTGAAGTCTAGCTAAACTATAATGAAAACTTACATTTAGCGTCGCAATGATTATCCATCCAATTATTAAAATATTAAAAATTTCATTTAATATTTTCTCCACAATAACTGTCAGATTGTATTTTTTTTAATTCTCAGCACAATATTATTTGATTTTTATGGCTTGACTACATAGGCCTACGATTTATTCGTTTTTTCCAATGCAAACATTAACTTGCCTCTCATTTATTAAGAGAATTTAATGAAGTATGTTGTGCCTTTTTTACATTCACCACCGAGGCGTGACCATAACTCAAACGATAGCCACTAGAGACGCGTATCTAAATCTGCGCCGCGCTGGTAAATTTATTAGGGCAGTACTCGAATTTATTATTCATCAGTGTGTAAATAATACATGCTCGCATTCTTTATAAATTAACCCTTTGTCTGCCCGGCGCAATGAGAATTATTTCATCTAAAGGCAATTATGTCATTTAATTAATGCTGCAATTAATACGGTAATTAGCTTAAACACTCGGCAACTGGGCGCCACCACTGAGCCATCTTAATTAAAGATATCGACTCCTCTTCAGTCTGATTTGGCTCAGCTTCTTTGGCACGAAATAAACACCCAAGAAATTGGGGCTCGTGGGAGGCAAGATCTGTGATATATAGATATTCTCATAATGTTATTGATACCAAATTAAGTGCTTAGGGTTTGTCTTACAGTGTTACCGTAATTAACCAAATATAGTTTCAGTATATTTTTAATTACCCGAAGTCCTTTAGTGCTGCGCATCCATTTTATGTTTCCCGTTAAGCCAAACAATTTAGCCAAACAGAACATAAATCTCTCAGTTTTACCTAACTCAGTATTAATAAAAGTATCCCTGTGACGAGGCTAGAATGCTGGGCCTCCAGAAAAAAAGCAGGTGTGTTTCAGGGGCCTGTCTATATCCGAGTTAGGGCTGCGCGATAATACGTCGCAAGTACAGTAATAATAATAAGTTTCAGATGGTGGACATAACCAGTGTAAATTCAGCGTATCCTTATGTTTATTAAATGTGATTACCGGAGCACGCCACATACTACCGGTTTGATTTACTTTGCAAGCGATATGCACTGAAGATGCAATGAAGAAAAAGACAGTTCATGACTACAGCATTTTTTAAAAGAAAATAAAGAAAGTAAAAAGACGCCGGTGGTGTGGCGCTACTTTCTGCAGTTTAAAGTCCTGTCACCTGACAAATGTTTGCGCGCGCTGTGGTGATTATTGCGCCTGCGCCATATGAACAAAATGTGATACCATGAATAATTTCACTCCACTTCCGGTACAACTGATTTATGTATTTTTCTGTCCCCAAACTTCCATTCTAATCAATGTGCTATTGTTTGGCTGGGAAGTAGTAACCTTTTGGTCATATGATCAGTCCCTGGTCACTGGTGCACAACACATTATATTAATTACAAACATATGTGATACCCCCCAGGAAATCCTGACCAGGATAATTGGTTAAAAGATGGATGGATAGGTGAGTGGATACTATGCCACTTGCTACTATGCAAACGTTTCTGCTGGTGCTAGCGAGCGGTTGGATTTTAGTTTTGGGAATAAGGGCCATCAGGTCCAGAAAAGCCAAAGCATTTCCCTATGACGGCCAATGCAGGGCCCTGTACCAGCGGAGGTCTAGGTCTTTGCCGAGTCGTAGGGAGATTGTGTGAGCGACTGACACGGCGCTGATCCCCGGCGGGTGGCAGTTTATAACGGTGCTTTATATTTCGTTCCCTGTGATTTTATCAATGTCGTTAGAACATTCATTGGACTAAGTGTGAAATCCATCAAGAGGTGACAGGGAGCCACAGACTAATGGCTGTTCAGTGATAATTTTTAATATGATTTTTATTTCACTTAATCTCTTCCTGACAGAGGTCCCATGTCACCAGAGAGCCATTTAGAGCCGGGAATTTGTTTGTGAACAAGAAGAAGTGTATCACTGGTACTGCATTTTGAGGTCCAGCAGATGACTGAGTAGAGCTCACCTCCTTCTCAACTTCAGCCTCATTCAGGAGAGTTATTCAGGGTGAAATATTGTCAAAGAAAACTGCGAGCAAAGAATCCAATGCTGTCCAACGCAAGCAAAATTAAATCAAGGAGAATGGAAAATATCTGTGTAATAAGATTGGTTCAGCCGGTGAACTTCCTGTCAAAGACTGCACCTCTGTATTGTATGAAAATACCACGCAGCACTGAAGGTAAGTGGATTAGCCCACTGATGCTATACATCTACTGCGAACATTTATTAAATACGTTGAACTGTGAAAGTCAAAGCTATTGGGGAGTGAGTGCAACTTTGTTGATTTCACAGGTGGATTTCTAACGTTCAGTCTATCGATTCCTCGAGTTGAGTACAGCTGAGTTTATGAGACACATGCAGTCATGGATCAGGCCCACTGTTGGTGTCATATTCCTTATAGGGGTATTAAAAGAACACCTTATCAAGCTCAGCATCTTAATCATCGCAGCATCTGCTCTAATGTCAGCATGAATGGGATTTCCGGAAATATTCTCTAACCTTTGGTTCTTTTCACTGTGGGAGCAGGCTTTGCATCTAGCTCCCTGTACCCTGAATGTCCCTGTACTAGACAAGTACACCATAATAACCAGAGACATGTCCAGCCACCAACACAAGCCAAAGTCCATCTATAGCATAATTATACTCAAGAAAAATATTCTAATTATATGAAAATTAAATTATAGTTTGGTGTACTGTTATTCTTCGTCTACTTTGTTTTTCGTAGAATATTTTTTCTTTTCTTTTTCTTTTTTTAATTTTTTTTATAAAAGAACCACAACTTTTCATTAAATACTGTATAACTATTCCTCCCCAAAAACAGCTGCTCCCTTTGTTGATAAAGCATGTAATTAGTTATTTATAGCATTTCAGATATGCCCACAAGAGTAGTTCATTTAACCCTGTGCAGAAGCCTTTTGTTTAAAACAATGGGCAGCTCAACATTCTACTGTGTTGAAAATTCGACCAAGCCATTGTTGTGGAACAATGGAGACCCGAGAGTTCTTTTGTGTTTGAAATTCTAATTCTGAACATGGTCTGCACTATCTTACTCGAGTCCCTGTATCAGCTGAAGCAGCAGACAGTATGCAGACCAAAACTCTGGCACAAATTCATTTCTTCATGCTTTGCTGTATCTGCACTATATCTAAAACAAATGGGTACCACCTAAAATTAATGAGGATAAAGAAAATTAAATTTTGTAGCAAAATTTAGCAGAAACATAATTTGTCTCTTGTGTTTTAATAAAAAGGCTGCAATTTTGAGGTGAGTCACTATTAAGTAAAAGTCCTTTCCTGAATATTTCTCGTACTGTTTACTTCAGACTCCTGAGACATTACTGTGATCTTTGATGTATAGACAATTTATGCAGCGGCCGTGGATTTTCTGATTTGAAGTAGACACAGTCAGTAAACTTATCTGTTCAAATGATTCCTCCATTTCCCTCTGTTAACACAAAACTCATTTAACTGTCGTCTGACAGCGCATGTGACAGAAGCATACTGTATACTTAACCATTTCTCAGCCAAGCCACAAACTGGAGTGTACCAAAGATCTTAAGGTTTACTTAATAATAAAATTAAAAATGCCATTAGACCTGGGGCCTCAAACTCCAGTCCTGGGGGGGTGGGGCCCTACACAGTTTTTGGTTCACCCTCATTTAACACACCTGAATCAACTCCTTGTGCTGATTACCACACAGCTCTTGAGCTGAATCATTTATGGTGGAACAGGGAAAGAACTAAGCTATACAGGGCTCCGGCCCCCCAGGACTGAAGTTTGAGACCCCTGCTTTAGACAAAATCTAATGAAGGAGACAAGATTTTATATGAACATGGCACTCAAATGTGTTTCCAGGATAGTTAAATTCCACACTAATTATTTTCTTCTATCTAGGTAGTAGTTTATCAACAATCAGTTATTTCTATACATGCTATAATAGCAGTAGTAGTAAACTAGGTTAATATACTGTCTAAATACCCAGCGTTTCCCACAATGCCTTTGGGGTCTTGGCTTTCAAAGTGGCCTCCATCTGCTTGTGACGCTACCATCCCAGCTCTGGCAAAAATCTCACTGTGCATTTAAATCGTACCACTGCAGAATCTAAACTTGCTTCACCAGCAAGCTCTTAAAGGGAAGGAACAGCTATATAACACACTACTGGAATGCCTGTCAGCATTTTACATTGCTCTGACAACTTCGACGAGTGCTTTTAGGTTTGCGTATGATCTAGACTGGGGGTGTGTTGACATACATCAACCAAAAAGTGGCATCGTGTACAACAGGGGTGGGCAATGTTATCCGCAAAGGGCCGGGGTGTATGCAGGTTTTCTCTGCAAGTCCCTAATTAGGTCACAAATCAGAGGACTGATTGGCTGAAGAGTCCTCACACCTGGGTTTGAACAGCTGACCTACAGGTTATCCCAAAAACCCGCATACAGAGCAGCCCTTTGCGGATGAGATTGGCCACCCCTGGTGTACAACCATTGTTCCCCAAGGGGGGAAGAGACTGCATGAGCTGCAGGAAATGCAGTTATGATGAAGGCACCACAGGAAAGGACTCCAGGTTGTGACTTTCTTGCACGTGTTTTATCCCAACTCATCCCAATAAAAATACATATATATACATATGTGTGTGTGTGTGTGTGTGTGTGTGTGTGTGCTTTGAGGTGTTCTTATCTAAAAATTCTTATGTCTATAATTTTTTTTTTGTTTTGTTCTTTGTAAAGAAGACAAATTCATTTTGAAACAGAGAAAAGACATCAGTTTAGTAAGAAGTCCATTAACATGATGCATGAATCATTGGGAAACAGTGGTCAAACACGGGAGAGAATCCACAAAAGATACAGTCCCCCCAACCCCCCATTATGTTTCCCTTTTGTTCGCAATATATTGTCATCTCTTTGTAATAAATGATGGCCATCAGGCTTTGTTTTGGGCAGGTCATCCCCATCGTCACCCCAAGCCCTGGATATGATTGGTCCACTCTTAGATGTATTTGTCTTTGTGGACAGAATTCTCTTGGCCTTTTAAGCCACGCCCCCTGCTCTTCCACTCCTCGTCAGGTTGTGACAGGATGCTTTCACCTTCCTTATGAATTGGGCCTCCATTCCATTTTGGAGATTTGCAGCTGACTGGTTGTATATTAAGTAGGTTTTAGCAAAAACAGAAATTAAAAGGACCACAACATGTCCGACTAAATAGATATAAATAGTGAAATATTGATTAAATGACTTCGCATTAAATATTTGCATAAACATATATATTGTGGTTCTTACACCTGTCAGTATATAACATTAAATCCAACTCCCCAGCTACTCTTTAAAGACAAGCCTGATATTGCTGGAGGTGGGAAGGGAGAGAATGACTTACTGTACCTATGGGGCGTCCTGTAAATATCTCAATCCCAGTACAGGCTTCATCAACACAGGCCATAAACGGAATTGACCCCACTGTCACTCGGTAAAACTGGGTACCATTTGATGGGAGATTGATAGCTGTGATTTACATGAGACGTGTGATTCACAGAGTATGTCAACAACACAGGTATGACAGTGTCTTCTACAAGGCAAAAGGTAACGTTGATCTTAGATGCTTAGCAGCCACTATCAAAGAATGTACCCATTTACACGCCTGCTTATTTTACCGGGAGTAGTGTGCGTAAAATATGTCATTCCAACGGAAGAACAAAAAATCCATCTTTAGGTTTGTAACAACTTGAATCAAATTCAGTTTAAATAATTTTTGATTGATTCTCCTGTCATGGTAGAAATGTTTTGGGTCTATAAAATTGGCATTGAAATTCAATAGTAATTGTGCACGAATATAATCAAGTTAGTTGATTACACGCAAGAACCTCGACAATCGTGACTTCTGTTGAGAATTAATATTCATTACATATCAAAGTACCGAATCAATATGCATATTTTTACCCAGGTTTGAATAGTTGCACGCAAACATTTCTCTGCACAGCGACTTTCCTTGCTCAGAGCCCCAGCGGGGGGGGGGGGGGGGGTATCATCAAAAACCCCTGGGAAAACCCATTGGTGGGGAAGGGGGGAAAAACTCTAAAGCAGGGTTTTTAAGGTACAACAGGTTATTATTTTGCACAAAACGTGGCCGCAT
>JAABNY020000119.1:7636225-7646389 GCA_015164015.2 Brevimyrus niger | reverse complement strand
TGTGTGTGTGTGTGTGTGTGTGTGTGTATGTGTGTGTGTGTGTGTGTGTGTGTGTGTGTGTGTGTGTGTGCGCGCGCGTGTGTAACCAGGACTGTTCCCCAAAGTGGGTGTCTCGCTGGGGTTGAGCCATATTTATGTGGGGAAGACAGCCCCCCCCACCCCTTGTACTCCCTTCTGCAGCATCAGCACCTGCGCAGACAGGACCTCGGCTGCGATTTATGGCTCCGGACCTCTGAGGCGGGCAGCTCCAGTCCCTGGGCCTGGGCCTCGTCGCCGGGGACGCCTAAGCGAAGGGGCTGCCCGGCCAGGCGGCCCACAAGGTGGCAGGGGGAGGTTCGACACCCCTCACACTCTTATAAACGTCGACTCTGATTTATACGCCGGCATGTGTGTCTTCGGTTGCGTGCTTTCCTTACAAGGGGTCAGGGAATCATTTTCCATTTTCCCCAAATTGACACACAGAATTTCCACGTGTTTTTTTTTAGTTCGCCAGTAAAGCTTTGTGACAGTTTGTTTCTTAAAAAATGTTCCGTTTAATCATATGTGAACGCTGCGATCTTACGCACGCATCCGCTCCGCATTCACTCTGCATGTTTCCTGACAATAAAGCAGATTGGTTTTGAATTTGAGTGAGTAATGGCTGACAGTACGCTCCGGTTTAATTTACAGCCCTGGGTCCACACAAGACCTGGCAAGGTGATGAACAAAGATACAGAGCATAACTGAAAAAACGACTGGCACTGGAGTATGCGTCTACTGCGCAATTAAAAACTGTGATTTGCCCTTGAAAATGATAGTCTCCTACAGCAGCTTCACAGTGGCTACTTCAACATTTCTTTAGACTAACAGAGCTTTTTTTTAAAAAAAGACTGACAGAGCTCTATACTCAACAGGTCTGAATGCGACCCATTTATCGTATTTCTGTATTTATCTAGTACCGATCCCAGAAAGCACTGGGCAGGAGACATCCTGGATATGCAAACACACAACACGTATAACTAGAGACTAGATACTAGTTAGAGACTTCAGATGCAATTACTGCATGTATTTGGACTGAGAAGACCCACACAAGCACAGGAAGGAGATAGAAACTTCACATGCAGAGTGTGGGCAGGATTATACCCAGCAGCCCTGGAGGTATGATGGTGACTGCATCTTTATTCACGCTACAGTGTATGTGACCTTTAAGCTACCTTCAAAGTAGCACGTTAGGTTAAGCTGTCAACATAGAGAAATCCCTGTGTCCTATTATGTAAGGCAGTGTTTTTGAACCTAGTCCTCAGGGACCCTGAGACAGTCCACATTTTTGCTCCATCCCAGCTCTCAGCCAATCAAGAACACCTAATACCTGGTACAGGTGCTCTGGGAGCTGGGAGAGAGCGAAAATGTGGACTGTCTGGGGTCCTCAAGGACTGGGTCCAGAAACACTGATCTAAGACTCCATCAATTCCAGTTTTCTAGTCCCCTGTTCTCCCCAGTATCCTTCTCTGCCACTGGTACGACTAAAGCTTGGGGGAGGGGAGTAAGTGTCTCATTGGTGTCGCCTTAAAGGAACCCACCATCAACAAAGGAGAGAGATACACAGAGCTTTCTCCAGCATGCAGCCCCACCCCCCAGCCTGTGACTTCCCATCTGATTGGCCAGCAGCAGCTCCCTCAGCACGGGTGGCCGCTGCAATGCCTGCTTACAGATAGAGGCACAAAAACACATGATCTGTGGATGGGGGCTGGTACTGTTTAGCTTACACAACTAGCCCAGCTCTCCCAGTAGCCAAATAGAGCGCCCAAGGATGTTTTAGGCTGGGAAACAACCCAGGGCTGTTGGTTTCATGCTGTGCCCCCCCCCACCCCCTTGTCTTGGGATAGTATGGGACATGGGCATTTAGCAAGAGATTACTGAAGGGGCAGGAATCACATCCGCCCCCCCCCCCCATTTGAAAACTGCTTGAGTTACCGGTTGTGTGGGTCAATGCTGTGTGCCGATGATAAAATTTGTCAGCTGGAGGGGGGGCTTTTTGCCCATCTTGCCCTTGTCAGGATCCGCAACTCGCCACCTGTCCCACAATAGGAACAAAAAAGCATGTCAGACCTAGAATACAGGTGGTTTCTCCCATGAAAGTTTAAGAAGCAAATGTATATGTAAGCCCTCAGATCGAGTCCTTTTAACTGAGACCATAAAAGATGGACAGCAGCCTTGAAAATGGCCCCCAGACCGGTGAGGAAGCTCAAGCCCTTGCATATTAGGGAGTCTGCATATTTCACTTCACGTTCCAGATTTGGCCTGTAACTAAAGCTCGCCAGTGTCTCCCAGTCTCCTCGCCTTGGTTTACTACAGCAAGCCTTATATCAATAAACCCAGTCGGCTATCGATTTTCCATCAGTCCTTGTGTGGACATTTTCTGGTCCATTATACCACAGTGACTGTATATTCCCCCTGAAGCTGTAAAGGAAAAATATGGACTAAATGACCTTGGCAATATGGAGATAATTAAATTTCCTTAATGATCCTTTGTGAAAAATTTTATAGGCTTGACCGTGGACTACCCATCCTTGTATAATAACAGTTTGTGGTGGGAGATTTTAAACGCCTGAATCCGATGCTTTGGTGCTCTGGCATAGGGTGGTTAATTCTTCAATAATCTAATTTAAAGTAGCGAATAAACGAGCAAATTCTCAGCACAAGCTAGGGACGTTACACAGAGTTAATGGCCAGTTAAAATCTGATCTGCACCCAGGATGGATATGATTGGAAAAAGATCAAAGCCAGTCAGCCTGTGCTTTTGTAAGAAATGCCGCTGGATCACATTTAGCCTTTTCACTGGGCCTCTTGTGAACAGTTTATGGTGTAAAACAATTATTAACATTCATTAAAATCATAGCATATATTCTTAGTCATACTTTACAGTGTTTCAAGTTTATTTCACAGAAATTCAGGGCTTCGGGGTAGTCCATAAAAGATGAAAATATTTGACTTAAATATATTTTTGCCTATATGTCTTTGCAATTTGTCATCTTGTGTTATGTTTGCTTTTATGCAAGCCTTGTGTCTGTGTGCCCCTGTCATTTATGCAAATTGCTACTGCAACACAAAAATTTCCCCTTGGGGATAAATAAAGCAATCTGAATGTGAAACCATAGAAATATACTTATAAAAATAAAAATATACAGATGATTTGGGCATGGAATTAACTTAACCATAAGTATAGTCTAAGCCCTTGGATTACAGTAATAGGACAACTATTTATTCTGTACAAATACAACTGCACACACACACACACACAAATATACATGCATGCATTCCTGCATGAAGTGAGACACACACACACATACACACTGGTCTCTTTTGATGTGCAGAAATTGGCTGGATACAGGGAATCTCTGGCTGGTGAGGGGTGCAACACAAAAGCCCCCCCCCCCCCCATACGGGAAAGCAGACAGAGAAGCTTCTCTCCTGCAAAGCTCCCATGAGCTGCCCCCCCCCAAACCCTGCCTCCCCCTGCACATATCCCCAAACACCCAGGGAGCAGGACAAGCAGGAAGGGGGACCAAAGCGGTGCGTGCATTCATTTTTATTGACAGTTCTGTTATTGCTCAGTACAGAGTTTTTCAGAAAGAGGTTATGTTTACACTTGTCACAGCTAGATATGCTTTGGTTAAAAGGTCCAACAGCTGAATCCGTCAGTGCAGCAGAGACAGAAACAAAAATTCAGGAGTTGGGTGTGGCATTTTGGCCCATCGGTTCAATCTCACCGGGGGTGTCAGCAAATCCAGTCCACACTCCTGTATGTACAAAAGTCACCAGCAAAAGAATATATGTCGCCAGGGCTGTCAGGGGAGGGGGGGCACATCGCAGGTTCAGGGGGCTCAATACCAGACAGGGGGCTTTGAATATGTAAAATTATACCCATACACCCAAGGGGGTTAGAATTTCTAGGTACATCCCAGCATGTGGCACTGCTGTTATAAACAGATCACTGAGAAAAGGCACCTTTTTTTAGACAAAGCACTCTGTATGCACATATTTCACACCTCCATTGCTCAACCCACAAGTACTGATGCCTAAAGCAGGCAAGGGACACACATGACTGGGAATTCAGGGACCAGGTCACCTGACTGCATGTCTTTAGATTGCAAGCAGAAACCAGCTGAACATGTGGAGAACAGAGACAAAATTCAAACACGAGGGTGTGAAGCAACAGTGGTACTCACTGAGCCTCCGTGCACAGCCAACTTCCGTGCACACCCAACCTTCGTGCAAACCCGACCTCCGTGCACAGCCGACCTCCTAGCACACCCCACCTCCGTGCACAGCCGACCTCTGTGCACACCCGACCTCTGTGCACAGCCGACCTCTGTGCACACCCCACCTCCGTGCACAGCCGACCTCCGTGCACACCCGACCTCTGTGCACGGCCGATCTCCGTGCACGCCCCACCTCCGTGACCACCCCACCTCTGTGCACACCCAACCTCCGCTCACAGCCGACCTCTGTGCACACTCCACCTTCGTGCACAGCCGACATTCAGAAGCATAGAGTGTTATTAAAAATCAAGTGAGAGCCCTGAAATCTGTTCCATCCCTCTGTCTCTCCCTCCACGTGTCACTTCCATTGCTGCCTGGACTCCCTCCCTCCCCGTGGAAAACAGATCAGCAAAAAAGCACTGTGGCCAGAAGGGGCTTAAATCTGGCGCCTCGGGTTTGACGCTGGTTAGGCGGCAGTTTGGTGCAACGGCTACTGCGAAATCACAACAGCTGTGCGAAAGCGTGCTTTTTAAAGTATAGGGAAAACATTCATTCACATAACACTTATGGGAAATAAGGGAAGATTATTGCTTGTTATGGTCAGTATATGACATGCTACTCATATTAAAACAGGGGCGGCTCTTTTCTTAGATTCTGTTCTTAATTTTTTTGTTTCATCCTATGCAGCACGTATCTGGTATCCTACACCTTTTTGCACATGCACTCTCTCTCTCTGTTGTTATTTATCGTCTTACCTCAGCTTTTATCCTTTATTTGTCCGTATGCTGTACTTATATGCATTTTAAAGCTCGGCTGTTAGTTGTCTTAATCTTGTGCAGTGAGAGCTTTGTCTTGGCACAATAATTTCCCTCGGGATGAATGAAGTTTTATTTTATCTTGGTGGGCTGTGGCTCCATCAGTGGTTATAGACAGCACTAAAACATCCATGGGGGGGTGGGCAAAAGCTACAAATTTACATTTAAAATTTTATCGCAGAAAGCTGCAGTTTTTTACCCCTTTTATTGGAGAAACGCAGGTTAAGCACATTGCCCAGGTGTGCACAAGGACACCCCCTAGCTTTGCGGGCCACACAAGGCAGCGGGAAGCGAGGAAAATGCGTTTCAGTTGTGTTTACCAGAAGGAGAAGCCACTGTGTCTTCTGGGGGGGGGGGGCAGCGAGGTCCCGGGGCTCGCTCACAGGCCGGCCTGCCATGTTTCCTCATTCCCCCCTCGCTATAGCATTCCAGGCCTGCATTATTGATGTAAATTACTCCAGATGGAGATTCAGCAGCACAAGGCAGCTCCAGTCTCTCTGAGCCCTTCTCGGTGCTGAGCTGGCACGTAAACGAGCGTGAGCTGGCATCTATAGGAAGGCCTGTCACTTGGAACGGGGGATACCGGCGGATGACTGCACGAACAACTGCGAAACACGGACAAGCCAGCCCCCGGGAGGCGGGATGTAATGTGGCCAGTTCAGCGCCGCTAACGCACATCTGCAAACCGATGGTGTCTGCTTCTGTTTTTTCTGTGTGCTCAGCAGTCTCAACAGAGCAGGAAAGCAAACCAGGACGCACCAGAATAATCGAATCTTATCTGAAGGTACAATTCTCCGAAACACATCTTTTTGTCCGGGGACTCCCGTTGACAACACCCACCATCCATGCCATCTTCGCACCTGGAAAAGAAACAGAACTTGTGACATCTCATTATTAATCAAGGAAATTAACAACCTCGCCAAAAATGGGCAGGTGAAGTTCCTCGCATTGACTCCAGACCACAACAGCTGAACTGACTCACCGGCAGTCCTACGATTAAAACACTCAGTAAATCCATTCTAATTACAAACACCGTACATTATGCACTACATCCAGTGTCCAAGGTGTCCCAGAACATTGCAAACATTTTCCAACAATATTGTAAACGTTCTACAACTACAATACCAACAGCATGCACCAAGAAAATCGCAGGCGTGTCCTTTATTACTGCACGAGACCTACATTTCCCAGGCTATACATTTTTTACAATGAAAAAAAAAACGACGTCTTGTTCTTCTTTATTCTTCAGAGACTCTGTGTTTCCCCACGGGCGGCTCCTAAACACGCCTGAGATTGATGATGACTGCGAGGCAGCTGATAAAAGCCATTAGCAAGGCCCGGCACTTTGACGTCAGGTCTTCTGCACATCTCACGCAATCTTTTTGATTGATACCAGCAGCCGTTCATCGAGAGTGACACCCTTATTCATCACGGCCCAGGTTCAGAGTTACCGACGATGACGGTCTTACAGGAGATCCGGTGCTGGCAGACACATCACTGCTAGGAAACTGACCAAAAAAGCACTGGCCCCGTTTGGTTGATTACTTAATCAAAGCTCTCCTGCCATTGAACGACATCAGATCTCTTATCTTCCATCTCCACTCCCCCATCTTCACCTCTGGTGCCATATAATTGCATGTCCATCACCCCGAATCAATGCATCTTCTGCAGCCATTCGTAACGTGAACTTATCTGATCTAATGGTTGAAATGTAAGATGCGATGCGGTAAGGTGATGGCATTTTTAAAACTCCAAATGGAGAATGAACACGTGGGATTGTGTCAAACACTGCCATTCAGAGCTATTGTCCAGTTTGTAAATATGTCCGCACAGTGCTCGCACACAGTCCATACACTTGTTGCACTCACCCTAAGGACTTCTGCTAAGCTGCCCCTTGAGACCAAAACTTGAATCACATCATGATAATTTGAAACATCAAATTTTTTTGTGTATGTACTTCAGTAAATTTAGTGCTGTCCTACACAGGCCAGGTTTCATTTTTGGATGAAGGGGTTTTGTTTTCTGATTACAAATTGGGGCTTTGATGTCATCAGACCAAACAAACAGTTTTTGGTGATGCCAAGGTCAAAGAGCAAAGTCAAGCTACATGAAGCTAAACTTTGTTTCCTGGACATGAACCTGGCTGACAGAGAGAAAAGTGGGTTTTAACCAGCGAAAGCACCATGAACGGAAGGGACAGACCCGTCAGTCGAGCTCTGAAATAAGCACTAAAGGATCATGGGATATCAGTGGACGCACTTTGAATGAAGGGTTAAGGATTGCGAGTTTGAGATAGGTGAGATGTCAGGATTCCTCCTCCTGCTGGTTACATCAGATGCTGGGACAGGCATCCGACCTGAGCTTTGTAGATCGTTCAGGTGTGATATGGACACTTCTGCGTGAACACATTACCGCACTTATAGCCTGTATGCCAGGCCTGTATTGTTTTCAGGTCGAGACAGAGCAAATAGAGGAGGCTGTGGCCAGTCCTGTGACGCCCTTCAGCCAGTCCAGCATCACCGTATTTGTTAGTCACCTGAAGTGTTGAACGTCTGACTTTTTGGGCAGTTCTCCAGCTGCCATGTTGACACTGTTGAACCAACGAAACTCTTCATGAAATATAAGTCATACATATGGCGAGGAAGTGCTACACGAGGCGTGACACATTCCTGGACGTATTCCCCCCACAAGGGGGTGCTTCTCGGATAAGTGACACCACTGGCTCCGTCGGCCAACCAAAACCATGAAGCTCGAGAGAAGACAGCGGGGTAACCGAAACCACGAATCCGAAAACAAGACGCCCGCGAACCGAACCACACAGCAGATGATGAAGTTGGCACCTTAAATCAAAATTAAGTGATAAAACACAAGCGAAAAAAACCAGAGCCCACAAAGAAGCTTCAGACCACACTGAGTAAACCGTCAGCTCAACGCCAGAGTGCTGCATCATGACACCCTTCTGTAAGTTTGTGAGCTGTGCTAGGGAGTCACTTTTGAGTGTCCCTGTTCCCTGCTCGCTAGTAATTATCTCAAAACCGTGAACATGGGTGCTTTGCTGACATCTCTCCTAATGAATCATCCCGGCTCCCCGGACCCGGTAGGTGCCCCGCCCTTGCGAGTCGGATGCTGAAAGGAGCGCTTTTAAATGTCAGGGGCCTGACTAGCTCCTGGAAATACCAAATGGCAAGGGAGGCTAAGAAGGTTTTATCCGAGGTGAGCATCGCTGGAACTCTGGCGACTCCGGAGAATGATAATTCAGTGCTGGTGCTGCAATAATGCCCCATAATCAACAGAACATGAGGAAAACTCAGCAATATCAGGATTCATCTCTTCAGAATTTCATGTTAGTGAAAGGAAATATAATGTGAATTTTTATCATGTATTATGAATTCTATATATTTGCTGTGCAACAGAATCATAACCATAATGGCAGAAATATTTTTTGCTAGTCATTTATTTAAAAAATGTACTAAAGTTTTAAATGAAATAACCTCTTCCATAATGAAAATCTTTCCACAGAGCAGGGTTTGTGTGTCGCTGTGTTATTAGGGGTTAATTAGTCACAAATATTACCTGTCAATCACTCCTGTGACAGCAGCAAACATAGTTTCCATTTTAGCTGTCTGGTTTCTGACTTAACAGCAGTTTTTCAGTTTGACATAATGTTGTACCTCATTTTTTAAGTATATGAAGCCCTGTCGATTGGTGCTGGGGTGGAGAATGGTGGGGGGAGGGGGGGAGCCCTGGAATATGGAAGTCTGGATGTTACCATAGAAATGAGCACACAGGAATCTCTCCACTAGGGGCCATGAGCCGTCAGCTATGCACACGGTCATCTGCAGACTGTGAGCAGGCAAATGGAACTTGTAGCTGCAGTGAGAGCCCATGTATTATTTCCCATGTTCTACTGTAAGACTCCGCCCCCCAACCCCTGATTCGGTGCTGATGGAGAGTGTCTCTAGAAATTGCTTTTTAACACTTCATAAGACCATAATGGATCAAAAACTCAGGTAACAAAGATCAAATTTCCATAACTCTCTCTCTACGAAACCTGTTTTCGAGAATGTCTGTGGAGTGAATGAGTTTTGCATACTTAACAAATGCTCTTCATTGGACTACATTAGGATTAAGTGAATTTTGGTTCCCAACACTGTTCCTAACGATCCGGAAACCTGACTTTCCATTGGAGGCCTCAGTGAGCTTTGGAAACTTGCTCTTCAATTAGACTGATAGAATGACAGTACTAGGACTGTACATTGATAAAGCCTTTCAGTGCTGTTGTGAGGTGTTTCACATACCTCTGGGCAGTTTGGTTTTAGGCCTTGGGCGTGAGTTGGGCCTCTGCCCAAAATTAGCGAGGTCTCTTCAACGGGGAGCCATCCCAAGACTTCGCCTGAAGTTTGCCAGACCGAACCGTAGCTTTTCTCCATGTCTGTTTATTCTTAAGGCCCTCAGGCCTCAGTTTGCGTCTGTTATGACGGCGGCAGCGTCTGGGAGCCTGTGGCACAGGGAATGATAATTCATGAAGAAAGGTATTAAATATTAATCTGCGGCTATAAAAAAAAAAAACCCAAACGTCTGCATCGCTTCATCCTATTTACATGTGAAGGATAAACTGAGCTCAGTACAAAGCCCAATTGTATGAGAGAAAGCGTAGCATGTAGGTATCATTTGGAAGGGACTGCCGTGACGGAGAAGGTAAACAGCACCACGTTTGTTAATTACACTTTCATTGACCTGTAAACAGCCAAAGCTGCTCGTTAAACGGGACCTTAGAGCATAGATCCCGTGGCGCTCAGGCAGCCTGCCGTCCCCAAGTTGGCTGAGATCGCTGCAAACTGTCACTTGCTCCTTCTGTGACAAATCAAACGAGAAACATCTTTCCCCCAGCCGCCAAACTTGAGAATAAGCAGGTGTTTTGAAATAAACATTTATAAATATGACAAGCACTGTCCTTTTCACACGGGGAAAACATGTGGAGGTTACATCAGACGACGGCTCCATTTTTTAACCACGCGCTCTGTCATTCACCTGGAAAAACCCTGTTTCTGAGTAACGAATGCCAAGAACAAGTGCCCCCCCCCCCGCCCCCCCCCCGCCCGCCCCCC
>JAABNY020000119.1:7621390-7635979 GCA_015164015.2 Brevimyrus niger | reverse complement strand
TAGATAGATAGATAGATAGATAGATAGATAGATAGATAGATAGATAGATAGATAGATAGATAGATAGATAGATTTAGACATCTGAGCATCAATAGATAGTGACAATAAAAAAATAGAAAAGTACAAGCAGTATGTAATGATGTCACACATATGCGTGGTGGGGGGGATCTGTGTTTGTGATGCCCCTGCTTTGGGGACTCAGAAGCCGGCTGGCTGGCCAGGGTTCAGGGAAGAATCTGAGGGACAGCCCCGGCTGAGGCCCTGGTACACGTGTTGCCCCGCCTTGTGCTAATTTCCAAGCTGCCACCCCCCCCCCCCCCCCCACGCCCGTCCCTCATTATTTGTCCGTCCTGCCTGGGGACACGATGCCATTAACCTTCCAGATCCGTTAACGAACGCCTGGCTGGAACCGCCCTTCATATTTTACACGTCTCTCACCTCCCCGTACCGTCAAAAAGCCGCTCGGGGGGGACCACAGGCGGGGCCGCGGTCACTGATTAACGTCTTTATACGTCTCATTCCCGTTTATGAAGGGGGGGGGGAGGGGGACCAAATCGTGGCTCCACTAATAATCTGTATGTTAGAAAAGTGTTTCAGTCATCGAGACTGACGGCACCGCTGCAGTGCGGCCACATCTCGGCCCCCAGGGGCTTGTCCGGGCCCCCCAGTTTCACCGCTCATGACAGCCACAGTGCCCACCGAGCGCCATGTCAGGTCATGTGACTCTCGACTCCCAAGGGCATTGAATCTACGTACTTTTCTTATATACGTATAATCAAATATGCTATAATGTCAGGACAATCAACAGAAATTTTATGGATTAAAGCGTCTAAACAAGTATCAGCGTGTCTTTCCAAGTAGTTAGATCTGTTTGTATATAAACTGCCATGTTGGCATAGCCAGTGTGGGCAGTGTGGCGTTTAACACAGAATCATGCTGCCATCCGTCAACTGAACATACAACACAAACCCAAAGGTCCAGTCTCAGGGTCTAGGGAATATTGCTCATTAATTTAATGTTAATTTTATATGAATAATTCTGCGGAAGCCATTTTCTCCATTGCCTCCGCCGCGGCAAAAGGTATTAGGTCATGTGATTTATGTTCTTGTCGCGCCGCATAAAGGGGAACGAGGCGGGGAAGCAGGGCGAGTGGTGCTGTGAGGAGAGATGTCTGTGATGTATCTGTGGGCCTTAGGAACACAAGGGGGTTTTCAGTTTTGATGGATCAGGACAAATAAAGGGTTTGGGGTGCAGGAGCGACGCGAATGTGCTCAGTGTAGCTGCCTGCATTAGGGAGATGAATTAGCTTGCGCTGTACAACTGACAACAGTTATGGGGGAAGAGTGGAGCTGGTGTCGCAGAGCCATGATCTTATGAAGCTACTGGCCAGAAGACACCTGAGCTTGTGTGCCTGGGAGAGCACGCCGCAGGAAATCATACATGCATAGGCATGTATGAATGCACAAGCATATACACACGCAGGCAGGTGTGCATGTGTGCACAAAGCAAATGGACATGGGCAGTCATGCGTGATCGCACAAGCAAATATACAAACGTTCAGGCATGTGTGCTCAGAAAATGCCCAACAGGCAGCCATGCATGATTGCTAAGTAGGCATGCACACATGTAGCTACTCAGTGTACAAGTATTTGCAAAACATGCACGCATGCACATATATGTGTATGTGTCAACTATGCACATGTATGCACAAATTATGCACATATATACATATATGCACAAACATGCATAAAACACACACACACACATATATATATATGTGTGTGTGTGTGTGTGTGTGTGTGTGTGTGTGTGTGTGTGTGTGTGTGTATGTATATATATGCAGGTATGCACAGACATACATTAAATGCATGCATATGTATATGCATGTATGCGCAGGTGTATGCATCAAATTCATGCAAATATGCACAAAACATGCATGCATGCACATACAGTGCTCACAGAAAGACTTAAGATACTTATTTAATTCAGTAAAAACATTACAGATTTTATGGTTTTATAACAAAAATCATTACTTTATTCATTTGTTTACAAAACCAGTAGTTTTAAGCAAAACATTCATTTCAAATAGCAATAAATTGAAACTCAAATTGTAGTTATAAAAAGCTGTTCTGAGTTTAAAAGTTCATTGACAAGCATCCTCACTAAGTGATTTTTAGTTAGTGACTCCTTTGCAATAACATGAAACACCAAACACTTGTGTTTATTATCCCTTTGGGAGGCAATGACCACAATTGCAATTAACAGCAAAATGGCAAGACCAGAACTGAATGAGTCAATCAAAAAAATTATGACACTTAATAAAAAGAAAATGTCAGTGCAGAAGATATGTGCAGATATGTTAAACATAGCTTGTCAATGAACTTCTGTTATAAAACCAATAAATTTGCAAGATTTTTACAGAATTAAGCAAAAGCCCGGAGACTTTCTGTGAGCATAATGTATGTATGAATGAACAATGTGCAGGTATGCAGAAAACATTCATGCATAAATATATATACATGTATGAAAAAACATATACACATGTTGATGCATTCATATACATTAGCCAGCACATTTTCGCACAAATGTACACTCATGCATTTGTGTAAAGATGCAAAGATAATGCATGGGATGCAAAAACACGTACAGTCATGCACTGGTTTTCCTCCCTGTCGGGTCCATTCTGGCGGCGCCGCGACAACAGGACTGACGTGAGCTCACGCGTCACACTCCCTGCGCTCATCTCACAGCATCTGTGGTAACTTAGAAAGATTTCGTCGCTGTGAATTTGCCTCCCTGGAGTTGGCTCACGTCTGTATTCATTCTGGTCTGGATCATACAGGAGCCTGAGGCTCTCTGACTGCTCGAAACGAGCACTGAGTGGGCACTTGTGACACGGCTAGTCACATGACCTTATTGGCGCACAGGAGACTAATGTGTTGTGAAGTGCTAGGGCTACCGCGCTGGATGTACTGCTTGAAAGCTGGGAGTTAGACCTGCCCAGGAGAGAAGCTGACAGGGAGATGAAAACAAAGAACGATATTGTCATGCACTGGCTGATGATGTCGGAGGTATAAGCTCAGAGCCAGCGGGAGCAGTACGTGTTTGTATGTCGCACAGAGGCATTCGCTCGACTCAGCCAACAACCTGGGATTCATCATCAGATTTGATGTCCTTCTCCAGACAGCGGCACCCACACCTGAAAGTCTTAGCAAGACCCATGACTTGGACTTGCAGGGTACATCTGAATATGGGAGAGTCATGGGGGCATGCAGTCACGTTCACTTGTCTGGTTGCTTTTGAAAAACTCAGATACAACGTTTTCTTTATTTTTTTTAATGGATATAATTTAGGCTTTTATTGTAGTTATTGGTTGGCACTGTTACCTCAGTCTCTGCCACGGCTACATGTGTGTGGAGTTTGCATGTTCTCCCGTGTCATCACTGGGTTTCCTCCAGTTTGCTCCTCACAGCCCAAAACCATGCTTAAGTGACCGGGAGTTGCCAAATTGTCTGTAGGTACAAACTGTGAGCCCCGTGATGGGTTGGCGCCCTGCCCTGGGTTGTTCCCCGCCTTGTCGCCTCTGGGATAGGTTCCAGACCCCTGCAACCCTGCATAGAACAAGCAGGTTCAGAAAATGGATGGATGGTCAACTTGCATTAAATTATTTGTAGGTATTTTTTCCCTAATTGTTCATTGCTGTACTCTGAAGGTGGATGCCCCCCCCACCCCTCAGTATGGTGGTCCATGGTCCATGGCACTTCAAGGAGATTGCTCAACTCTTTATTGTGGAAGGAGCATAATGTCAACTGATGAGATCTTTAACTGGTCCTGACAAAGAATTTGAGAAGATGTATCTCTCCTTGCAGTAGCTATGTGAGAGCACATTTGTTTACAGCTTGACCGATTAAGGGACCTATTCTCCCCAAAAACCTTTCCCCTAAACTGAAATTAGCTCCCAGCTATACATTAAAACCTGCAGCGAGTGACATTTGTCTTTAATAGTATATTAGCTCAGCCTTAATAAATGACATCCCCCAGTGTTTAATTGGCTCGGACCAAGCGAGCCCCTAATAAACGTCATTATTTCCATATTTAATGATGCGTGCTCTTGGTGAAAAATGATCTTTGATGAACCCAAAAGTGGAACCTAATGGACAATGTTTTTTATTGAATGTAAACTATTACGGTCTAAAGGTCTCCTTGGTCATTTTTGCTGATTTATTCATTTTTAGAGCCATTGTTCCCAAATAACAATAAATTGAGGTGGGTCTAAATGGAGCCTCATCCCTTTCTGATGTGTAATATCTCTGCATGATGTCCTCTGGTCACTCACACCACAGGCCCCCCTCTGTCTTTTGTCTTTTTTTTTGGTCATAAATTCAACTAATCTAAGCTGGCCTGTAGGGTTAGCTGATCATCTTGTAGCATATTTCACAGAAATCAGCAACATTGCTATATTTCCAAAACAGATGTGTTTAGGGTTCAGAGCAAGTCTCAACAACATAAAGATTTGCACAGAAATATATAGGCCTTGCCTTAAGTACTACACTCAAGGGTACAACAGGAAATCCCACTTTTTGGCAAACCTTTTGGAAGGAATCCCAGTACTTAACTGCTATACACTGTTAAGTTGTAAAGTATGTCATTGCTAGGTACCCTACATTCCCAAAAAGATCCCTTACACAGCACGAATGATGGCCTGACAGATTTGTTTATTAATATGTTTCTCTGGGACCCTCACTGCAGTTGCCATGGCACCCCACACTCCAAAGACCCATAAAGGGCTGCATCACGTGTGGATCTGTCCTTGTGATAGAATCCTGCCCACTGAAATGACCTGCAGTTTGGGACCACAGTGAGTGAGTGCACAGTGACGTGGTGGTAGGAATGCCAGAAGAGTAACTAACCGCACTAATGCCCCAAGTTTCATAAGCATAACATTAAATATGTAAATAAAATATATCAATAAGCCTTTTTTATTGCCCATCATCAGTGTGTCTGGTTTATTTCCCCGGTAAAGTTTGAATTTCCTGGATTTTCTTGTCTTGCGTATCCCTTGGGTTTACTTCTGTCATTATTTCACTGAGGGATTTATTCTTTAGACCAGCGTTTCCCAACCCATTCCTTGCAAACTCGCAGACTGTCCACATTTTTGCTCTCTCCCAGCTCCCTGCCAGACTGTCCACATTTTTACCTGGAGTTGTTTTGTGGAAGCAAAAAACGGGGACTGCCTGCAGGTTCCCGAGGACCGGAATGGGTAACACCACTTTAGACCAATGATGAGCAGCGACACAGAGCATGCCCCGTTTACTCTTCTGCTGATTGGTTGCTACGATGATCCACCACCACAGAGCTCCTGTTTTTTTCATTTCAAATAAATTACCCCTCTCTTGCCAGCTGGAACAGCCCTTCTTTCCGGGTTGGGTAAAATCTTCAGGATGCTCAGTTTGGAGGTGGCAACACTGAGATGCTGTCATCATCCCCTGACACTGATCACAGTTTGGGGGCAGCGTCAGTCAGACAGCTCAGATCGACCGTTGCCATTGTCTTCTGACACTGGTCACGGTTACTGTCACGCTGCTCCACAGATTTCCATCAGAGTCAACGCATCAGAACGCTTCTCAAACAAGGGCTGTATCCCAGCAGCAATTGTGACCAGGAACCATGTGAATTGTGGTACCTCAGATTTAGATCATTGGCTGACCAAAAAAAAGAAAAAAAGATCGCAATAATTTCCCAACTAGATGATTTGGCTAACTGATCAAGGAATATAAATAAAGTATTACGTAATAAAATTATTTATTGACAATAATTTGCACTACATTTAATGATTTTTTTTCCCAAGTGCTTAGAGATGGAGATGGAAGGGCGCTATATAAAAATCAGCTGAAGTCAGCAGCATTGTTATATAAAAAATATGAACCCTATTTTCATTTAGCTCGCGCTCAATTACAGCACACCCATAAGAAATGTGTCAAACCAGGATTCATAAATGTCAAGTCAGATAATGTCCAGAATGGAATCGACAGCCATTGGGTCTAATTTCATTAGAAAGTTCAGCCGTAACAAAAGCCAGAGCGGGCGGCGGTGGGGCTGGACCCGCTGCAGCGTTACCAGCTGCGATCTGGCTGTACTGAGGGCTTCTGCTGGTCTGCATCCCAGTTCACACAGTCCGACTGGGAATGACTTATCCAACATGACAGCGTGCATGTCCTGCTGCTTCTAACCGAATTCTGGGTCAACATCATGATGCTGCGTAAAAACCAAAACACTGGCCTAGTAAGTCAGTCGTCTTCTGCCTGCTTATAAGAACAAAATATCCATATGTTGTAAGACAATTTGCATGAATGTCTTCACCAATCAAATCTACCTTATCATGACATGCAGCTGTGAAAACCGTGTATGCACAATAACACATATACACAGAAACACACACTGCCCTTATTAACTTCAGAAAATGTACTGATTCCCAGTATTTTATGGCTTGATACAAATTTACCACATTTATGTCATGAAAGCAAAAAAAAGGTTTATTCATGTTTAAAACTACACAAAACTACTGTACCACAAATAAGACTTTTCAGTCCAGGGTGTAGTCTGGTTAGAAATGAGCACAGAACATTTCTGATACATTAGAATCACTTGCCACAAATCATGACCTAATTGGTTTTCAATTTGCATACAATACAAAATAAAAATTAAAGAAGGTATGGACCCTGTCAGACAGGGCTCAGAGTACACTTCAGAATACTGAAAATCTATGCTTTCTCCCCATTATAATTTTTTTGTGTGGATTAGTAACAAGATGAGCAACATTCAAAATGTTTTCTTTTTTTTTTGCAGTATTTACAACAGTTTCACTGTTCGCTGTTAACAGCCATCCGTGTTCCACCGTACACGCATGCGCGGGTATGCGCGCTCCTGCTATATTCCCGCCGTCGTTACTGATGTTCTATGCAGAAGAATGGAATCGCGTTTCCTTATATGATTAAAATATACATCAGATTACGTGACATGAAAAGTTTACGACAAAATGAAAAACGACGCAGGTAAGAAACAAAATAAAATCCCGAAAAAGAGTAGAAGTGATACTGTTTAGAGGTAGTAAGTGGACACTCTACGCTATATAATGTGTTGGTTTCTATGAGTTTGAATGAGGTAATAAACTATGTTTTAATGGTGGCAGAAACAAGCTACATATGCTTACATAAAAAGAACTTGTATGTGTGTGGAGTATGTGCAGCGTGACTGCATGGTGTTTGTGACCAAAATAAAGCAGCACAACACAAGCTCGCTAAGCTATTTCAGCTTTAACACCTGAAACATGGTAACGTTTCAGGGTATGAAAATTATAATAACGATTTTGATAAGACCCTGGATTTAATTACAAATGTAAGGAAATGTGTCACGACTTTCTAACGATGATTTTCTGAGCTTTTCCCTAGAATGCAAAGCGCTGTTGACCGTCAGGATTTCGAGATTACTGAGAAATCGATGATCACAAGGCAAAATAATAATGTAATACAACAACAACAAAAAATATTCACGCAGGCTGTCAGTGAGTGTAACGTTTAAGCCGCGTTAAGTGCGCGCTTCAACACGGAATTACCAGGTATAGTCGCTGGCAGCCAACATTCCGTAGAGTCATTAGCACGTGTCTTAAAGGACAAATAATTCAAATCCACCATTATTGAAAAAACGCTGGCGCATGCGCAAGTTCCCTAACAAGGTCCAAGACGCAACTGCAGTCGCGGTGCACGGGTGGTCCACATGCGGCACTGCCAGCGGCTTCACCAACAGGTCACCAGCACAGTCAAATCCAAGTAGGGGTAACTGGGTGCTTAAGAGGAAGCCAACAGGCAGATGCAGGGTCAATTCATGAGGACCTGCACATACCAGTCGAACTTCCTGTCCATGAGTCACCACAGCTGTGTGGAACAGATCCAGTCTTATCATTCTGGCAGTATAATATATAGATGAAAATATTTGTATAAAAAGCCTCTGGAGAAAAAAATATTCATATTCAGTTGTGAGAACATGGAGGATCCGAGCATTGTGGGAGAATTTTGGACACGGGGCAGGTCAGTCATAAGCAGCAGGAGGGTGGTTTGGAAATGGTTGGGCCTCTGCGATGGGTCATTCTGCTGCGTATATGCGTGGCAAATGGGGGGTCAGTTCGAGGTATCAGAGTGCACACTTCCAGGTCCTTCTACAGGGGAGGTTACGGAACATGGAGGGGCCTCGTCTTGCCATCCACCATTAGCCTGCCAGGAAGACAAACCAGGACAGACTGGTTAACCACAGAAGTCATAGCATACAATGTGTGTATTTTCCAGCCATAGAATCGTCGCTTCATTAACTGTAGAATTTCTAAGATAGGAAGTGATTATGAATTAACCATGGAATCACTGAGTCATTCACTGTAGAATTCTAAGTCAAGGATGCGATTATTAATTAACTATAGAATCACTATTTCATTAATCATCAAACGGATAGTATAGGAGGTGTATAACCATAGAATAATTCATAGTACAGCTAAGGGAGAAAGAGTCTTGCCCATTGAAATGCGACAAAGTGGCAAGAATAAACAAGGAATTTTAAACCTATTTTTCAGAAATGATTATAATAAATGTATCTTTATGTGTACTTCAAAACAAGTTCAATTTTTTTCATCTATTTTTTGAAGGAACTTCATAGCCAGACCATCAATATATATTAGAAATAATCCATATGTATTAAGACTGTGGCACACTCCCTCATTGTCAGTTCTTTACAGCAGCAGTGCAAAAAACATGTTAGCCTTGTACTGTGTCCTAGCTAGCCAGTGAGATGTGTTTGCTTTACATCGGCAGCATTCGGGAGGGGGGCCATAGGATGCCAAGACTGACGCACCGCACCTGATTGGAATTCTGCCATGGCCGGCAGGCTGTCGCTACGTGTTTGAGATCTAGGGGGGGGGCGTGCTGGGGCATCGCCAAGGGATGCTAAATGGAAGTGATGGGGGGTGGGCACTCCAAGCCGGCTTGACTGCTGCGTCTTGCTAGCGGCAGTGTAAAGCCGCACACCCCCACCCACTGCCCCCCCCCCCCCCCACACACACACACACACACACTATCACACGTGCAAATTAATCTCTAATGCAGATCACAGGCAGAAGGGTTCACTGAATTTCTTTGACACAGGCTTTGTTTTAACTACTATAGAAAAACACAAACAATGAATTACTTGATAATATTGTAGTCCACTTATGTTGTAGTTGAATCCCTTATTTTATATTATGCTGACTTCTTAATTTTTGTTATTTTTAAGCATGGTGAGAACAATGCTTTGTCACAACAATTCCCCTTGGGACAAATAGTTTACCATTTTTTCTGATATATAGAAACTTGTTTGTCTTTCATTTTAACAATAGCCTATACCAGTTTATTTTTTTAGAATTAGAATTCAGTGATTATTGTTAACAAACCACAGTGCACAACAACGAAAAGTGTCCTCTGTATTTAACCCATATGTGACTTTTGTGACATAGCAGGGGGCAGCTAATTCAGCACCTGGGGAGCAGTGCTTGGGGACTGTACCTTGCTCAGGGTACCTCATTGGTGATTGGCTGGTGGGGGATTCGAACCTGCAATCTTTCGATTACAAGTGCGCTTCCCTAACCCACAAGCCACCACTGCCCACTGCTTTATTTTTTTTAAACACAAATGAAAGTCTTTTGTTCTAGATTTTGGTTTCATCCTTTGGGTGCATAATACTCAAGGTTTCCTCCACAGTAACAAACCACTGTTCGATCTGAATAATGAAGTGGGCGGTTTGAGTGCCCTGCAAAGCTGGTGACAGGATTACACCGCCAGTCTTCTCCTTCTGAATATGTGACAGTGTCTGGACGAACAAGAGATGTGCTTGCCCTTTTCCGGTTCCTCAGCGGAGGTGCCGCTGGGCCCGGCTTCTATTAAGCGGCTGACGAGTGTAGAACAGACCCCCACGGAGTTGAAACGTTTCTCTCAGTTAGTGATTGATTTATACCCAAAACTAGTGAAATGACGTATTGGGCAAATGATGAATTCACTCATATCAATGAGTGAAGAGAGGAGCTCTAATCGCCTCGCGTTGCTCAAGGGAGCAATCTCCCAAACAGACACCTCTATGAGGATACCGGTTCCCACTCCGATGAGCCGAGCCCGGGGGGCCAGTCATCATCACCAGTTTAACGCATAATTTATTCCAGGCCTACCGGATTGGACCATTTCTGTCCGTCGCTGTCATTTGAATAGGAGGCCCCGCCCAGTTCAACATTTCACTCAACCCTCAGCAACAATATCCATTGTGCCTGTTTATTTCCATCTTCTATGGATGCTAGGGGGAGAGGATTTTAAAGAGGTCCCTCTTTCCCGTGTCTGTCACACAGACCTGTTAACAACCCGCTCAAACTGGAGCAGAAAGAGTATGAGCAGAGTCTGTAGACATCGGTAGAAAGTCAGATAAACAAACCTATAAATAAACAAACAAATAAAGCGACATTTGAGAGTAAAAAAAAATATTTAATGGCTTCTACTTGTTCAGGTTTGTTTGGCAAGGTGGGGAATGCATGTAAAGGTGTCTGCTGATAGATCCCAGCTTCATGGCCTGATAAACAACAAAAGTCAATATTTCACTTTGATGCCACTGAAGAAATGATTGTCAGGCATCTCCCTTTTGCTGCCTCTCTCTCTCTCTCTCTCTCTCTCTTGCACTCTCTCGCTCTCCTGTTATCACCCCCCACAAATAAATGAATCTTTACTCTGGTGCATTCTGATGGCATCCTGTGTTATACAGTGTGTCTTATCAGCTCTCATCAGGAAAGATGGGCCTCTTTTACCGCATAGAGGCCGCGCGCCGTCACAGCGTCGTATTTCACTGCGCCGAGACCGTTTACGGCAAACCAGCGCAAGCATTCCAATGCGGTTAAATGAAAATGCGGGGAGCGCAACTAAAAGCCTTTTCATGCCGTTTTGCTACAGGTTATAAACACTCACAAAGTGGGAAAGGAGAGCTTCATTTTTGTTTAAAGGGAATTCTCCCCTCGTGGGTGTTGACAGGAAAGGACGCTTTGTACTCCTGCGGAGAAGAAGGATGCCGCCTTGCCTTTTGTCATCTTTTGCTCCTGTCTTTCCCTGTGCTTGTCTCCTATTGCCCCAATCTCCTACTGCCCCATCTTATAATCTGTTCTAAGGACATGATTCTATAACCCCTCCCTACAGACTGCAGGTTGGGTAGAATATAGTCCGTACTCCAAAGTGTAGTGTATAGAAGAACTAGAAAATTCAATAAACTTAAAGTGAAATAAAAATAAAGTGAAACCAAAAAGATAAAAGTGGCTACAGATATATTAACAACAGCAATCTCAACAAACTCACATTCAGGCCATGAGGACTGTAGAGAGAGCGCCCCCGCAGGCCGTCACTGTATCCTGCTGTCTGACTGATAGCATGGCGTAGGGTATCCACCTGGGGTAAGAAAGAGGACCGTCAAACCCGTCTTGTCATTGAATGGTTGGACCGCTGCTCATGCACGTGGGACTCTGTCCTACTGACTAATGCTGTGTCCTCACATGACAACACCAACGAATGGGATGTCAATGGTCAGTCCGCGTGCTTAGTGGAATTTCTCTCTTTTGATTGTGTTTCCGATCCCCATTTCAATGGCTCCTCTTCCACTGGTCACACTCTGCTGCCAGAAACTAGTGCAACTTAAATCCCTCAACTGCATAATTTCATGCCTAAAATCTTGTTTACCCAGAATATGAAATTATGGCATTAAATACCAACAGTCTTGGTGAGCTTCCAAACTCACAAATTTGTCCCTGCAATGTGCACTTCTTAAACTTGTCAACAAAGCTGTTCTTGTCAAAATGAGTCAGACTGTAGCTTTTGTTGTGACTCAGTTTTCCCAGCCGAAAGCGTTTCTGCAGCGGCTGTGTGGTTCGGTCGGTACTCTGCTAAACTCTAAAGTAAACATATAAAGGGTGGGACTGGGAATGGGAACAGGAGAGGAGAGAAAAGCCGACGTGGTGAATCCCTACCCACAATCCAAGCAGATTCAAAAATAATAAAGTGTTAAATTATGAATCATAAAAATACAAATGTCACGAGCTGTTATTTATTGGCAAGTGTGTTTGCCGCTGAAGGTATCCGGCTTCATTTTATTCTGTTTGTTTTTTTTCTCTTCGCCGCAAAATGGTGCCCGATGGAATTATGCATAGTAACTTGTAACCTGAAGCTTCCCAGGTTAAGTCGTGTGACACGATTCTTGTTATGGTGCCTAAAGTACCAGTAGAATGTCTGACTAAGTCGCTTTGAATAAAAGCACCAGCTAATTAATAATTAGAAGGAAAAAAAAACAAATCTATCAGCAAAAACTTGGAGAGATGCAGCGAGTGGGCCCCTGCTGAGGGGCCGTGGGGTTGTGCGGGGCTCCTACCTGTGACTGCACCCCCGCCGCCACCTGAACGCCCGGATACGAGTCCCCGTTCAGGGTCGGCATGCTCATGAACATGTCCCCAGAGTTTGGGAGGTTAAAGGAACCAGAGGAACCTGGAAGGGAAAGATGTAAGTGACTAAATAAAAGGAGGAGAGAAGGAAGGAGGGAGAGACAGACAGACAGAAACGCTGAAGGTGGGGGGGTCCCATGAAGAGGCAGCGAAGAGGGGAACGAGAGGGTTCACAGGGAGCATGAAAGAGTCGGCAGATACTTTTACTCAAAGCGACTTTAAATTGCATACAGACCCACTGTGATCACTAAACGTCTCCTAAAGTCAGAGGCAATTCTCAGATTTTTTTTAAGGTCTGGGGCATAGGAGGGGCCAACCTTTCCATTAGCCAATGATAAGTTTTGAATCAGTGAGTGACGGGGCAGGGGCATTCCACATATCAGTCAGCTTTCAGCCATGGCCAGTGGCCCCGCCCCTGTATACACCCTTGCCTGAACAACTGAATGGACAGATCAGGAAAGTGACAGAAGACGATCCTAAGCTGCCTTGTTAACTGATGCCCAGAGCACTGTTTAACAGGGAAAATGATCTGAAATGAACCTTAACAGAGACATTTTATGCTTTGGGAAGAAAAAAAACTCAAAGTTATTATTTTTTTTTTCAAATGAGCTATCTCTTGTATAAGGTTACATGCTTCAGAGGTTTTTTGTAGGGACTGGACCCAGAAAACATCCAATACCAGTAAACATGCTGGTTAGAAGGGTTCCTTTGCTCTCAGCTGAATCCAGCTGGAAATCCTCGTCTTTCATCTGGAAGCCTGCAGCAGGAGACAGTGTGGAGAAGGAGACCAGGTCAGGGATCTTTAGCGCGGCTGCATATCAGTGGTGACACATCCAAGGGCACCTCACAGTCATTTGTTGACCCTGCTCCACTTCATAATTCCAAGTGTTTCTCTTGGTTTACACTTTGGGTTTTGCTTTTATTCGTGAGTTTTTATTTATTGTTTATGCTTTTGCTGCTTTTCATGCCAAAAATTATAGCTCAAAAATTCCACGGCAATAGCTGAAAGATTCGGTTCTGTTCTGGATCAAACACACAGAGCTGTAATGGGATTACACTACAAGTAATTACAGAAAAGTTCTAAAGCAGCAGGCCGCAAGATCATGTCAGCCCTGATCTTTTGTTCGTTCTCATACACAAAAATAGATTTACGTTGTGGTTTGTTCTGGGGGGGGGGGGGTATGGGGGGCGACAGATTTTGCTGTTCCAGTCTCAATTGTGAGATATTATATTAGTGCTGGGGATTATTAGTTCAATGAAGCGCTTAGGTGCTCAAAAACAAGGATCAGCACAAAAAAAGATCCCCAAGAATGAAGACCTGTGTGGAAGATCCATGGTGCTTCACTGGGGTGGGGTGTGAAAGGGAAGCCTTCCTTGCTCTACCTCTGTGGAACATGGGATCTATATTCTAGGTTTGCAATTATGTATGGCTGACATGAAATGGGTGGAGCCAATGATGCACGAGGCCACACCTACCGGGGTTGGGTGTGCTGGGGGAGTTGGCCTGGCTGTTCTGCACAGCGGCAGCCACAGCGGTCTTGGCAGCGTACAGGTTGGCCTCCTCCTGGAACTTGCCGATGTTCTTTTTGTACCGGATCCGCTTGTTGCCAAACCAGTTGGACACCTGGGAATCAAAAAGGAAATGTGGGTGTCATGGCCTCAGGT
Organism: Brevimyrus niger; assembly: GCA_015164015.2. Taxonomy (NCBI): domain Eukaryota; kingdom Metazoa; phylum Chordata; class Actinopteri; order Osteoglossiformes; family Mormyridae; genus Brevimyrus; species Brevimyrus niger. Next base: position 7,621,782 of record JAABNY020000119.1, on the reverse strand, counting down.
ATGGAGCAGCCCCTGCCAATGACATGCTTTTGATTTCTTGGCCCCCATAGAAAGGTGATCCCCCCCCAGCCCCGAACTGATTGCAGTGTAACATCAAGGCAGATGGCATCACGCTAACGCACTTGACGCCATGTCGGTACCCCAGCTTAGCGCTAATCACGCCGTCCAGCATACGGCTGGCAATAAATCACCCTCTGTTTAATAAAAAATTATAAAACAAGTCACCAAAAAGCATCGGGATTGTGATGAAAGCATGCAGCCGCTCCCAAGACCGGATGGCGCGGCCCTTGGGAAACACACCGTTCCTTTGTTCCCGGGCATTAACAACCTTGGCCACCCGTCTATGCCTGGAGATCAGGGACGTGCAGATAAATACGGGGTGGGGTCACAGT
>JAABNY020000119.1:7602344-7613506 GCA_015164015.2 Brevimyrus niger | reverse complement strand
CTCAGTCCCCCCACCTCTCCCAGGGCCCATGTGACCCCCACCACCAGGTGGATTCCAACAAAAGATTACTGTTTGTACTGCAGAAGATACTAATTTAGCCCAGCTAAGAACAAAGCACGCTTGATTGTGGCCAGTTTTCCAGAAGGTTCTGCACTGGCAGTCGGCTGTGTGGCCCAGGCGGCCCAGCCAGGTCTCACTCAGCCTCCCCTCTTTTGACTCCTCGCCGCTTCAATTTCACCAAAGTCTAATGAATGAAGCCGCTTAGGCACCTGCTGCAGACGAGGGGGGGGCAGCGAGGAAGCTGGTGCCACGTCAGGGTGATTAAACAAGTACCATAACGCTTGTTTGCCATCCGAGGCCAAAAATCTGAAAGAAAATTCTGGCCCACGAATCCCTGAAGGATGAAAGATCCAAAATCCATAATCCAATGGTGGCTGAAGGATGCCATCCAGCTCGTAAATCCGGCGTTAATATTCGGCCGTCCGCAGCGCTAAAGAGCAGGAGATTAGCGCATGGCGGCCGCTCCCGTCTCCAGGTTGGCACGGTATCTTGGCAATGGTGGCGGACCAAGTGCCAGGCCCAGGGTGCCCGATCCAAGGCCAGGAGCGACAGGTGGGCCAGAGAGAGAGAGAGAGAGAGAGAAACGGGGAACAGGCCCCGGCAGCTCTGCCAGCACAAGGTCCCAACGCCAGCAAGCGAAACCAAAACAGTTCTTATCCACCTTTATTCCGTTTCTACATGATTTTGCGCCCAGGCTGAGCCAAATCAATCTGAGTGGCTTCCCGGCAAACCCACCCCGGTCAGCATATACCGCAAGCCCGGGGCGTCTCTCTCAACAGCGACACGAGCTGTCCGCCGTCAGGCTTGATGGGACGGAGGGGATGGATTGACAGACCCGTCACCGCCACTCAGCATGGCCCAGGGTCACACTGGCTCCGTTCCAGCTAAATATACGTCCGGTACAACCGCACGGACGCCGGCGAGTGTCGCCCAAGCTCGTCGCGGTCTTGTCGTTTACCGCCGGGTCCAGACACTCCAGCAAAAACACTTAGGAGGCCCGTCCAGCTGCACGTTTTCGTCACACAATCTTTCATCTCCATGATTCTACACATGAAACACGGTCCCCCATTTCTCACAAACTCAGGTGGGGAATTTTCCCGAACCCCCATGCAACCCAATGACCCTGTGTGGGTGTAGATATATGGTTATTAAACATGCTTCAGGTGTTTATTTAGCAAAAACGATACGAGCATAACCAGTCATCACCTAATGTGAAAAGACTCCAGCTATGACATGTTTAAAGTATAGACTGTGATACACTTTCGTTTCTCAATTCTTTCTCATCCATTCCAGCAACAGAAAGCGTCGTAAACTGGCCAAACTGGCCACAAAGGGCAAATCCACGGGAACGGGGTAGCACAGCCCCCTGTCCCAGACGCTGCTCAGCTCCTGCCCTTCCTGCCCATGAATGATGGGTTTCTGTTTCAGAGACCGGGAGTGTGTGTATGTGTGTGTCAGTGTGTGTGTGTTTGTCAGTGTGTGTGTGTGTGTGCCTATGTGTGTGTGTGCCCATGTGTGTGTCAGTGTGTATGTGTGTGTGTCATGCGCGTGTGCATGTCTGTGTGTGTCAGTGTGTGTGTATGTGCGTGTGTGTGTGTGTCAGTGTGTCTTAGTGTGTATGGAGCCCCTGTAAATCTTCTCCCAGTGATATGAACTTGGCTCCCCGTCCGGGACCATAAAAGTAACAGAAGACCTTTTGCAGGATAGTCTTTGCTAGTGAGTTTGGCTTTAACCCCTAATTCCAGTTCATCCACTCCATCTTCCCCCGAGACCTGCAACAATCAGCTCTTTGTGTGGGTTACCAGGTACTGGGGTAGCCAGGGACTTTAACCTGCGGCTGATGGACTGTAGCCTCAGCTTTCAGGGGGAAAGTTAATTAAGCTTTCATTTTAAAATAAAACCAGGCACTTCTGCTGAAAAATATTTTGAATTAGGTACAAAAAGTTTAACCGAACCCAAAGGCTGCTTTATGCGCATGCGTTGGCTGTTTTGTGAAACTTCTTGAAGGTACTACAGATATCCGGGTCAAAGCCGGGCCTGTGATTTCACTGAGGGATTCTGGGTTGCTGCAGCGATAAGCGTCAATGATGTTGGCAGGGCGTACAATTACAGTTTCGGATGTGCACTTTCAACCGATGACCTGTTTCTGAGAAAGGTCTGTCGGAGAGTTGATCTCCCGCTCCCTGCATCCGAGATCTGAGCCGGACCACTCCTGCCTACAGCATTCCCGCCACAATACACTTCTGCCGGGCTTTTCACAGACAACCTGGCATCGTCCCCATGAAATCCACCCTGGGGTCCTGGCCCTGATCCGGCTCCCACTCAGCCTCCTCCGCCATCCTCAGTAGAGCATGTTAACCTTTAGCCCACTAGCTTGTTTACGTCTCGGTCGGGGCGTCGCCGCGGGAGACGCCGAAGGCCAGAAGGTGGCGACGCAGCGCCCGGCAAGAAGACCTGGGCCCCTCCAATAGAAACGGGTGGACGGCGGCCTCTCACTGCGCAGAAGCTGGCTGTGCCTTTAGCGCCACACGCTGGGCAAGCGTGAACCTGTGCGTATCCGTCCGCGTGGCCTCTGCGTGTCTCTCCTTGTTCTCCTAAATAGCAACGCGTGTTCTCTCCGGGGCGTGAACAGAGCCACCTGGGTGTATCCGTGTTCGCGCACATCGGTATGCGCAGCGGGAGGGAGACGCGTCAGACTACCGGACAGATTCCAAATTGATATTTTTTTTGGGGGGGGGGGGGGTTAAGAGAAATAATGACATCGTTCTAATTAGTGTGCACGGCCATCTGAGCACGCTCGCCTGTGAAGACTGTCAAAGTGTTCCAGCTTCCTGTTTCTCTGCTCGCAGGAAATGAGAGAAAACGAGGAGCGGGCGGCAACGCGGAGTCTGCGGGGTCGGCGGGGTATCGACCCCCGGGCCTCTCTCACGCCGCGCCTCTGCCGAAATGTCTCTCCATGCCAGCTAATTGAAAGTGGACTGATTAACTGTCAATACCTGCAAAGGTCATCCCTATTAAAGCAGCCAGTGTTTCTAGAATAACAATGGCCAGAGGAGAATGGAGGCAGCCCGGCAACTGGAGTTAATGCACCTGCGGCACAGATCTGTCTTCTTGTGTACCAACAGCGTGTCTTTCTTACCTTTAGCTTTATTCTTATTATTCACCCCCCCCCCTCACCAGTAGCTGAGTGATAATACAGTCAGGTGCGCTGGCACTGGACTGAATTGCTCTCGGAATACACCGGAAGCCTCTTACAAAGAATCCAGTAAGGGAAGATGTCTTCAATCTTGGTTTCACACGGCGATGTGTCTCTTTTCCCATGAGCCTCTGCCAGAGACAGACAGCTTGGTGAGGGGGGCTGGGGGGGATGGGAGGTCAAACCCAGCTCCTTGAAGACATTCCAGGAGAGCCCGCCAAGGTGAGTCTTGGTCCAGATGTCTCCATGAAACTCAATGCTTGCTGCCATGGAGACTTTGGGCCAGGCATATCAGAACATGAATGCGGTGGGCATGGGAGTGGGGGGAGGCGGGGGGTTAAGGTGTCAAGGTGACATCATCAAATGGTAAGCTCATCATCGACATCATATATGGGCTTCTGTTCTTCTGCTTCTTCTGTTTCTGTTCCACTAACTCTTCCACTTCCTATTCTTAGGAAAGTGGAAAATGAGCAGACTGGTGAACAAGCCCAACCTCCACAGTCCAGTTCCAGATCCAGAATCCTACTGGAATCCTCTCCAAACCCCCCCCCCCCCACCCCCCCCGCCCCCCCCCCCCCCCCCCCCCCCCCCGCGATCCTACCATTCTTATCCATCTGCGGCTGCTTTATCTGGCCATTTGTTAACATTCATCACTCAATCTGCTGTCACTGCTGTCCGTCGACCGAACATCTCAACAGTAAGTGCCAAGCCCTCACGAACCAACACATAAAGCAGAAGAACTGATGACGTCCACAGCCGCAATCATGTCGGCTCTCTCATTCATTCCGAGTCGGCTTGTGTCGGGTTGTTTTTTTTTTTTTTTTGATTAAGCTTACAAATACACACCAACACGCACACTGGCGAGGGTCGCGATTCCATAATTACGCCTCTCCAGGGCATCTCAAAATGGATCCTGCTGTTTGCATGCGAGGCCATTAGAGGAACGAGACGCCGGCAATGAAATTGTCCCTTCATGTTTCCACGTCGGAAGGAGCCACTCGGCCTCCCTCTAATTCTCCCTCATTTTTTTTTTCTCGCTCTGTCCCCGTCGCATGACGGCTGATTTCCATCCGCGCTGAAAGGTATTGCGATTCTTTATTCAGACCCCAGGCAGGATATGCAAATTCTCTACTCACAGCCTCTTACAAAACAGCCACAGGCTACTAATCTCCTCTCTGCTGTTCCCCCCCCCCCCCGCCGCCTTTTTTTAGAATGGCATAATTAGGTGGTGTGGATGGTGATGGTGCGGTACCAGGCCGCCAAGGCCTGGGTGCAGCCTGCTGGCCTGACAAATAAGCCACCATCTCACCCAGAAAGGGCTCCGGTGCTACTTGCCTGAGCAAACGAGAGGACCAAGCCTGGGAAGATCACAGCCCGATCACAGTGACAGGACAGGGTCTACGGGGGCCCCTGGGGACACAACCCTGACCTTCTCTTTTATCCTCAGCAGCTAAGTCATCACTAGAGGCCCGACATTTGCGACCCAGAAGGTTATGAATTCTAGTCCCAAGTTCAGGCTCACTTCTCAGCATTGCGTCCACCACGCATGTACGTAACGCAAACTACTCCAGCGAGACCCTCCCGCTTCACGTGACAAAGCATGTTGGTGAAAAAAAGGCATCGGCTCAAGTAGCTGATGTTCTACTGCACTGCGTAGTGAGAAATCACACAGCGCAGCCTGGCCTGCTCTCCTAAACACAGCCAATGCATCAACGCCCGTTCTTTCATATTCATATTAATTAATATTAAAGCATATTAATATTAAATAATATTGAATACTATTAATATTAATCAATTTTAAATAATGGTAACTCCTCTAAATGATCTGAGATAAAGAATTAGAGTAATGAGGATTACAATCATCATCATCATCATCATGAAATGAAATAAAACATAATTTCAAATCAGACCATTGGTTGGCACAGATATACATTTTTTCAGGTCATTTTATCCTCAAATAAAGTTTTTTCTTTTTTCTTCTTTACTTCATTGCTTCGGCAAATAGCTGTTTAGTATGTAAAGTGCGTGCAGCCATGACAAAACTGTGGTTGTGAAGGGGTGTGGTCACAACAAGGTGTTGCCGTGCAGGGGTGGGGTCAATCGCTAATCACTCCTAGCTCTCAGAGATGTGTTGTGACCCTGAAGCAGGCATGACTTAGAGAGGCGTGGCCTTGTCTGGAGGCGTGGCCTTGTCTGGAGGCGTGGCCTTAACTGGCAACCGATACCTTCCGTGAAGGTGTGGTTTAAAAGCAGGCCTGGCTAGCTGGGGTACAGAGTGTGGGGGGGTGGGCACAGGAGAGAGAGATAGGGAGGCTGGGGTTCAGGCAGAAGGGCTTGTCAGCCCCTCAACTGGATCTGGATAATTAGACACCAGGTTAATGAGCGCAGTGGCTCCAGGAGGCAGTTTGTTACTTTATTTGAGTAATTAATGATTGTGTGAGTGTGGGTGCATCTGCAACACTGACTGAGCTTCCAGAAACTGCCAGCCTGACTAGACGCTAAAATTGATTGCATATATAACAGATTCGCTGGTAGGAGAAAGAGGAGAGTCAACCAAGGCATAAAGGTTCCTGGCACCAGGCTGATCCTCAAGAAGAAGGAAGACGGAGAGGCTGGAAGTAACACAGCGGCCGGGGAGGCAGAAAGACGAAACGGCCGTCGAGCAGCCGGGTGGAAGGGAAGCAGCACGGCCCTCATCCGCATACAGGAAGCGGCGCTGCTTACACCCCGACTGCTCCGTGGCTGGTGTCGTCTTCCGGGCTCTTTCACTGGCATTCCATCCACGACCGTCTCATGTTCCGAGAAGCTCAGGGAGAAATGTGACCTCGAAGAACTTTCTAGTGTCCTGTTATAACCCAGGACCGTCATTCCTCCCCTGATGTTTGTCTGCTACCTGCTTGTACATCATAATACTATAAATCCTGAAGGACCCTGTTCCCCTAAGCATCACAGTAATATAACAAAACAAAATAAAGAATTACCTGATGTTAAGGATCTTGTCTAAGTCGGTCTTGGAAATCGCCCAGGGCCCCCGGGGACCAAAAAATTCTTTGTGTCTGACGCCAAAGATCATTTAGTCACAATCCATCCAAACCTCAGAGTCACAGACGTAAAGCCCAAACCAGATAAGAGCGTCCCCTACAGTGTAACGTTAGTATTACACTTCTAATCACATAGCCGAGCTTTACCTGGCTTTGATGGTTTGTCCTCAGAGAGACGGAGGGGCAATGTCTTAACTGGAAACCAGCTGCCTGTGCTACCAGCGCTTCTCCCCATCCCAGTTCCATCTTCCTGTTTGCCATCCAAATGGGGAGGCGACGACACGCCAGTGGACTGAACGTGGAAAGGCCATTAAGTGGGCAAACATGGACCCAACATCGCGCTTATCTCCTCACACGGGTCACTGCCATGCGTGTGTATTTTCATTGTGAAAACAAGTACTTCATCTGCACAAATATTATGGCATCCCGTTCCTCTTTTGTCTCTCTTGTTTGATTTCCTCCCCTCCCAACCACCAGAGCAGCTGGCATCTCTGACGCGTCCAGCCAGTGAAAACTTCTCACAAAGTGGACAAGTCTTCCCCGGGTACCGTGGAGTGGGGGACAAATGTGTGGGGTGACATTCTCATTCTCGGGATTACCGAGGGAGACATGGGTGTGCACGTCACAAGGGAGGGCTCAGGAAAAAAAATGGCTACGTTGAATCAGAACCATTGCAGGGCCGCATTCATTTAAAGCATGGATAACTCTGGTGGGAATGGAGGGGGGGGGGGGTGCTGGTGGATGAAATGCATAAAACATCTACAGTTCATGGAAGGCAGGGGTGGAATTTGGGGGGGGTACAACTCTAGGGGGCCCCCTGCTGGTCTCCTGAAGTCATATCGACCAAATGTTCACTCCAAACCATTTACACAACAATTATGCTTAAAATATTATAATGTATAATAATATAATATATTTTAAATTTGACCAATCAATCAACCGGTGCAATAACCCCCCTCACCCAGATCAGGGAATTTTACAGACAGCAGTTCTGCCCCCTCCCTGATGGGCTTTACTGCAGGCCCCCCACACTTTGATTAGCATATTATTGAAGTTCCATCATTTTTAATTCCCTCTTGTTCCTCTTTCGACTCCAAAAAATAGCTGGAATGGCCCACTTGAGAGGGGGGTGGCTACCCACAGCAGTCTAGGGCTCCCCAAAGAAGTCAGTCTGCCCCTGAGATCTTTGGCTGTGGGGGTGTACTCAAATAATCCTGTACCCAGCCTTTGAGACAATTATTCTCACCCGTAAGCAGCAGACGACAGGGGTGACCATCCTGGTATCTGCCCAGGAAAGTGGGGCTCAATTTGCCCCCCCCATCCCATTTCAATGCACCACTGTTACAGCACACACAGCCGTCAACAAACGCTGGGCAAACACTGACTAACGGGTATCAGTCACTCAGCTCCCGGCTGCTGATTCACTGCGTTTTTTTTTCCTTCCTCAAGTGATGGAGCCCCTCCACTGACGGCTTTGTTGATCAGCCTTAGGGCGAGTGGGCAAACACATGGCTGCCGTCTCGCGTATGGCGAGACGGGGGACGCAGGGAGAGCATAAATACGATGCGGGGTACGCCCTCGCATCAGACTGAGAAAAAAATACTTGAGACCCATATTGTGACAAGATGCTTTTAGGCCATAAAGCAGAGTAATTAAACCTCGAGACAGATCGGGTTCGAATGGTGTAGTTCGGAGGACAAACTTCATCTATGAGACACGCTCCTGCTGGTAAGATCCTATAAAGTAGGCCAGTATTCAAGATCCAAGATCACATACTGGTTGTCAGTGGAACGGGCTACCTCATCTCAGGTTAATGCAAAGGCTATCCTACGCTGTAGCCTAGGGCCCTAGCAAACATCAAGGGCCCGCCACATATTGGGGGAGATGGAATGATTATTTAAATCAGCAGCACCTGAGTATCCATACTGATGTCAGCCTAGGGCCCCCAGATAACTTAATCTCACCCTGCTTGTCATCTCACTTTTCCTGCGTTGAAGGTTCGGGCTGCAGTGCTGTGTGTGTGCCAAGCTACTACAGCTTCCCTTTGACGTGCAGTATTTCCACCAGCCTGTATGAACCCATAAACTAACCCTCACCATTGTTGCACAAGTGAAAATACATGTGTGAGTGGTACACGACAGACCAGTGATCCGGTCAAGGGCTCTCCTTGCCACTCACTCCTCTGACCAGCAGTTCCAGATAACCACAACCCCAACTGGCAGATAACTGGTTATTGGGAAAAAATTGCGGATGGGTGCTGTTTTATACACGGCGATAGATCTTTGAGGGCCACACAAACAAGGAGCGAATGTGACTGATGACACATACTGCGACCCAAGGCTGGCCGTGGGACAGCACAATGATACAGTGCAGGGCGCCTCTTACGCTTGCATTAGTTCCCCTTGCGTCCTCGTAAATAAACCAGGGGCATTTGTAAAGTCAGTACATGTCGGCGAGGCGAGTCGCCAGGGACGAAGCTGCAAGGCGAATAGACGCGATAAAAAAGTGGGAGATATAAATAAACAAGCAAAGAAACAAGGGGGTCGCAGCGAAAGCACATTTTCGTACACGCCGTTGTTATTACCCAGGCGCTAAACAAACACGATCCTCACAAATCTTAAATCGCTTCAACTCCCATTTCCAAGTATAATTTAATCCCCCCCCAACACCCACCCCGCTTTTTTTTATCCAGCGACACTTGACGCTTACTCCATCGCAGTGTAATGACAGATTAAGAAGTTGTCGAATTAAATATTAAAGAGGACTGCGGGCAACTGTGAATTTTTTAAAGGAAAGACACAGATCGGAGCCAAAATGAGAAACAGAACTGCATATTTAATGCCCTAAAGAAAACCGTACATACATTTTATTCTGTGCCACATACTGCGAGACGAGGTTCGGGCTGTTCGGATATTCAACACAGATGACAGGCGCATCGCTGTCGGAATGAGCTGAGAGACTAAATCCTTCTCTTACAGGCATGTAAAACCGGCAATATATTCAGCAAAGCCAAATATCACCGAGGTTCGTTTAGTTAAATAAACCAGTTCTTAAGCCCTTTTTATATTTTGAGTTGGACATATTAAATATATTTGTTGTCTCTTTGTTGTTGATCTGAGGTATTTATTCAGAAGCACTTACATTTAATCTCATTAATATGGCTTGTTGGTTTTGTAGTAGCCTAAGTACCCTTCACCTACGTCCAGGGACTCCAGGCTCCATCAAAAATGGTGTAGTGGACGCGGCAGTACTGAACCAGCCGAAAGGGGCCACTGTTATCGGGAAGGCAAATCATAACGTCGCTCCTGGCCTTGACCACATAACATATCCCCTACAAGGAATTCAGCCACACATTTTGCCCTGGGCACAGGAATCCCTTGCTGCATCGCTGGGTAGACTTTTCATTCAACTGGAACCTTAACGTCCTTCCTCTTCACCGACTTCCAATTACAGAGAGGAGAATAATGTCTGATTTTCCACCAGTATTAAGTGTTTTTTTCCCTCTGCCTCTCACCCACCAGCTACTCAAACAGTAACCAGAACGTTGTGTTTATCTTGCTGCATGCAATTTAGGGGATGAACGCCCAGAAATACGTCCTTTTACCACCCAAGCATTACTGCACCGAGGTACCAACGGCAGCCTCCATGTTTATTAAAACCCTGACTGCTCCTCTGTAGGCTTCCCTCCCGAAGACACGCACAGGATCATCGTAACCCCTCAGTGTTACCGCATTAATATTTAATATTGCTTTGGGTAGGCACAGCTGTAGACGCATGAAGTGCCAAACAGCCTCTACTCTGACGCACACTGCATGTACTTAGAAGGAGGCAGTGACTTTATTTGGACAAATTCACTGGAACTGGAGTACTTTCGTATTACAGCCTTCTTCCGTCGTCCGGCATGTTCAGGGTATTATTTAAACCACTCGGCACCGCGTTTCGCGTACTGGGGGATTTGTATCCAAACGAAAAGCAGCTGGAGATACACGCCCCGTTATTCCCAACATAACAGGCAGCCTTCATAAAACACTAAATGCGATCAATCTTTTTTTCCTCATCATTTATTTCCCACCAAGGGAAAATCGTCTGTACGGGGCGAAAAAGGGGAATCGCAAATCTGTCTTAGACTGAGCGCAGCGAGCGTCCAGCGTTAACACGGTCGCATTTATTTTACTTATGGGGTTGCAGAACCTGCTGACCTTGTCACTTGGGCAGTGCCGCTCTAAATCGAGAAGGAAAAATAAAAAATAGAGGAAGGAAAGAGGAAAAAGAAAGATCCCATTTTATTATTTCATCAGATCATTTGACGCGACAGCATTAATATCAACGCACCATTTACAGAGAAATAACTAGACAAAATGACATTATATTCCTATAGGTCTACAGAGTTTCAGAAAAATATACATACATACACTGCTCTCTTTCTATATGTGTGTGTGTGTGTGTGTCTATATATATATATAATATATATAATATATGTATATAATAATATATATATGCACACACACACACACACATGCAGGGCTACGTGACAGCATTTCTAAATCTGTGTGAAAGCAATATCTTACATGGTGAAATATTTCCACGTACCTTCATGTTATCAGAGTGTTTTCAGGCGACATAATGGAAGATACGGCGCATCAACTTTTTCATCAGTATATATAAAATAGGAAGCAAATGCGACAATGTAACATCTTTTTTCTAGGAAACTTAAGAATTAATGAATTCATTTTTTCCTGAGGGATGTTTACGCTCGTTTTATGGTAGCTGGAGTCATTCCAGAACTGTCTTTCCCCCCCCCCCCCCCCCCCCCCCCCCCCCCCCCCCCCCCCCCCCCCCCCCCCCCCCCCCCCCCCCCCCCCCCC
>JAABNY020000119.1:7561835-7574372 GCA_015164015.2 Brevimyrus niger | reverse complement strand
CATTTCAAAATTGTTGTGTTTAAACTTTAAAAAAGAAATACCCTTCAAAAAATAGGATTACTGGAGACGAAAACAATATACCGAGCAAACATTCAAATAAGGCTTTAATAAAATTGAAGCAATATCTTTTAATTACGGACAAAACTCTATACGTGTAAAGTTAAGCACTACAGGTGGTCTTATGATTCAGAGTAGCAATCTACAGTTAAAAATCTCAGCGTGAGCACTTTTAAACACTTATTAAGCACTTTGTTAACACTCTCCACTCACAGTATTTCTCTCTATATATGGAGGTGTTTTTTTCTAGATAAATGTGCTTCCATGTGCTGTTTAAAACTGCTTCAATAAAATAACCGAATGTGTACACTGTAGTCAGGGAAAATGTAACAGATTTATATCTGTTAATTTAAGGAGACTCGTGATTCATTTTTCCAGAAAATTTGGTTCTCCAGAAAATGTAAGTATATTGTATATATCGCACTTATACATTTAACTGTATATATGTAGGCCTATCATTTTCATTCAGATGTTAAAATACCCAGTACTTATCTGAGAAATAGTCCATAATCAAAAAAATCATAAATAAAAATAGTATTAAGACAAAACTAGCGCAATTTGTTGCATATATATGATACCAGCGACACTTGAACTGATATTCTGATATACATATAAACATCCACATAGCCCAAATCAAGACCGTACAGTGTCTATATACTGTCTGCCTGTAGAGATAAGGAAGGCAATGTGAAACTCATCATCAAGATAAGGTAAAATTCTATTACTTGTCAGGAAAACGATTCACACTGTGGACAACAATGTACGACTCCACCAGCACTGCGACCACCACTAAAGCGAGATCCTCTCTCTCTATCTGCTCATCCACCCCCCCACCCCCCATTCTCCCCCCAGTCTTCGGCCTAGCGTCTGGCGGCTTATAGTCGTTGCTACGGGCTGTCGCCCCGCGGCTACAGCGTTTAGACACCATTTTCCCAACTCCTCTCCAAAGCTCGCACCCCCCGCCGTTCCTAGCAGACATAAAAGACACCACGCACCACCGGACCCCCAGCAACCCAGAAGTTCATTACGTTTTTATAATCTTCTCCGAGTGTATGTCTAGTGTCACGCAGCTTGTAAACCCGCAATACTACCATGGACACCGCTGCACAGAGAAAACACGCAAACGTGGTGTAACTGCTGTTACTTTGTTTTCATCCGCAGCAACATACCGTTGGGTCCATTTACACAGCCGGGTAATTGCTCGCGTCCACTCAGGTGAAGCGGTTAACTCGAGTCCCTTCTGGGAATTGAACTAGCAACCTTCAAAGTTCAAGTCCATGGCTTTAAACGTCCATGATTCGATGTGGTCGGAATAACATACACTTCCAAAAAGAAAACGTGAACACGCGGAGCAGACCTCAATAAATGAGCCGCACTAGCCGCATTACAACTTTGACAGCCTGTTAACCGCCTGTACTTTATTCCCTTAAAATTATAGAGGAAATAAAAAATGAACTGCAAAAGTAATAATAATACCTAATTGAGAACTAAAACTACGAGTTGAAATTGGACAATCCAACAATCCAAAAAATATTTAGGATCAAGCAAGCTTGGAGTTTATAAGTCTGCTGACACCAGAGTTTACATTGCCTGTGTAAAATCCGTTAAATCATTTATAGCTAAATCCTGATTAGCGCACAATTTAAAAAGAAATTACTAAGACAGTAAAAAAAACATCCACTATGGGTTACAGAGAACAATCCTAGTAAAACTGTAATAACAATAAAACGGCGGAAGCGTGTTTTTTAGCCTAAAACAGGCTTTGTTGGTTGTTAACTTCGGGTTTATTGGAATGATATACTTTTACGGTTATGACCTGAACGGACTCACATCCCCAACATGTGGTCTTGCAAATTGAAATAAGATTAGTATTTAATGTGATATCAGTCTGTGTGTAGAAGAAATGCGTGTGTTTATTTAAATTACAATCTAAATTTTGTTAATTCAGGATATTTCGAATAATTTTATTTCTACCAAGAAATAAAACAACGTGAAGCCGCAAACTTTTTCTTGCTTGTTGCCCGTGATACAGGTTGCTGGTCAGTCATCGTCTTTGCTGACGTCGACAGCGCCAGTTTTGCAAGGCCGGGTAAAATTACCGTGGTACAGTATCCTCGAAATCCAGAAAATATCCTTGCAACTTGTACAGAAATGATCAACTACTCTGTTGCTTAAATGTTGCAATGATTGGACTGCAGCAATTATAGATTTAGATTTAGTGTTTAAAACTCAGATATTTGCAAAGTGCTTAACCGAAAAAGGCCAGTTTGCTTCGTCTCCTTTTATAAAGTAATGGTTGCTTCCTTCTCTGTACTTAGAGTCTATTCATTCCACCGTAGCAAAGAGACGTTCATAAATCACACTGTAAACTTCGTGTCTGAGATTTAAAAGGTTCGGACTGCACTTGGGCTCTCGTGGCTCTGAGTTAAATCTAAAACGCCGCGGTGCTTTTTCACCGCTTTAATAATGCAAAGTCTTCATACACGTCGATGGCGCAATTTCTGGTGGTATTTCCATGCTCACCTTTCAAGTCTGATGTTCAATAGGTCTATCAAACAGAAGTATGTTTACTCTAAACTTTACTACAGGCCAACTCTAAACATATTAACAAGCCTACTACGCAATGTTCAAAACTTACAAAAATACTGAGATAAAATAAATATTTTTGTTGACGTAGATGCGACGATTACGAAACGTACAGTTCTAGTAGGCAATATTTTAAATTGTGAACAGCAGCAGTTTGGCCTGAATTACCTTATCAGAATTACCATAAAGATATTAACCCATATCCCATTTTCGCATTACAAGATTAGTTATATTTAGAAGTAAACCGAACGGCACTAGAAATCTTAGGCAATGTTTCGGTCCCAATTTTTTTTTTTTTTTGTATCAGGGCAACTGACGCTTTGCTCACGGTAAACCGGTTAATATCACGCTAAATGGCGTCGTCTTAGCGCATTTCGGAAATAACGCGCATAAGAAAATGCGTGTCACCCCCGTTTCCTTCTCGTGTCACCGGCTGTTCATGAAATTAGCTGTCAGTGTGGAGGGAATCTGAATTTCAGCACCCCCTTGTCTTCGCAGGCATCATGGTCTTGCTGCCTTTCGGACGCTGACCACCACATCTACCTCCACGGAACCAGGGGTCATCACCACGGCGAATTTTGACGGACGTTTTAATAAAAAACGCATTTTTAAAACCAAGGATAGGGTATTAAAAATGTAGCCTACGTAGTTTTTTTTCTTAATCAACACATTTTTCCACGGACATAAACGAGTCTTGTCACGGGCACGTTTGTCCGTGTAAGGACAGCCTGACAATCCCTGGTTTGAACAGACCAAAGACTGAGGTTTGAATTGTAAGATAAAACACTGGAACATCAAATAAAATAAAACAACGATGGCGTTGTGCATTTGCTTTTTGAAGACTTCCTCTAATACCAACTATCTATCTCCCCAATTTTCATACAGTAAAATGAAAAACTTAAAACTCTTACCTGTTTTCTCTTTTATCTCACAGAGCACACTGAAGAGTGCCGGTTTCATTCTGTGGCAGTTCAGTCCATGTTTCCTGTTTCAGTTTAAAACAAAACCAATAATATACAGATAAAGATATACAGCTACAACCTCAAATGAGTTTAATACAATGGATTCTTAATTTAACCGCTGTGGGTGTCCATAAACTGCGGTCAATTCAAACCTCACAATTGTATTCTTGCATCGGTCTACGCGAAGCACTATACTAAAAAGACAATTGCCAACTAGATGTGAAATTAAGTGTTTTAGCTAACTTTAATTGCAGTATACCTAATATAAACCTGCAGGTTTTAGTTTAAAGAAGCAACTCTACATGTACTCTCGTTCAGGAGAAAGTATACGATTTTTCAAAGTGGCCGTTTGTACTTACTGACTGAGAAAAAGCCCAAATTTACACATTTCTCAACAGATTAGCAATCGGTATAGGCTACTTCAATAGGATAAATATGAGACATAAAACTGATTTATTAGGTGAACTATTGAATGATCCGTCTGAGACAGCAGCAGTGATTTTACAACGTTGATGACATCACGGTAAAAATTTTCGGACAATTCAAAATTACACCAGTTGAACTTTTGGTCGAACCCAAGTCAAAAGGGCACGTAAAGGCTGAGTCGACATTACGTGGTCACGATTATAAATGCGATAGCTTGTGCTATGAACTCATTTGCTTTATACTTTTTTTTTATTTTTGGGGAAAAAAATCAGTCACCGTTGTGCATTCATTCCTGGGCGTCTGTTTTGCGAGCTACAATAAAGCGCCAATATATCAGTGTAGCTAGCACAAACCTACACAATTACACTGCTTTATGCAATAACCAATGCTTATGTGAAATAATGCATAAAAAGCACCAACTTTGCTTGCGCCTCGTCCAGACTTTGGTCAGTTATGGTCATGATTTGATGCAGAATGTCCCCGATGTCTTGCTTTCTGCCGTCGCCGTCCATGCCATCGTGTCCGAGCGGAGGTGGCAGCTGCATGCCGCCCTGCACCGCGTGTCCCGCTAGGCTGACACCGCCGAGAGCCTGCATCATCCGCGTCTGATCGTCCATAGTCTGCCGCAACACAATCAATGCGTTCTCCTCGAGCCACGGAAAAGATGATTTTGTATATATTCAATCACATGCAAACGTAATTCCTTTATGACGGCAAGAAAAACTGAATGGGAAATATTTAGATCATGTAAAAAAATAAGAAAAATACTGATGCATTTAATTACGGCAACGAGGGAAAAACGCGTGTGGAAGCAATTACTTTTTCTTAGGAAAAAAATGTCCTCGTCAAACATATAAATTCACACTTTACATTTGTGGCAGTAAGTGTCCTGTATATATAGCCTATATTCTGCTATAAATGCATAATTTCAGTATTAAAATGATAGTTTCTGCTCTTTTGATCCAGTTCGAATCGTCTTATTCGGTGTCTTGTATTAGTTCTTTACTTCTTCGCAATTTTAATATCTGTATTTTATTAATCCCGTCCTCTTCACTAAATTGTCTTGCGAACTTGTATAAATCATCTCCATTTATATAATTCGGATCCAGCACTCATGAAGACAACTGGCGTAAAAAAAGCCTTAACGGTAAATTTTAAATAAAAATGTAATTAACGCATACAACAATTTTCACAAATAGTGGCGATTTCTATCGAATTCAAAATATTGAAATTCACAAAAAAATTGAAAAAATAGAATGCATGTGAATGATTGACAATCATAGGCAATGCTGGAAAAATAATGCAGAAATGTTTTTAAAAAGTTCTTCAGGTTAAAAAACCGTAAAAATGCGTCTGCCAAAATCGATTAAACGCTGTAAAAATGCGCAAAAGGCGTATGGCCGTTGACATTTATGAGGCGAATCGTCAACCCGCGTGTGCTTTAAGTTATGTGACGGCAGTGGTACTGAGCAATTGACAATCTGCCAATAACACTCAGTCGGCGCAGACGTCTCAGAACAGGGTAAGGGGAAAAGGAGTAACCCACAAAATCGAAATCAAGGGTCCGCCCAACAGAGGGGGCGTTGAGTCCTCCGTACTGTCTTTTCCAGGAACAGAACCAACTGTAATACTAATTAAATTGTTCTTAATAACAAACTGCACGATCAGTATCTCAACAAACACCTGTCCTCTTTTACTTCGCTTGAGATCAGTGCAAAAAATACCTTCACATTAAACTCCTTGAAAACATCTCCAGTTAAGCAAAGGAAGTCAAAACCGAGTCCGCAGACTTGAAACCTCGACTATTGTTACGCTTTTCGTTTGGGAAAACGAATCGCCCGAGCTGCCCGCTTCAAAAGCCAGTGGCAATGTCCTCCACTGAGCCTTACCCACAAGGTAGACCCGAAGAAGCCATATTACAGCGTCGGGAGATGAGCGCTGCTGCGCCAATCCACGCTTTGTGGCGCTGAACTGACGGGCAAGCTTTCCTATCGTCGCGATACGTTCGTGTCTTAAACCCACCCTGAGGACCCGCTACCCTCAACGTGGTTGTGCGAATCGTCAGGGAACTTCCCATTGGCTGTTGCCAGGGGTGACATCGACCACACATGCAGGCGGCGCTGCTGTTTTCTCTTTGTCAGTTGCTATGGTAGCAGCGAGGGGCCTCGGAGCACCTTGCGGATGCAATGATACAGTGTTTACTCTGCTCTCTTCACTCGGCCTTGGGAAATAAAAACAAACTTTTTGTTGTGGGTATTTAAACGCGTTTTATTACTTTTTGTAATAATGCGCGTGTTTTTTCCCTAGCTGCATGCCTTCCAGAGAACCGTCAGCGTGCTGTCTTCGTGCTTTATGTCTTTTGTATTTCCAAAGCCAACAATGCTTCGCTGCAAATACAATGAGAGCCGTATCATCAGTGGCGAAAAACCTGAAAACAGTTTTCATAGCGCTCCGAAACTTTTGAGATGGATAGTTTAAATAGCTTGTTACTCTAATCCATGTACTCATTTCATGCTTTGAATTCTTAATGCATGCGCTGCAATGTTATTCTGCAATACAACCAGCATTTTCATTTATACGTGAAACGAAATACTACGTTTATTGTTGTGTTGTAAATATTCTTGATTATCTATTGATACTGTTTGTTGCTGTCTGTTTTCAGATACACTTAACATTTGATATTCTGCAAAAACTTGTTATTTCTAAACAACTAGATACTTACACAATACCGCTTTGTAATGCAAATGTTAATAGCAGTTTATTTTTTTGGTAAACTAGTTACAATTTGTCCCGTATATAAAACACGTTTTGTTTTCCTCGATGCAATAAAAGTGATTGAATGAAATACGAACACTGTATATGATTGTCAGATTTCCTATAGGTACAAAGACTGGTCAAATCATTTCTCAAAGGAAAAACGCGCATAGGCGAGCTTAATTATTCAACATTAAAAGAAATTGGCAGGTAATTTACAATAATTTATAATGAAAATAAAGGGACTTAAATACTAGACTATTTTATTATCTGTATTGTTCTTGTCTGAGAGATATACGGGAACATAATGTTCAAATACATTTATGCCTTTTGCAAATTTTGCATTTTGAGTGCTGCAACACGATTGCCTCTAGTAAGCTGGTTCAACGACATTTCTTTTTAAACTGTGTACTTCTTAAAAATGGTCGTGCACACTGAGAGACGGCGATCGCTCGATGCAGTGAACCTGCGGTGCTTCGTTCATTTATTTATACGAGCTGTCAGAAGAAGGAATGGGGTGAAATGAATGAATACGTAAGTAAATCCATCCTTCTATCCATCTGGCTGAAAAAAAATCGCTTTCCACGACATATCCACACTCGGGAAGTAATTCTGTAAATATGGCATTAACTGTTAATGCAATATAAAACCGGAGAGAAAGTACTTAGCACGAAGATGCAGATGATATATATTTATTTTTACAATCAGTTGGCATATATTGCACTTGAATTTTTGTCCCATTAATACAGTATATGCACTTAAAAAAAAAAAAATTCTGTTGTTTGTAATAGCAGCCAAATACAATAGAGAATCAATCTCCACAATTTCCTCAAAAGAAGAGGTAGGACTATAGTAAAACAGTCTGGGATAAACAAACATATCTAGATACACAATTACTTTTGTAGATGTCGTATATGATTCAATATATTTTTTTAGACAGTGAGTTTTTATTTAACTGTATGGTCATAAACAAACACAGAGCAGCTGAATTGGTCTGCAGAATGCCTTCCAATCAACATGTTAAGATTTATTGCGGCCAGTGTGTTTAAACTAATAGGAATTTATATTGATTCAGCTGCTTAGGCGATTGATTAAACGGTGCAGCAGGATGTTTGGATTGTGTATTAGTCAGTTTTTATGTTTGCATTTTTTTTTTTTTTTGCAATGACACAAGTGGTAACAATGTAGCCATCCTCCCCAGCATAAGCCGCATCATGGAAAGACAGAACAGCGGAACCCAGGGAAGTTATAGTGAGCAATGCCATCAGTTTATGGATCTCTAAAATCACAGAATTCTAACAACGACAATTTTGCTTGAATTATTAAAATAATTGCTTGATTTCATTTATATATAATTGTGCTCAGAAGCAATAACGGTACAGTCAAAGAACACTGATTAGTAATAAAAACCATGTAGGCATACCACATGTAAGGCTTTTAGTGCACTGTCAATAAAAATCAAATACAATAAATTATAAGTAGTGAGACAGATATAATGCACAATACATTACTCTCACTCCATATGCAGCACTAGATCTATACACAGTTCATATTTTATGGGTTTGTAATGTGTACAAAAGAGCCATACTATTTGCCTATGTCTAAAGTACTGTTGTACACTGTATAAAAATGAATCATAAAAAATATATATAAAAAATTTAGTCCGTTGCATTTGCCTGCAGAGTTGTCACTGAGTACAATATATATATATATATAATTTTTTGCACTTCTAATCTGGAGTTGCTGAGTTCCTTTTTTTCCCACACTTGACCTTGAGATACCAGCTCACCGCGCGCTCCAAGGCTGAATGAACAGGGGTCTCGCGGCAGCTCCGCATGTGTCACTGGAATACAGAGCTGTCAGGCCACACAGGATACCTGTCAAGCGGAGAACATACTGGCCGCCATGGCTCCTCTTCGCTGTGGTTCTGCGGGGTCCTTCGGAGCGCTTCATTTTGCTGCGCTGTCTGTTGGAAAAAAAAAAACGTCAGGCAAGCTCACGTTTTATTGCAAAATTGTACTGTGGTACCTCAGTCACAAGCAATGAAGTAGCATGGCAAAACAGGCACATGCAGAACTTGGACAGTAACGTATTAATAATTCTAAACAACGAAATAATTCAACACGTACTATTACATATCCTTATCCTGGACCGGTCTGTATACCCTACTTCATGTGGCATGGGTGTTAAGGCTAAGATACAAACTGAAAAGTATTGTGGAGTACTTAACACGTGATAACCAATTCGAGGCTCCAGTCCCATGACAATTTTGCCAACCTCACAGACAAATTTAATTTAGTTGTACATTTAGAATCAAAATATCACCTGACATTTTTCTTACAGTAGGCCGTTGGATGTTTTATACACTAAGTAGCCCGTATAGCCGTCTTGTTGAATTTTAATTGTAATTCTATAGGTCAGGCTTAAACGTATTTCTTGCATTTATTCATGAATCCTTAAGGTATAACGTAGAAATGCGATGATAAATTGTATAGCCTATGCTGATTTATATTCGTGTGGCAGAAATACGTAACCTGTTTTAAAGAAATTCTTCGTACAGTTAATCATAATATCATATAAATTATAAGTTTATTTAAAACAAGCTGAGAGTACACAAGGCAACGTATACCAGATAAAAACGGACTACACACTGCTCAGCACCCAACATTAAAAAACAATAATTACATTTTGTTATTCGTCCACTTTAACATAGTGGCGGTTCACTGAAATCCCACCTTTGACCGTCGTAGTCGAGAGTCAGATTGGTTAAACTTGGCATCCGTCCAAAAATACTCAAATATTACTGGCTCAACGAGATGCCAATCAAATCTATTCGAGTCTCCTATTCGGTGTTCTCCATAACTAACAATGCACTTCCTGTATCAAGTTAGACCAGTGGTAACGGCAGCAGGAAGGCAACAGAGGAAATACGCTTTCATGGATCTGGCCGTTATTCTGTAACCACTAGGCTGCCGATTCGCAGATATTACTGAGACGTGAGATGAGCTGCCATGGTCGTGGATGCGCACGCCTGACACACCCGCCCGTGGACCCCTTTCTCTCTCGGACGTAAGGCATGCGTGGCGGTACGTGGGAGCTGTCTGCTGGCGCTGGCCGGCTTGCCGAGGTTAGCCGGAGCGCCTTTGGCCGCGCGAGGCCCGGCTAGGTGCTTCGCCCGGCTACACCACTTGCCCAGTTAGTCGCATTCAGCGGTGAATGTGAGTCTAGTTCCGTCGGAAATAATTTATACCGGAAGGTAATAATTTTGGGAAAAATACACTCATTCGTCAGCCCGCCTGGTGCTGCCTAGGCCGCCTGGGTCGCGGTCGCGCCCGCTCGCCTGTCATCGGACAGACAGCCGCTCTCCTGGCCCGATGCCTCCATGGTGGACAATTAACAAGTCTCTTAATCATCATACGAAACGTTTAATTACATTGTTTTCTTCGATTTAAAATTGAATATACCCACCCTGCCCTGGGCTAGTCAACTAGCCTTGCATGGTGTCTGTGTGTTTGACATGTAAACAGTGCCTGCCACGGTTCAGATTTCAGTACTACCGTTAATGTAGTAGTTTAAATGTATAATAATGTCATATAATGCGGGGGTAGATCTACTCATTGCGTCCTATAGGCTGTTGCCGCTGTATTTACGATATAGTTACCCTGTTTTATGCAAATATGTGTGTGAATTGCATAACGCTTGTTTTCAAGCCATGAACATAGAGATGCAACCGAAAGTTGGCTACATGAATGCACTCAATTTTCCCATCAGGCGGATCCATTTACAGTAAACATTCACGGAAAAAAAGGTCCAGAATGAAATTGCTTGGATGTCTTTTACTAATGTACAGGATTTGCATGACCATCGCGCTCATTTTTTTAGTCTTGGGGTTTTGTTACTGTGCTGTCTATATAATCTCTGGGCATGTTTACTATTTATTGTTTATTTTATATGATTGTCTTAGTACAGCATCAATTGGTCAATAGTTTGTTAGACAACTGAATAACCATTAGTGTGCAGTATTTACTGCTGTTTAACTTTGATCACATTAAGTCAGTAAGTCAGTGATTAGTGGAATCTCATGGAATTGAGAATCGCTTTATCAGCATTGGTGTTTCACTTTGAATACTGTGCTGTTCAAACACACCGTTTCTTAGATCATCATTAACAGAATCTTAGAGAACATTGGCAGATAGCGATCCATCATAATTTTTCACATTTTGATCAGTACTGAGAGCTAAGATGTACATACTTTAGGTAAGCTGTGTTTACTTAAACATTACTTGGGCTGGCTTTTTAAAAAAAAAAATATATTACTTTTTCCTTCCTGTTTTTAATGGTTATACATATTTATTGCACTCTTTGATAAACTGTTCTGTGTATATGTGATCAGAGGTTTCATTGATCTGCTTTTATGGGGTTCATTAATCCACTTATACCTTTGGAAATTAGTCCAATCTAAATTTGGAATACCAAAAACAACAGACAGTCATGGCTGTGCAAATTCAGGCATCTTTAACTGCAACCTTTGACCACTGTCTATGATCAAAATTTCAGAAAGTAACTCTGAACTTTGGGAAGCTGCTTGGGCTTGGAAGGAATTACTTAACTGACTGTTAACACCCATACTGCTTCAGTTTAACAAAAAAGTCTCTTATTGTTGGCAGAGGGTGATGGATTCCAAAAGCCCGTCACTGGTTGTCATGGTTATTTATGGTTTGTTGCTGGGCTGTCTTTTTTTAGCTGAGCTTCAGCAAGGCCAGTATGGCTCTTGCCTTTTCCTGTTGCATTTGATAAAATCAGGAACTGGAACTCTTGAACTGTAAATATTCTCTTCTTGTTTATTGGTCTGTGTTAATTTGGATTGTTGAAGAAAATACAACAATCATGTCATGCTTGGAGGTGTTTTTGGCTGAATTCATATTCTGAGTCCCACTGTTTTGGTTAAGGAGTGTGATTTCTGCATTTTTTCAGACATATTACCAAAACATTAAGAGACTGCGCCCTTCTCAGCTATTGGTCAATTTATAGTAGCATGGAAAAATTTGTAAGAGATTTTGCTGAATGCTGCCATGTTTTTTGTATAATCACTCAATGTTGTTGCATTCAACTGTATTTCTTTGAAGTATCTGAATTTCAGTACAAGTTTAGAGATTTTGGAGCCAGTTCTGTTAGACATGGCTGCCAGAGCGCATTTCAGTGTGTCAGCTCCTAACTGCGATAAGCAGCTATTGTACTGCGGCTTAACCTGGCTCTAGAGGGCTCCTGACCCTGTGCCTTTACTGTAAGTGATGACACATTGCATTTACTTGCTTAGTCAACACTATTGTCACAACCACTTTACCCAGGTCTGCGGCTGGAGTGATTCAGGTTAAGTACCTGGCCAGAGGTTGCTTGAGCAGGCCTTCTTCTGGGATTTGAGGCAGTGACCTTGACTGTACCTTCCGTAATTTTGCTTAGAAGGCTGATGAGGCTTCGTCCTCAGGGATACCTTAAGTGTTTAACAGTCTGTGACTCGGACACAGGAGCTCTCAGGTGCTGATTTAAAGATTGAGGTCACCTGACCACAGAATGGTAGTTATCCTGAGCTGCTTTTATGTCCAGATTTAGTAAGCGGAACCTGGTAAGGAGGTTATATAGTGTTATATGGTAGCTCAACAGATTCTGCTGTATTTTTATATGTTAAAGGCCTCAGCTCAGGCCGAGAGAAGTTCTGTTAGTTGTGTGTGTCTGTCTGTTCATCCGTCCGTCC
>JAABNY020000119.1:7545658-7561735 GCA_015164015.2 Brevimyrus niger | reverse complement strand
TTATATGTTAAAGGCCTCAGCTCAGGCCGAGAGAAGTTCTGTTAGTTGTGTGTGTCTGTCTGTTCATCCGTCCGTCCATCCTTCTGTTCGTAAGTCCTGCAATAGACATTGCATATGGGGTGCATGTTTTTCTAGAACAGACTTCCTTGCAACCTATACTGGGTAAGCCATAAATGCCTGTCAAGTGATTGAGAATGGACAGTGTATTTGCATAGGCCTCTTCAGAAATGAAGTCATAACCATCCAGGTGGTGTTGTAAACACTGGTGATCATTTGCTGAAGTCATTCCTGTGGAAACTATCCCAGTATGGATGATGTGTGAATGCCCAGCTTGATGCAGTCGTTGTCAACCCAGTCCACCAGACAGTCCACATTTTTTGCTCCTTCCCAGACAATTAAGAGCTTCCGAAAACCTAGAACAGGTGTTTTAGGAGCAGGAAGGGAGCACAAATGTGTGTGTTCTCGGCGGGGTGGTCATGTGGGTTGAGTAACACTGTCTTAGCGGGATTGGCTTTTATTTGGAGTCGGCGTACTCTTCCTGTGCTGTGGTAAAAAACCTGGAGCCACAACTGGAACACAGGCTGCGTCTCCGGTCAAGTCCGGCTATAAAAAGCGGGCACTCTGGAGCCCTTCCTGGGGATCCGAGGGTAAAAATGCACCTGACATGAAACGAAATCCCTCTCCGGCAGCAGAAACGGAGAGTCTGCTCCAGCAGTTCCCCTCCCCACGTCGGTGCTAATAAAATGAAGTCTTTGAAGGCAGAGCGCGCTGTCAGGCGCTCTGGTGCGTCGCGCCGATGCGAAGCGACAGTGCTTTGTCATCTGCTTAAATTGATGTTGTATTGCCACGGCGACAGCTGAAAAAACCCGAGAGCGCCATGAAATGCGGCGACCTCGTTGTCATATTTCATTTACGCATCCCCCTGCAAAGCAGTAATTACCTAATTAGTCCGTTAATTAGCAGATTAGCATTTCCCTACATTTATGTAATGGCTCGCGCTGGAGTGTGATGGGAGCGGTTTATTGTTTAAGTAAAGAAAATAGGGGTGAGTTCTCTCTTTACAGCCTGGCTATACAAATGCCTATCATTGATTTTTAATTTTTTTTTGTAATTAACATAAATTATATATATATGCATATGGGTTTTGAATCTGTGAAAGGATTTCTTAGGTAAATAGAAACTTAAGGTTTTTAAGGAGTGTCTGTTTTGTAGTGCAGCTCTTAGGTGACAGGTGTAGCTCACCTGTGTGCTAACCATGTTAAGTACCTGTAAGGCTATTGTGATGGGGGATTGTCATTTCTGATTGGGAGTTTATTCGCTTTTTTGTAGCATTTTTCAGCCTGTGGTGTTCTTGAGGAAGGACTTTTCCCCAGACATGCTGGTTTTTCTGCTGATCTTGTTGTATTTGTGTCAATATTGAAAGAGAAGGTGTTTGGTATGTTTCTCGGTAAAGACCCTTCTCCGACTTGGAACTCATTTGTTTGTTTGTTGTATCTCATCCCTCGTTTGAACACCGTGTGATGTAAGGTAGACGTGCTCTTCAGGAACACACTACCCCATAATAAGGCTCACAGCTGAGTGAAAGCGTTCAGCTTGCAGTTAAGACCTTGCCTCGGCAGCACTGCAATTTGAGGTCTTCTGTTGCTGAAGCATGAGAAATTGTGAGTGGCTGTTACTCTGATGGAACACAGCCTGGTCAGCGGGCATGAAAATGCTCTTCATTCCTTTCTTCCTGACAGGTCGGCACACATGGTACAACTTGGAAAGGAGAGAATAATCTCGCACAGAAGAAAGAGACGACGCCGTCGCAGAGGAAATCCTGATTTTTCACACTAGACCGTAGCCTCTGTATTGAGACAGAGAGTGTGAGAGAGAGGATGGCGTTTCTGGACAATCCCTCCATCATCCTGGCGCACATCCGGCAGTCTCACGTGACCAGCGACGACACCGGAATGTGCGAGATGGTCCTGATTGACCATGACGTGGACCTGGAGAGGTGCCTGTCGTTGGTAGCGCCGGGTGGAGGTGGGCAGTCGGATCCCGGGCCGCAGAGTGACTCGGGCTCGGAGAGCGGCTCCTGCGATCTCTCCCAGTCCGTCGACATAACCTCCAGCTGGGACTTCGGCATCCGCCGACGGTCCAACACAGGTGTGTACCGTCACGCGGGATTCTGGATGCCCTGCATTGTGGGTCTGCGCTGAGCTACATTAAACAAAGCAGTTAAGTCATTTACTAAATGCAGTTTATGGAGATCTTACTAACTGGTGTGGGACGTGTACAGACGTGTTTAAGGTTCACAATTTAAACCAAGTCCTGTATCGATGCATAGTGACATTGTACATATCAAAGTTAAGTACAGAGAATGGCCTTTGGTGTAGTTTAAATTGTTGTTTGCATCTTTTTGGATCGTGCTGCTTAAGTTTGCATGCCTGATGTTATGACAGATGCAGTG
This sequence comes from Brevimyrus niger, assembly GCA_015164015.2. Taxonomy (NCBI): domain Eukaryota; kingdom Metazoa; phylum Chordata; class Actinopteri; order Osteoglossiformes; family Mormyridae; genus Brevimyrus; species Brevimyrus niger. The sequence goes on along the minus strand of JAABNY020000119.1, from coordinate 7,559,283 downwards.
ACACTGTACATGTTGTCTGTTGTGCTTGTATGAATCATGAATTAATCACCTACATAAATACTACTGCTGCAGATAATTTGCCCTGTATACCAACAGCAACACTAATTTGATTGTAGAATTAATATTACTATAATGATAATTATTTTATTGTTTTTGAATCGTCTTCTCCTTGTTTTAGTTTGGTGTACTTTGAAGGCTTAGTAGAGAATTAGAATAAAATTGTGGTGGTTCTGTTTGTGAAAGGAGATGAAGGGTGAGTGATTGTTGGGGGTCCATAGTGCTTCCACTTGCCTTGTGATTCTCCTTGTGGGATTGATTGGTGTCGCCACAGGTAGATGGATGTGATTAAGATCAGGGAGGGGGAACTCTTTGATTGGAAATGAAGCTAGAAGATGGCAATGGAGCGATTTGATCCATGATTGGTCCCACACAGCTGTCGTGGCCCCCGTGTGAGATCCGTGTCAAACCCGTGTCCGCTCACTCTCGACCTCCTTGCTCACAAAGGTGGCCCAGGGCTAGGGTCCGGAGAATTTTATGGTTCAGCAAAATAATTTCTCAAATGATTGTCTTCATTAGAAAGGAGAGGAATGAAGTAAATGCAGTGATTGTTTTTTGGGAGGGGGGGGAGGGGGTGTACATGGCATGCCAGGAAGTGCGTCAACCAACTTTCCCCAAAACAAACCTCACTGGGGCATCACCAGAGTCCCAGAGTCCTGGGTGAATTTAAACCCTTCTAGTGGGTCAAGAACAGGTACAGTACCGGGTTTGCATGAGCCACAAGGGAGTCCCCTACCCTCCCCCTGATTGTCCTGCCCCCGTGCATGTCCCGCCTCTTACTCTGCGTGATCCCCCCCCCCCACAACCAACCCTTGTGGCATATGGAGTTCAGGTTCTCTTTTGGGGTCATGTAGGTGTGACAGTTCCTTTCCACAAAAGCGTTTCTCCTCTCCTGAGAAATTACCTACCAGTGGCTGTCTCTCCAAGGAGCCCAGGCAGACAGGAGAGATCAGGGGCAGCCGGTAAGCACCGAGGGGGGTTGTGGGAATCAGAACTAGGCTGTATCGCTTTGCGCCATGGTCCGTGACACAACACCTGTCCCCCTCGACCCACTTGGCCCCAGCCCAGTGGACATGCCCATTCCGCCCCATGGGCATGGTGCCTTCGCTGGCACCAGGTACAGACTTAAAACCCAACATTTGCTGAAACTGCAACTCTCCCCCTTTCTCACCAGCAGCTGACCCTTGGGGCTGTGTGCAGTCGTCATCGTCATACTCGCCGATCACAACTTTTTTTTTTTTTTTTTATTGCCATGGGCTGCTCATGTCTGGGGGTAACCTTTCGGTCATCTCTGAAGCCTGCATTCTTAGGGGGGGGGGAGGAGGAGGAGGAGGAAGAAGAGGAGGGGGAGGGAGAGTGACCTTCCATACCCCAACTCTGTGTGACCTGGAAGGCAAAAGTCCTTCAGGATTACCAGCGGGGAGCGACGGCACGCTTCCCCTCTGATGTCATGTATGTTTTTTGTTCTCTTCCATCTTTCTTCTTTCTAAGCTCAAAGACTCGAAAGACTGAGGAAGGAGCGACAGAATCAGATCAAATGCAAAAACGTTCAGTGGAAGGAAAGGAGCTCTTCGCAGTCAGGTACGTGAGCTTTACTCCGCCGTTTCGTATCGCGCCCCCCCCCATTAATCAGCTTATGGTTTCACTTGTTCATGCCTGGTTATATATAGCATATTTGCCAAAGAAAATCAGACTAAGGTGTTGCAGTGGTGGCATCTTAATTCTTTTCAAAGTCTGTAGAGGATCTAGACATTCTTTTCATGTAGAAGACTGTCAGCTGCAAAACAGCATAGGCACAACAAACAGAGAAATCCATAACGGTGGAGCTTTTGAAAGAGCAAACTATAAAATCGAAGCGTTTAAAATGCACTAACTCCTCTTGTGTTTTCCAATTCACTCGAAGCATGTGATTTTTGCCAAGTTCAAAGTGTCTGTCATCAAAGCAGGAGCATGTTTTTCACTTTTAACAATCACAGGATTTATTGTATGACATCACCACATTAACTAAAACCACTGTTTTCTGTTAAGCAGCAAGGTGCACAGATTTCTAGAGTAGCTGGTTGTGTATTGTATATGCCTTTTGTATACAAACATAGGAGTTTGCTTACCTGCAAAGGCTGTATAGAGCAATGTAAGGGCATGTTTTTATTTCTTGATGATGATGATTAAAAATAATATAATAACACGGCTTGAACTGGTAACCTTGCCATCACAAGGCTTAGCTTGCTGAGCCCCGACTGGATGCCTGGAAGCCTTGAGTTTGCAAATGTGTGGGGAAAAAACAGACCAATGTAGTGATGTCATACGATGAAGACTGTGATTGGTTAAAGAAGTGAAATGCAAGCCCCTCCCTTGTCGAGCCAGGGATACATGGAGCTCAGTAAAATCAGGATGTCCTTCACTTTAACACTCTTGCCCTTTTTTGTCTGACCGGCTAATAATGTAGTTAACCGACTAGGGCCAGCTGGGTGTTAGTGGTTTACCTGTAAGAAAAAGGCTGATGATCATTTGCTGCGCATTCATATGTAGACTGGCACTGTACAGGAATGTGAGGCTCTGTCCTGAAGCACAAAGCTCTCGCTTTGAGCATCACTTGTGCATTGATAAGCTGCTGATGCGAGTTTGTTCCACCCACAGCGGAGGACCTGGGCTCCCTGTTTGAGAGGAAGGACTTCAGAGACAGGCCTTGCCGGCTGGGGCAGCAGTCCACACTCTCCCTGCGGCTGGAGCAGTGCCCCCAGCAGTTGAACAACCCCTTCAACGAGTACTCCAAGTTCGACGGGAAGGTGGGCGTTCCCGTCGCCTCTGCATGCAGCATGGTGTTAAAAATAATCGCCTTTGCTGCCGCTGTCTAAAATTAACAGATACTTCTGTCGGAAGCTACTCGGCTCTGCCTGCATGGAAAAATGCCTGTCAGTACCAACTTAAAGAAAATAAAAATTTTGATTTTTGGTGGGTGAGTTGCATATGGATCCTATACATATATAATTTTTTTCCCATCAATGTAATTGATGGATGGTATGACAATCTAAAGTGCACTGGGCTATCTCAGTAATGCATGGAGGTGTGATTTGGAATTGTGGGTGTTTACAGTGATGGTGGTTATGAGTGCTGACATTTTCAGACTAAAGGTTTGTGGTCATGTGGTGAATTGGACTTCAGAAACTACCAGTGGTGATCTGGAGTCACGTGGGCCAGTTGTGATTTGTCGTGTGTGATATAAGGACGTGTATTGGTGTTTAAATGCACCATTGACCAATGATCATCACACATTTTTTTTAGATCAGAAGTAGGGGTGTAAAGATGCCTCATGATCAATCAGTTGTTAAGGTGGCTATTCAACTGCATTGATCTATAAGTCAGAATCGATTTATGGGGGCAAAATCCTCCTTAAGTATAAATATGCTTCTTATGGGATGCATGCTCTTGCATTCACGTGCTACAGGCAACATTCACTGCCCCCACAAAATTCTTATGGCTTCCTTTATGCTTCTTTTTAAGTATAGATCAGTAGTTGACCTTTTGATAATTTACACTGGCTTGTTCTCCCTGTTTAATAATAATAACAATAAAAATTAATGTTCTGAGATTCTACTTTTGTATTCCATTAATAGTGAATAATTGTGTTCTCATGGTAATATCTGTGCAGTTGTTTTTCAGTGAAATTAAAGGTTTGCATTTGTATCATCAGAATAATTGATTCTTTGACTTTAAATAGAAATTAAAGATGTCACATGCATCGAATCATACTCTCATAACAGTAATTAAATCTCCTTGCGGCCAACGATCTACACCCCTTCGTCGCATCAAATCATACATTTAAGATGTTTGGTTCACCTTAAACCACGCCTGTGTTTCTTTGGGAAAGAAGCTGACATTTTCAGTCTTGATGTACAGATCCTAAGGTGGATTTAAAGGCGTCAAGGGTGCTTGTGTCTTTAAGATTGGAAAAAACGACAAGTTAAAGTTCAGTGGTTCCCTGAACTGTAAGCCTGTTTTCTTGTGTTTTTTTCCCCCTCTCTCTGAAAGACTTGTGGGGAAAAGAGCAGGCTGCACGCTGAATAAATGTCACTGCGAATGATGCCGGCCTTTAGAAGAATTCGCACTGGAGTGGAAAGGTCAGCGTTCTGCCCTAAAGGTGCAGGAAAGATTTGGTTTCTTTAGTCATGATGCAAAAGTGTCTAGAGTAATTGGAGAGATTAGAGTACCTTTTACCTACCCTGAAAGTGTAAGGTACGAGGGTCTCTCAGAAGGTACCTCGATGCAGACGCTGAAAAAGATGGACTGTACCCATCCAGTTTTCATTCATCTTGGAATATGATGTCTCAAAGATTTTTATCAGCATTTCCATTTGATGACGAGTGCTGAGTAAAGACGCGTCGTGAAAATCTGCGGGGCCCGTTGATTTAGGGCCGGGATAACGGCAGGCGGGCGCGCCCTCGGGAGGGCGTGTGTTCACGTGAGCGTCGGTCATGTTCCTGACAGCGGTTTAAAATAAAAAATGAAAAAAAGTAATCGAATTTGCGGCGTTCCTTGACAGATGCAAGAACCAGATCGAATTATAAGTGGATTTGAGATTCCTGTGTGGGCAGGTAGAGGCCAGGGATATGAAATGGGTTTTGTTTCCTTGTGGTACATTCTGGAAGGACAGTTAATTCCAGTGTTCATCCAGTTTCACCCGCAGTGTTTTGTACCCCAAGCAGTGTGCACTCTGTTACTGAGTATAGATTTGTGCTGCTTCTCCTGTGATTTTTATTTGTATAGATTCTGATAATAAATGTGCTTTCCCTTTTTTGCACTTTGAGCTTTGTAAGATGTTAGAATGAATTCATTTGCTTATGCGTAACGAGTACATGAAGAAGCTGTATTTGTTTCAGTGTGACTGTTAGGTGCAGGAATGAATGGCTTGGTTGAGCTCCACGCTGATCTGGGTTCAGGAGAGGCCTGCCTTTTACACATTCTGGTGTTTTTTTTTGATATGCCTAATGGCAACGCGATTAGATAAGAGAAGATGTACATTATTGATCATGAGGGGAAATGCACAGATACAAACATACAGTGCGAGACAAAGTGCCAGGACAGGGGCGGTTTTTGTCTACTTTTAGATTTAATGCTTTGCATGGAACTGTCAGTCCAATTTGCTCTGATTGCCCCTCGCCCCTCCTCCCAGGTACTTTGACGGTGACCTGTAATCTGGCTTGTGGGGGGGCTGACTGCACATGGACCCCCATGCTTCTTGACTTAAGATGGGGCCACTGTCCGATAAACCCACTGTCAAGTGTAAAATGTCATATGATGAATATCATATGATACATATGTAAATAAATACTGCAACTGATTAAGTATAAGTTAATAAACAAATACTGTAACTAAATACCAGTAACTGAAAAGTAGATTTATGAGTAGGAGATTAAACACAGGAACAAACATTATCGTATGTTAAACAGTGTATGGTGTATTAAAAACTGCAGGGGATGTTAAACACTGCATGGGGTGTTTACGCCTGTGATCTCTACGCTGAGCGGGAGTGTGGCTGTGTGGATGCTGTTATCACCCAGCATCAGGGGAACCTCACACAGCACATCGCTGACCCAGGAACGGCTGACAATTCAAAGTTTGACTATTCAATCTATTGCACTATTGCATAGCGAAGAGCATCTTTATTTGGGTTTCTACCCCACCCCCATACATGGGTAAGCTGAAGGATTGCGGTATTTCAGCTGATGACATCAGAGACATCTTTTTTTTTTTTTTCTAATTTGATAATTTTTTTAGCTGACTGTCTGTACGTGTCTCTCTCTGTGGCTGCTGCCATTGTCCTGTGACAAAGAAAAGCCCCCCCAGATGAGGCCGCGGTGTGTGTTCGCGCGTGTGTCTGCATCGGTGTGTATCCGCATAAGCAGCCTTCACGGCAGATGGAGCCGTCACTGCAGCGAGCCCACACTGCCGCGTTCAGCAGGCAGCCGGCCGGCCTGCAGCTGTTTGCCCCCCCCCTCCCAGCTGCTCCCCGGACCCCTGCCGCCCCCTCCAGCCACACCCCCACACTTCGAGCCGCCGGCCAGGCACATCTGGCCCGCGCTCGCCGTCGGATGCGAGTCCGCGGCGGGCGGTTCGGCACGGTTCATGAACACAGATATGAATTGGGAATAAATGATGAAATGCAGTGCTGATATCCCAGAATCCTTTGGTGTCTAGTGGCATAACCGTGTGCATTTGTTTAAGGCAGGGTTGTACAGTGACAGTTGTGTAGTATTAGCAGTTACAGTGTTTTGTATGATTAATGATAGCAGTGCGCTTGGCATTATGATGGTTTGAGTCGTCACATTTCGAATTTACGGTGGTACAATAGTGATACGCATTCGGCAGTCTGGAATTGTGATCTGTTCCCAGGCAAGCAATATGTTGTACGATACTTACTAGTGATGCTGGACGATGGCAGCATCCATACAGCCTGGTTCCCAGTATCTGTAGCGATCATGAACATAAATAACTCGTACAGTGTTTAACAAGTTTTTTGTACTGATGTATTTACTTTCTAATTACTAATATTTAGTAACAGTTCAGTTATTTATTCTGCTTATTGTGACATCTATAAACTTATCAAATCATCATCCACTCTACAATATTTAATACTAACAATGGGTCCATCAGAATGTCATCCCATCGTAAGTGGAGGGCCACCTAGATATTTAGATGATGTAATTCAATCCAAAAGTACAACAAGCAACTCCCTATTGGGATTTACCTGCATGCCCCTTAACGTTAAGTCTCTTGCTGCCTCCAGTCAACAGCCCTTACCCCTCTTTGCCCTAAACCCCACCCTCGTTCCCCTCCCTGGGCCCGCCAAGATGCGTGAGAGGATTATCGGTCGTGCGTGGGGGGCTGGCGGGGCGCCTGCTCAGGTGACAGGACGAGCATAAATGGAAATTTTCAGAGAGTTACAGGAGCAAGGGTGGCCGAGGAGAGGGAGGGGGATGATAAGGGGGTAGAAACCACAGTGGCGAGGCGGGGGGAGGACTGCGGTAGAGGCAGGGGGCAGGACAGCTGAGCTGAGTTATGTCAAATGAGTACCAGATAAGGTTTGGCTGTAATGTGAACAGAATTTACACAGAGAAATGAGTCAATATGGCCGCCACTGACTTTCTTAGCGGAAAACATGGCAGCTAGGTAGACAATGCTAAAGAAAGTCTGTTTTCTGATGTGCCTTGTGAATTAGAAATATATTTTTTAGTTGAGATTAGTTGAGTAGATGGAAATACAGTATACAATAACATGTTATCGGTAAGTTTAATATGATATTATTAATTTTGCTTGGTATGGGTCTCGTATAAAATGCTCCCTCAAGACTGGTCACTTTATTGATAGACATGCATTCTACTGGGTGACAAGGCAAAATGCAGCAGTTTACTGAAGCGTAAATGTCGAAAGAGTTCCCCGGGCATTCAAGCCAGCCGGGGGCAGCAGACATCACGAACGGCAGCACGCAGCATCGCATGTCGAGTCCCTGACACCCTAAGACTACCTTTGATTCACGTACCAAAGATCTCATCATGTGTTCCCGATGTTTTCACGAGCACTTCTGGGTGTGACGAAGGGTGCTTGGCGGCGTTTGTGGCGGTGATTGCGACGTGAGAAGGGTTGACCTTCGTTGTGTCGTTGGCATTCTGAGAAATGGCCCATGTGACTGAAAAATCTTAAGAATGCCATGTAAGGCAACTGAGATTCTCAAATCGATCTGAGGCCATTTTACTGTACTTTACATTAACAAAATGGGCCGTATTTAAATAATATTGTGAACTACATATGTAATTTTATAAAGTAAAGTTAGTCTATTTTATAACAAATACAAAAGCAAAATGGATATTGATTGGACAGTTACTGTATAGGGACAAAAGTATTGGGACACCTGGCCGTTACACCTACAGGAACTTTTATCACATCCCATTCTAAAGCCATAAGGATCAATATGGAGTTGGTCCCCCCTTTGCAGCTATACCAGCTGCTACTTTTCTGGGAAAGCTTTCCACAAGATTTAGAAGCATGTCTGTGGGAATTTTTGTCCATTCATCCAGAAGAGCATTAGTGAGGTCAGACACCGATGTGGGACATGATGGCCTGGCTCACAATCTCCTTCTGACTCATCCCAAAGGTGTTTGATGGAGTCGAGGTCAGGGCTCTGTATGGGCCAGTAAAGTTCTTCCACACCAAACTCACCAAACCATGTCTTTACGGACCTTGCTTAGTGCACTGGAGCACAGTCATCCTGGAATAGAAAAGGGCCTTCCCCAAACTGTTCCCACAATGTTGGTAGCATAGAATTGTCCAAAATATCTTGGTATGCTGAAGCATTAAGAGTTCCCTTAACTGCAACCAAGGGCCCTAGACCAACCCCTAAAAAACAACCCCATTCCATTATCCCTCCTCCACCAAACTTTACATTTGGCACAATGAAGTCAGGCAGGTAATGTTCTCCTGGCATCCAGCAAACCCAGACACGTCCATCACTGCCAGACAGAGAAGTGTGATTCATCACTCCACAGAACATGTTTTCCACTGCTCCAGTGTCCAGTGGTGGCGTGCTTTACACCAATCCAATGGCATTGGGCTTGGTGATGTGAGGCTTGCCTGCAGCTGCTTGGCCATGGAAGCCCATTGCATGAAGCTCCTGGCTTATAGTTTTTGTGCTGGGGTTAATGCCAGAGGAAGTTTGGAACTCTGCAGTTACTGAGTCAACAAAGTGCTGGCGACTTTTATAAACTATGCGCCTCAGCACTCCCCTACCCGCTCTGTTGCTCTACGCGGTCTGCCGCATCGTAGATGCTTTTCTGTTGTTTCCAAACACTTTACAATAACAAAACTTTTCAATTGACTGTGGAATATCAAGCAGGGAAGAAATCGCACAAATTGTGGAATCCCATGATAGTACCACACTTGAATTCACTTGAGCTCTTCAGAATGACCCATTCTTTCACAATTGTTTGTAAACCTGACTGCATTACTAGATGCTTGATTTTTATGTACCTGTGGCAAAGGGTCTGAATGAAACACCTGAATTCAATGATTAAGAGGTGCGTCCAAATACTTTTGTTCATATAGTGTATATCTGTACCTCAGTACTTAATAAACATTCATTGGTGTACATCTGAAATACATTCTGCATCGTATTCTACATAAACAGACCTTATTACTGTAGTTGTTTGCTGCATACCAGCATCCCACACTTTGAACGGTTGGCAGTTTACTTTTTGCTTAACCAGTTCAAAGCCTAGTACAACAGGAAGTCCCATCTGGCACTCGAACCGTTAACCTTTCAGCGACAGGCCGGTCTTTGCATAGCGCAGTAAATGCACTCTGCACAGGCTTTAAAGAGGTGCGGTCAGAGCTGTGAGTTGTCGACATGTGTTCTCTCTGAATGATGTAAATGCAGTTCATATAGACTGTCACCATCCTAAAGCCCAGAGTGGATGAGTGGATGAAAGATGTATCAGCTGAACATCAAGTGTCATGAGAGGTGCATAGATGGTCCAGTGATGGTAGGTAGGTGGCCGCAAAGCAAACGAGCTCCATCTGCCCTAACTCTAACTCACCCGAAGCCATGCCAACAGCCACCTTCTGGAGCCTGGGGGTTCTTCCAAACTGTGATCTTTCTTTGAGGGAGAAGGACCTTCCTGCTTAGAGAAAGCCCTCTTGATCCTTTACATGCCAACACACGGAACATAATTTCTAATCAAACGTCAAGCAGGAAAACGACAATGCAATGTGCATCCACCCTTACTCCATTTTTATCAAGGCCAGCTGGAAAAAAAGAAAAATCCACTCTTCCATTCAATTCTCTGTTAAATTAAATTAACTGTACAATTTGCAAGATAATACAGTTTTTTAAATGGTTGTGTGCAGATGTTTTACAAAATATCGCCTCATTGAAAAGTCAGATAACAATATTAGTAATTATTCATCTTTCTCCTGCTGCATTTTTCTGCTGTTGAAAGCTACGGCGACACAATGAAGCCGTCCTTGAGGATTTTGTGTTTTTAAATCCAAAAAAGGTTCTCTCTCCATCACCAGCATTCCATTGCCGAAAAAACAACAATGAATGTGTGAATTAATGAAGGTGTAAACCACATTAACAGCACACTGGTTAATAGCCGGGAAACCATTTCGGATTATATGTTTATTAAGTTTTTCTTTATCATTATGAGTTTCATATATTATTAAAGAAAAAAGTTTTTGGTGTTTAGGATGACACACAGATCTTTTTTTCTTTGAGACGTGTGCATGTGCGTGTGTGTGTCTGGGTGGGTGCGTGGGTGAGTGGGTCATATGTACAGCTATGGAAAAAAAAATTGAGACCACAGCACAATTTTTTGTTTCTCAATCCATGGCTGTGCATCTGTGCATAATATATTTTTCTGCAAAATGCAGCCTGGTTCTACCCTGTTTCTCATTATTGAAGGGCTTCTTCCTTGCTTTATGGGACTTCAGCCCTGCTTATAGAAGCCTGACATGAACCGTCTTAGCAGTGCACCTCACACCTGCACTTGACGTTTCCCATTCCATTTGAGGGTCACTTGATCTCACCCTACAATTCATGATAAACTGTCATATAAGTCAATGGTCATCTCTGTCTTTAGATAGTTCCTTCCACCTTTTACCTGACTGGTTTTGGGTCATTCCCAGTGTGTCCTGTTTCACCTTATTCTTCTGTACAGCTGTCTCTGAAATTTTGAACCTGGAAGCATAGCCTATACATTAAAAATGTAGATTTGTTTAAAAATATAGAGTGGTGTAATAATTTTTTCCATAGTTGTATATGTTACATTGTGGGGACCAAATGTCCCCGCATTGTGATAAAAACCTGTAATTTTTTTTAGGTCCCAACAAGTGGAAACTGAAATTTGTAAAAGTTTGTAACCGCAATCAAAAATTTAAAATGCCAAAGGACTTGTATTTTGTTTGGTTACTTATGGTTAAGGTTAGGTTAGACTGCCCCCCTATCCAGGCAGTCTGCCACTCTATAGCCTTGACACAGGCTAAAGACTCCCAGTGACTCTGTACTGGGTAAATGGTATGGTAGATATATAGGAGTTGTATTCCAGTATATCAGCTTTTTCTTCTCCTGATTAAATGTCTGCGGCTTCTCCTTTTTCCACCCTCCAATTCTGCAGATTCTATTATTTAACCATCCACATGTAAATGGAAGTCCTGCAGTGAAGAGTGTTAATTCACATATCAGAGTCCTGACAGTTTACCCATGAGGTCAGTTAGGGGCTGAAGGGAGCAGAGGAATCGTGTACTGCCTACTGTGTAATGCCTCAACCTACTGTGGTAAACCCTGATTTAACACATGTTAATGAACTACTGTATCAGTTGGGTTTAGTTTTTCTAAGCCCTGAAAAAGAGTGACTTATGACACACAATAGGATCCTTCTCCAGGCCCTGGCACCTCGACACACACAGACACTCATCTTCTGCCACTTCATTTGTGAAGAAAAAAAAAAAAGCACACTTTGCTTTGAATCTAATTAACAGTATGTATATTACAAGTGGGGCGCCATCAGAATTGTATCAAAATTAATCAGGTTATGATTCGTTGTCAAATTCAAATTAATCATGTACGGACAGAAATGATCCTTGATGGGGCTCCAGCTGTCAGCTGACTGCCCGTCGCCTCTCACGTCGCTCTCAGGATGTCACAGGAAAGGGGGTGGGGGACATATTGAGAATTTGCACATGTGTTATTTCAATTACGCTAATTTAACAGGACAGATGTATAGTCTGTTGTGCCACAAGACAGGATGGGAAAAGTACAACAGAAAAGGACAGAATCAACTAGAAATTGCCCATTATTATACATAGTGTTTTACTTGGGTCCCAATCAGCATATTGTTCTGTCCTGGTTGGGCCCAATCAGAATTATCTTTCCCAGTTGCGGTAAAATGATCAGGCTTTGCAGCACCAATATAGAAATAATAAATTGTTACATCTGGCATCAGACTGTACACAAGGGATACTTTGACCTTTGCTATACACCCAATGTGTCTTGTTGCTAATTTCTTACATGTTTAATGTCTCAGCGTCATCATGCCGATCAGTCCCTATTGCCATTTCATAAGACAACTTGAGCAGTCTAACACAAGTGGATACCATCTAAAAAAAGAGTAACAAATCGATAGCTGCCTGCTGCGATCTCGAGCACTGTCTGCAGCTCCCGTTAAACGTCACAAACTCCAACCGCTGCTCTCCATCTCAGAGGAACGATAAGCTCAGCTTCAGAATTCAGCAGTCGCTTCGGCCCGTCAACAGAAAGGAGCGCAATTAATATCAGGTAGCGCACAAGTCTCCCAATGAGAGTGGCGGGTTGATTCCGCTTTGCGTCGATCCGAAACGACGGGCCGTAATCAAAGCTTAGCTTCTGGCTATCAGCGGTCCATCTTGGCTCAGTATGTCATTAAAGCACATCGCATTTGTAAAAGCTTTTCCTGAAAGCTGTAGTTAAAAAAAAAAAAAAACTTATAATGTGGCAGGCAACACATTAACCAGTTATAAATATTTGGCCCTAGGCATGCTCACTAGAAGGACCTTTGCCAAATTAAATGGAGCGACATCTAAAATGGTTGACTCACAGGGAATAATAATTGCTGATGTGTGAGATTCACTATAAGTATCATACTTAAGGGATCTCTTTTGCTATGTAATTGCCATTATTACTGTTCTTTAATTATGCAAAACTATCTTCCCTATTTGTATATAGCTATTTGGATTCTGCATGGAAACGTATATCTGACATGATCTGAATGTATACTAGCTGCATTTAGAAAGTCAAAAAAGCCATTTTAATTAAAATATTTCAGAAGAGCATATTTCCGTTTGTCCCTCCTGTAAATTGAATTCTTTTAGAATTTTTATTTATTTTTATTTTTTTTTTACTTGCAAAGACTCGGTCTGAGGTTACAGACGTGATGGTGCATCATCCCTCTCATTTACATTTAGCTTGTAATTGGGAGCAGTAACTGGTTAACTGTAAGATTAATTTGCTTTAGTATAAAACTCCCCCCACTTCCATCACCCTGGCAAGTGGGCCCAGTCGTTCACGGTGCTCATTGTGAGGCTCTTTCTGTGAGGCTCAGCTGAGGTGTCTGGATGCTCCACGGGGGCCTGGAGTTTTGCAATATCCAGTCGCTTTGCTGGTGCCTTTTTGCCATATGATCACCGGCCTTGGAAAACACATTCCAACTTCCAGAACTAAATACCTGTTTTGTCTCTTTTCGTATTACCACTACCGCGGCGCGAAAATGGCTGCCTTTTCTTCTTGTCTGCCCCACTTTGCATTGAAACCTCTCCCTACTCCCCTGCCCACAAAAGCCCCCTATTTCTCCTCGGCCTCTCCTCAGATACTTTCTGTGCCTGGAATCTCTTCGCAGATTTTCAAAATAGTGCCTCCTCTTCATCTGTTAGATGCTGTAACCTTCTGGTCAGGAGTAAATTCCCCAACCGCACCCCCCCCCCCCCCCCCCCCCCCCCCCCCCCCCCCCCCCCCCCCCACCCCCCCCACAAACCAAAACAAAATA
>JAABNY020000119.1:7522599-7533060 GCA_015164015.2 Brevimyrus niger | reverse complement strand
GCCCAGCCCGACAGTAACTATGGCCGCAGATCGGGACGCCCAGCCCGACAGTAACTATGGCCGCAGATCGGGACGCCCAGCCCGACAGTAACTATGGCCGCAGATCGGGACGCCCAGCCCGACAGTAACTATGGCCGCAGATCGGGACGCCGAGCCCCGGAGGTAACGGTGGCCGCAGATCGGGACGCCGAGCCCCGGAGGTAACGTGGCCGCAGATCGGGACGGTGAGCCGACGTCCTGCTACACCTGGTGTTCAGCTGTGCTCAGCTCATAACTGATTTTTCACAGAACCATAAACAGATTATTTTCTCAAGTCTTAGTTTTCATCATCCGGAATTAAATTCGGAGTACCAGACGTTACGGCCACAACAGCAACATGCCGTTTGCAGTCTGGGGGCTGATAGCTTTATTTTTTCTTTTTAATTGGGGAAATTATACCCCCCTGCCCCCCTGGTCGTGGTCCAATCTCCCGCTTCGTATTCCCAGCTGTCGTTTACCATGCTAATGCCGTTTTATAAATACACATCTCGGAAAGAGCAACATTATCGATCTGTTTAGGTACCGATGTGGCGGTAAAAGGTCTGTGAAATTGTGTCCATTAAACTTTTATAGGTATTTTTGTAGATGTATTTATAGCGGTTTGTGTAACTGCAGGCCTGACGTCTCGGTACGGCTCTCCAAGCAGATGTCTCCCGTGGAGATCTGCGTCTGCATCGCCCCTCTATTTCATTCGCCGCTGTCGTCTTGGATTGTCCTGGAAGCTGTTCCGTACTTTTATGGCGTCGACCTCATTCCCCGTGCGTCTGGAGGGGGGAGAGTTTTAAATGAGGCTGCTTGGGTCCGAGTCTTGTGTTCCCACCGCCGCTGAGTGAAGTGACACCCCCGCGAGGCCAGCGTGCCATTCGCACGAGGGCTACTTCCTCATTTACATTTAGATGGCTATCGATTATTTATTTACACACTAGGGACGGATCCCTCTCCAGGTTTGTTCCCATTTTTTGACCGGGGAACGATGCATGGAAAGACGTTGTTCTTGACACTAAGAGAGGAGGATTCTGGGTACATTTTGAAGGGTGTCCCTTCTGTACTGCGACAGGGGTTTTAACTGGAGGTAAATTTGAATTTAAATGTGTGAAAACCCCCCCCCCCCCCAGGAGACTGATGGTTTTTCCAAGTTATTATCTATATAATATAGGGGGGGGGGGGGTTCAGGTAATAGTTTTTATAATGTGGGAGCGAGGATGTTTCTGAGATCAGAGCAAAATGTTATGGCTGATTTGTATGTGAGCTATGTCCGCCTGAAGGTCTGGACATGCCCCCATCTCTTCGACGGGGGGGGGGCGGGTCCCAGACTGTCAGCTTTGTTCCTCTTCAGAGGCAGGTGAAGTCTCTGCCAGGTAAAAGCTCACCCTTGCAGACAGGCCCGCCTCCTGGCTCCCCTCGGGGTCCCCTGCAGCGTGTCCCCACCCCGCCCGTCCCTGCCCTGCCCACCGTTCCGCTTGCCCGCCCGCTTTCAATCTGTCCGCCAAGCTTTAAAAAAAGATCAAATAAAACGCCTGACTTAAACTTTCTCAAGTCGCAAGGAACTGAAACATTAGGTGAGAAAGTGAGAATTACAAGTGATATGGATGGTGTCGTTTGAGTTGCAAATCAGATCTGTTTTTTCTTTTAAAAGGGCGTGAAAGTGTGATTATTTTTTTCAAAGCACTGTTTGATCAGGGAATGTGTCAAATTTCAAGTCTTTGAGTGGTCAGAAATAGCGTAGCTTGATAGCCGGTGTACCGGGCCGCCCGCTTGACCGTCCGCTCCCCCTTTCGCTGGTTACTGAGTGAACTGCTAACCTTGTTACAGCTCCAGGTCCCTCGAATAGTCCTAATTAGCCAGCCTCTGCTTCTAGCTGCCTTCATAGCTATGGCCAAGGTCTTCTTAAGCAGAGAGACAGTGCATTCTGGGTTAGAAATTCTTGCTCTTCGTGCCCCCACTTCGACAGCTGCTGCGGGGGCTGTCACAGGCTCTCCCCGTGAAATCGTTTACAAGTTTACAGGCTGTTACATGTGTGTTTGTGGCTAGTAACCTCCGATGGGTTTATGTTTTTTTAATTTTTACTCATTTCCGCCAGCTCCCTCGCTCTTTAGCCTGCTTATTAAGCTGAATAAACACATGCAGTAATGGCTTTTTATTTTAAGCCTTATGTAACATTTTTACCATTAAAAATTATTAACACCGCTCATAAATTTTGTATCTCTGACCATACACATACACACACACAGGTTAGGTGTATATTTTTGTAGGGACTCTGCATTTGTTTCTATGGCCAAAACCCTAATCCCAACAATGAGAACCTTAACCCCTGCCCAGCCCGAACTTTAACCATAAGTAACGAAACAGAATACAAGCCGTTTTGGCATTTTTAGTTTTTTAATGCAGTCACAGATTTTTTATAAAATTGCGGTTATCCTTGTGTGGACCGGAAAAATGTCCCTCTAAGGTAAAAAGTCATGTTTACCTTGTTTTTTTTATCATATTGTGGGGAAATCTGGTCCCCACAATGTAATAAGTGCAAAAATGCACACATGCGGTCACGCACACGCGCAGACATACCAGCCGCGCTGCACTTTTCATATCTCTAGACACAGAGGGACGGCCCGCAGACCGGGAAGGTCACGCCGTGTCCTTTCTTCGCGCCAGCTCACCACGGAGCTCAGCGCGGCGGCTGGGGACAAGAGAGGTCACATTCGGTGCCTGTGAATTGGTTGCTCCGCGTGCTTCTCGGCTGACTGAAGACTAGGAACCCGCGACGATAGCGGGAGTGGGTTTCCCCCCCACTCCCTGTAGCTCCTCATGCAAAAATGAAGAGACCTGTCCCATCTGGCTCTGTGCTGTGTGTCCCCCCCCCTCACCATTTTAATCCATGCCAAGGACTGCTGGGCTCTTTCCAGTTACCCAGCCACAGCCATAGAACTTTCCTTTATCCTACCTTTTGGCCACCTATTTTGGTTTTAGATATTTTCTTTTGTGCAGTAGGAACACCCCCACAGACAGTAGTGACGTTTGGGAAACCGCCCCAACTCACGAAAGGGTAGCTTGCCTGTGGTGTGCCCCCGTGCAGAGTCGCAGTGGTGTTTTACGATGTGTATGTTTGTAGACTCTACTATAGGCATTGAACTGATGACCAGAAAGTAACCTTTAACTTAACTCTTTCAATTCAGTTAACATTCAACTGGTTTAGTTAGTATTATGTAAGAATTTATACGGCCTAGTTGTATTACATTTTACATTCAAGTACAAAGCCAATTTATTAATTCAAGTTATTCATTTGCATAATTTGTGAGCAAGTGTAAGTATGTAGTTATACACGTAAATCTGGAATTGCAAATACAGGAGAAACTTACTTTTCTTCAAGCACACTGCCCCTGTCTTTAAGGGGGTTCCTCAAGGCTCTTTCTTAGGCTCAATTCTGATTCCAAGTTTTTTTTTAATCCTTTATATGTTTAGCCATCACTCTCTCCAGTTTGCTGGAGTGTCGAATGCATGCCGGCTCCTTTCAGAATTCGGTCCCTGTCACAGGAGGAGGAAACATGGCTTTGTAACCCACTATGGGTGAGAATATTCAGGCCTGTCGGTCACTGCCTGGTGTAACCCAGTAACCCCTAGGAAGTAAGTGCAACCAACTAGCAGTGCACAACAATCGCACCCCCTGTGGATTTCAAAGCCTAATATCTAACTTATGTACTTACTCATGCTAAATTGTATCTGTAGTCTTGTACTTATTAGATGCGATTGTGTTTTTGTCTCTCTCACCCGCACTTTGTTAGCTCATTACTATAAATGAGATGCCCCCCTTCTCAATTAGCATAGCCGTTAAAGGTTGGCTACCGGCTCTTTCCTAACCCTGCGGCCCTCTGCCTCCTGGGAGGGGCCAGGCCCCCAATGAGCCCCACCCCCTCGAGCACCTCGGCCAGACTTTGCTTCCTTGCCGCCCATTAAAATCCCATTAGCTCTAATTGCGTTATCTGCATTGGAGAGGGAAACAAAATATCAATTAACATGATTAGTGGTTGGGGATGCGTAACTGTTAATCAATTCTAAAATTGTTCATTATCCTCTCTCTGTCATTTGTGTATTTTTTTATTTTTATTGTTTGAAGCTCTCGTGCATCTGACGAGCATCAGTGCTTCTAGGAAACATTTAATGCTTTGAGGATTAATTCTCTCAGTTGACCCCCAGTGTCTACTTTTAGGTGCCATAATAATGTAACTATAATTAGACAGGAAAACAAGTTCAATGGAAATAAAAATGAAGGTTATGTAGACCATTATGTGCATGTATGTTTTCTCCCTGCACATTACTGTACAGTACATGCACTGGCCGCCATTGAAGCTGCTATATATATAAATAAACCAGCAAAAATCAAGCCTGAGAACCGGGATTTATTTATCATACAGATAGAAATAATGATCGGCTCTGAACTCTGATGACCCGTCAGCCATCCATTAGTTAAATATGTTAATGAGACGGGTGGTTTGTCTTCATGAACAACTGCTTATGCTACTAAAAACACATGGATGATGCCAGTGGGATCAATTATCTGAGAAGGGAGAGGGCAGTGTCAATTCTACATATCAAAAATAGGCAAAATGGGCTGTTTATTGGGCTGTTACCATTAAGTTGGTTTTTAAATAAGTAGTTGCATATTATGCTACTTAATATAATATACAGACATTGGATTGTATATCTCAAATATTTTCCATGTAAAATCTTCTATTTGGTTGACAATGTCACTATTTAGTAAGTTTGACGACATTTTTCCATGGAACAGTGGGAGTTAATTTAGCTGAAGTTACAGCACTATTCAAAGATATTGGGGTGATATTAAGTTACAGAACAGTCAACAGACACGGGCCCTGAAGGCGCCAGTTTGGGTATTGGGCTTTGTTGATGTGGGTAATGATTTCAGGCAGAAGGTTAGAGCGGCACGCTGGCCTATGTAACCATGTGCGGTTTCTTGGTTCTGTCTCGTAGGTCCGATGTACCGTCTGGAGAAGCAGACGGAACCCAACGTGGCTGTAGATCTGGAATGCACCCTGGAAAGCCAAAGCACTTTAGAGTTCTGCCTGGTCAGAGAGAACAGTGAGTACAGGTCTTCATCAGATAAGATTCGTTAGATAAGTCTTAAGGTTTCTTTAAATGTGATTGCTTTGTTGTTTCTGGATTGTTTGTTGACAAAAACGGTAGGAACCATGGTACTGTTAAAACGGATGGGTCTTCTCTGCTTCTGCGAAGGTTCCAGGGGTGAGGAGAGCTCGGAGGAGGACCCCCCTATTGACATCACTACCGTGCAGGACATGCTGAGTAGCCACCACTACAAGTCATTCAAGATCAGCATGATCCATAAGCTTCGCTTCACCACGGACGTCCAGCTTGGTAAACCACCACCTCCAGACACGCTGATTCAGTCCCCGTCATTCTGCGATTGGCTGTCCCATACCGGCGAGATAAAAGATTATGATGTGAGCAGAGGTGGAGATTTTAGGTCCAGAGAGAACAAATCCAGTCTTGGTGTAGAATTGTATTCTCTGGAGCTGAAATCTCTGTAGATGAATGTGTATATATCTTAGGTGAGATGTCTTTCTGATGGCCCTGCTCAATTCTGTTTTGGGGGGGGGGTATGTGACGACATTGATCGTCTCCTACGGGTCACTGAACCCTTTCGGGTGCCCCGGGGTCACAAGGTCGTTGCCGGGACCCTCCCGCGCTCAGCGATGTGTCACTTGAGATGTGCCGGGTGGGAGTGTTAATTCGGCACCATCAACTTGTCACCAAGTCGGGACACGGAGATGGTGGGGGTTGGGTTTTGCGGCTGAGCCGAAACGTGGGGCTGGATCTCATCCGCATGACCTGCGGAGGGGGTCGGGTGATGGGGTGGGGGCTGCCGACCGGGGCCAGATCAAATGCAGGTGGTATAAGCAAAGGAGACAAACAGTAAATGACAGCCCTGTGCCCCCCTCCACCCCGCCGAGGGCACCCCTAGACCCGCACTGCTGTTATTTTTGCTTCTTTGTGCTTCCTGCTCCTGGCAGGGTGTTGGACGTTACTGACATGTAGCTCTGGGTGGGGGCCGCCCCCACCATCCAGCTCCCTCACCTTCCGGGGGACGCCGAACGATCCAGAAACATCCGCCGGGCTCCTGGATGCCGGCTCTGTGCCGCTGGAGGAGATGAGAGGAGATCTGGCAGCGGGGTGGGGATGGCGGTGTCCATGTTTGGCGCGTGCGGGGACAACGTGGCAGGCCGCTGTGATTACAGACCGTCCGTGACTCCGCGCGGTCTCTCCCATCAGCGTCTTCACGTCACACCCCATCACTCGCGTCGTCCAGGCCGTCTTCACGGCTAAAACGGACAGCCGTTCCGACGTTTACCCTCAGAGCGGCTCCTCACTCTATATGCAAATACGTCCCCCATCGGGCTGCGATGGAAGGTACCGGAACGAGTTGTGGAATTTGCGGAAAGGTTGCAGGAGACCCAGCCGGACAGCGACGCGGGGGTTGCCGAAGTTGGAGCGAGGATCTCGGACGTCAAGGGGGATGTTGATGTGTTCGGGTGGCGGGGGGAGGAGTGGAACGGCAACTGCGATGTAGCCTCTGTGGATAAGATTGATGCGGTGGGGAGTGACCTTGGCCAGCAGCGAGAGCGTGATGTATGTACTGGCATCTCCCTGCTAAATGGACCCAGAGCTGCGGTGCTAATGTACACGCGGGCCAGGCGCCCGCCTCGGCGCGCCCATAAATCACCAGCCACTTTGGGTGTCATCCCCGCTTTATATTCCGCCGCTGCTCCTTCCCTTTAATTTGTGTCACTATCGGCTGTTCATCTGGAACGGCCTTATGTGATTTTCCAGCGGAGCTACCTGACTGACAAATGCTATCAAATTAGCGAGGCGCGTTAGCGGCACTCAGCGGCATTCCCCCCCCGGCTCCGGGTGCCGCGGCGCGCGTGCCGATTGGCCAGTTCATCCGTCCTCCTTCCTGCCGTGCTCAAAAGCACAGCCTGACACGGCTGATCTGGAAGATAAGGGATTTTTAAAGGGAAATATGCATGTTTGGTTACTGTCTTGCTATGTATCATGATTAGTCAGGAAGACCAAGTTGGTGTTTTAAATACTCACACTACCTCTTCCCCTGTTCCCTCTCCAGATTACTTTTATTATAGTGTTCTGAAATTATCAATGATGTAAACCTGAACGTTTAATGTGCTTATTATGATTACATTGCCCTGTGATGGGCTGGTCACTCCCTTGCTTGGTTTCCACCATAAGCTCCCAGAAGAAAGATGGACCGATTTTCATCGTGTCGTATAGTATTTTTTTCCTGCTATTTATATTTATAGTATGTTTAAGCCTGCTATTGTACCCATATCCAAAGCTGGATGTCCTGCTCATAGGGGTATCTTCTGAGAAGTCCTCAGTGTACCTCTGGTAGCATTTTGGAAAATACCCTGCGAATAGTTAAACCTAAAGCTCTTCATAAGCTTGTAGTCATCATACCTTGAGGTCTAGTGCAGTGTTCCCTAACCCGTTCCTTGGGGAACTACTACTGCCCCATGTTTTTGCTCTCTGACCGACAGCCTATGTTTTTGCTGAGCTGGGAGGGAGCAGAAACGTGGACTGTCTTTGGGCCCCCAAGGACCAGATCAGTAATCACTGGTCTAGTGTATGAATTATGGGCCAGCGGGTTTTAGATTTGCTCTTCAGACCACGAACAGCTTTTTGAACAATTAAAGAAAATCGCCCCGGGTGATGGATGAAGGACGATTTTCTGCAGACCATGGCCTCTCGTCCTGAGGCGAAAACAGACGGACGGGCTGCTAATTGGCCAAGAATTAGGCCAACGGATGGACAGGACAACTCGATATGCGCTCAGATCCGTAGATCAGCTGTACAGCATGAAGTGTGAAAGTTAACGGCAGAATTCCCACCTTCCCAAGTAAGCGTCGTCTGTGTCAGTGACGGGGCCCCATACGGCTTTAAGGGAGGCTGCCGTTTCTGCCATCCGTGCAAAACCGATTTAGCCAAGTGATCTCAAAAGGCCAGTAGATATGACATCTTCCATGGAACAGATCCCCCACACTTCATTGTTCCTGGGGGAACCTTGCTTTCTGCAGCTCTCCGCCGTGTGTAAAAATACTGCTCTCTCAACTACATCTGTCTGCACAGCTGTAGACGGAGACCGCAGTCTTTCTGGATGCGCAGTTTAACAGCCTGTTGATCGTCACTTAGCCAGACAGTGTGTTCTCTAGCACATCTGGTGGAATGAAAGATGATGTAATGCTTGTGGCTGCTGATGTGACAGCCAGTAGAATAAATCTGAAAGGGGTTAGGTGGGGGTTATGGGGGTGTCCACACTCAGTGAAGGGGCTGGTACATAAGAGGCTGGTCTGCAGCAAAGTGGGGGTATATATGTGCAGTCTGCTCTGCAGTTTGCGCACCTATATCCTGTGCAGACCATATGAGTCCCTGGGCTGTTACTGTAGGGTCATCTGTCATCATCCATCCACTCCTATTGGTGCCTCTTACCATGAATGCATCAGGGTACAAGGTTAGCATAGCGGTATGATACCTGCCTGGCTATTCGTTTTATTCAATTATACTGCAGCGCTGGAGGAAACAGAGTTAAGTAAATGTAGAACCTGTTTTTTCTCTAGGCTAATATCCTCCCTGTAATCTGACAAAATGCATGAAGCAGTGTTACTTTGTCGGAAGAATGGACAAAATGCAGACCTTTCTGAAATGATTGAATAGTCTGTTGGTCTTTCCCCAGACAAACCAACACTGTTAACTGAGCCTTGTCACAGCAGATGCTACAGGAAGATCCATCAGTGCTGTAACTGGCCAGAATCCCTCCCACTGAGTTTCATCCGCGTGACCTCCGTTTGGCCCAAGTTACAGTCTGCTTCCCAATATCGATTCATTTAGTACGACGTTTCCAATGTGATGATGCATTTACAGATGATCTCGGAGATTCTCCGTGATGAGTTATCACTGGTGCTGAGAGCTTGTAGCTCATGAAAACAAGCTAAGGAGATTGAATTTATGCTATTTATACGACTTAAAATTTGTGTGACAGTGTTTTCATTTTGTGTTTTTGTGTTTAGTATGCCATCTGCCTCGCTAATGGCAAAGGTATCTTCTAAATAAATGTATGTAAAGGGATTAAACATCATGTTTATCACTAAGCGTATGCAAACTGTTGTGATGCTGCAGACTTTAACTGTCTTAACCGGGTCTTTCTGGCCCTGTGCAGGTGTATCTGGGGAGAAGGTGGAGATAGACCCAGTCACTAATCAGAAGACCAGCACCAAGTTCTGGATCCGGCAGAAGCCCATCTCCATCGATTCTGATCTTCTCTGCGCCTGCGATCTGGTGGAGGAGAAAAGTCCCAGTAAGAGACGTCCGCTTCTATCTCGGCGAATGGCGTACCTGCATTCACCAGGACCTCTTCTGTTCCTCATCTTGACTGTCAGTCAGTCATCATTTCGCTTGTTGCGAAGTCTGTGGATCCCCTGGCCTTCTAGGCAAATATGGGGGTAAATAATGTTGTGTTTTATGAAAACTCTTGGTGATGCCAGCTGGTTGTGCGCTCTCTCCCAGGCTCCTGTAAACTCACTGCAGCACGGGGGTGACTTAAGCATCCTGGAGGGGAGGGAGAGGGGGTCAGTCTCAGGCCATGAATGAATTGCTGTCACCGGCTGCTGGAAGTGCTCGGCTCAGACCGGAATATAGATTTCGGATGGGGATTAAGTGCCGGGCTCACGGATAACCCAGGCAGGACCTCTCCCGGGAAATCGACATTTCTGGCCACTTGGTCACTAATTAACGCGCACAGAGAGTAATGGGGAATGTGTGAATGGCTAGCGGGACCCCCCCCCTCCACGTCAGCATTAAAGGCTGATGGTGTAATCATGTCCCCCCCACACCACCACCACCACCGCACCACAGGGGCCATCAAACTCAGGCCCCCGTCTGCCTCTGGGACCGGAGCATTTATCGTTTTTTTTTTTTTTTTTTTTAACAATAAATGCAGTGAATAAGTAAATACTGCCGATTCGCAATATATTGGTTAACATATTTGTATCAGACAAGGTTAATAAAAATCAAGATGATAGCTCGATGTGTCAAACTGTTTAAATGTTATAAAAGCTAAAAGCATTACTGGTAAAATAATGGAGATGATAGGATTAGATCAGCCAAAATTTCCATGTTTGTGCAATGCTTGTAAACACAGTGGGTGTTGATATTTATGTATGACTGTTGTAATGTTAGGTATGTGTGTATTTCCATTGTGGGGTTTATTTTTTATAGAGGGTGAGACAGAATTTCCCCCCCACCCCAGTAACTGTGTTCTGGTTGAGAGCAGCACCTGCTGAGGTTTGGATTGGGGTTTTGAGAGCGTGTTCACCCCCCCCC
>JAABNY020000119.1:7439488-7480879 GCA_015164015.2 Brevimyrus niger | reverse complement strand
AATATAATATAATATAATATAATATAATATACCAGCCCTGAACGCTACTTTCTATCGTTCAACTACGGAACGCAGTTAGCCTGAGCGACTGCAATCACGTGACATAAATGTTAAGTTGTTGCAGTATCGACAATAACCAGTAGTCGACACACAAAGATCGAGGAATTTTTACTAGCGAAGGTACAATACGGTATTCAGAAGGTTAATTTGAAACCCACGCATCTTGTTTTATTATACCGTGTTTACTGATGCGGTTCAGAATAAATTGATGCGTGCAAGTTTATTTCAAAATTTTTATAAGATGGGGGAGTTGCATCAGCCTCACCGACATTATATCGATTAAAGTAGTTTCCGAGAAATACCAAGTTGATAAGATGGTGAGTTGTACTACTTGAAAATCTAAGAATTTTCTTACACGGAATTCTCTGCTCTGGTTAAAATGTGTAGGTGTGTTTCATATTTCTTCTTGTATTAATTCTTAACTAGAATGGTTTCATATTCACATTCCATTCATTCACATTTTACGCATGGTGTATGTTCGTATGGCTACTCATCTGAATGTGGCTATATACCATCCAAAATAATTTTCACGTTATGAATGTGCAGATAGAGAGGATGGTGAGTATGTCGTACCCAGGTGTCACATCGTTCCATGAAGTTTCATATTGAAAATTGTATCACTTTTGTGGGTTTTTTCACATCTACAACTTAGCAAGTTTGAAAGTCATCATACAGAAGTGACTCAACGCTAAACAATACCCGCACCAATGTGCCCCTTAATGTGGTAACAAATGAATTCCGTTCATATTACAGCAAACTATGTCGCATGTGGATGTGGACAAATCAGCCTCGTTACACAACAGTTTGCCTTTTTCGAGCCCTTAAGCCCAAAAAAAAACTCATCCAGTTATACATCTTTTCATCTTCCCACCACGTGTCCTGGTCAGGGTCGTGGAGGGCTGTGAGCCAGCACGATGCCAGGCTACATCCTGGATGAGATACCAATACATAACAGTACAGTACATATTTTTGTTTTTGTTGCATTATAGTAAATATGCCAACTTTTGTTGATGTGGGGTTTGTATGTGTGTGTGTGTGTGTGCGCGCGTGTGTAAATGCACACACAGTATATATACACTGATATATTTATATGCACACACACACACACATTCACATGCTACATACTACATGTAATTTAAACACGTCACTTAGTCAACGTAGAGGGATTTCCGCGGGAGAACGTGCAAACTCCACACGTACAGAATGGAGGTGACATTCATAACCCCAGCGATGTTGGTGTGAGGTTACCCGCTGAGTCACCAAGCCATCTGCTCTTATTTACGAGTTATATTCAAATATATGCGAATCCTCATTTATAAGTTACAGCCTATCACATATATGAAGTCAAGAGTAGTGATCCACAGGTGTTCAATGAAACGCCTCTTTGCTCTCCATCTCCTAAATTCACCATGCACTCCACTATTGTTGGGGTTACCGCTATAACTTATGTGTATAAATCCGTTGCATTCGTGATTATGGGGCATCGTGGTACTTACTATGCGGGGGAAAAATTGTTAGAGCATCCATCCATGTCTATATCTATCTATCTGTCCATTTATTTGTTTGTTTGTTTATTTATTTACTTATTCAAGACGTGTGTGCTTTGTAGCTAAATTGAAAATTAAATCGGCCAACAATCGAACACTATAAACTTCAATCAATATAATCACTATAATCTCTATTATATAATTCTATAAATTTCCATTCTGCGTCACGTTGTGTATGACAGTGATAGCAATGGTGATGTCATCAGAAATACATATTGGTGTTTTATATACTTCGGCCTAGTAAAGGTAAATGTAGTTTATGCATACTACATTTGACCTCGGGTCAATGGTGATATTTGCAGGCTGAAAACCGTACGAATATGATACTGATTTTATTCTTAGGAAGAACTGCTTTCATGCTCTGCGGGTGAATGAACTTAGTAATAAATACGAGAACACACCAGTTCTTACGGCAAACCGTCGGTAGAAGGCGGACTACGGGAAAGTCCATAGGCAGAGACACGATCCCTCCGCTTGTCAGGTGTACAGAGCGGCACTTCATTAGTTTACTGCGGCAGAAGGTGGCACACTTTCTCTCAGCCGGGCTTTGGTGGCAGAGCGAAGATTTTATTCGATAAACAAACACCAGCATGGAGAGCTGCAATCTGTCGCTGCTGATTAAGGTACTTGCGGTGATATCGATCAGCCTGACGGCCGGACTGCTGCTGGATGTCCGCGATCCTTCAGACCTGATCTTCATGAGCGGGTATCCTGAGCTGTGGAGGAAAACCGGGCTAGCTGGTGCCCCGGCCAGGGCCGCAGCCTGCATCCTCGTCGGGGTGTCGCTTCTTGCACTGGGCTGGCTGTACCGGCTCCTCTTCGCTCCGCTGGAGCTGCTCCGCACACCGGACGAGGTGGGCTACATAAGTGAGGACGGGCGCTCCCGTGCTCAGGCTGCCAACGAGGTGCGCCGGAGACGCAAGACCGGGGAGCTGCCACCTATCTACCCCAACGGATGGTTTCGGGTGCTGGATTCTCACATGCTAGACAGGGGGGAAGTGAAGAGCGTTACCGTGCTGGGTGAGTACCGATACCCTTGAAATGCCCGTCCCTGCTGTCAAAAGCAGAGCGGTACACTGCGCATTATCCCGAGGCACGGAGTGGATCGTGCCTTGTGGGCTCAATATTAACGTTTATTAGAGACGTATTATGACCACTTTAATTAAGATCTTTTAATTTAAGGACGGGTGCACATTCTTTGACCTGCACCCCCGATCCTCTTCGCCACGCGTTAAAACAGCCGCGCAGATGTGGGGAAAAATAACAGTAAATAGGCAGTTTTGTAACATGAGGGTTTTGAGGTAATTTAAGAGAGAAATGGTGCAGTTTTTGAATGTAGCACTGAGCACATATGCACGATTTTCTTAATTTGGTTCTTAAATGAATGCTTCATTTTTAGAAGACAGTTATTTCACATATTCCGGCTATTGAATGCGCTATTAATCGTTTAAAATTACATATATGGCCTAATAAATCGGAATATGCTTAATGATGTATAAATTAATTCTGCGTTAAAACAGTCCTGGCAGTAGGTCATACATTATTCTTTTATTTAATAACTGTCACAAAGAACGGCTAAAAGTAGAAAGACCATAAATTAAAAACGATAAAAACTTATAACAATAACACATAAAATGACTTTGGGCTTTGTTGCCAAGCATAAACTCTTAAGTGATTTACGCTTCAGTGACTGGACCTCTCCCAAAATGATTTTGTTTGTTAGATACACACAAGCCTTGCAATTGTATGTTGGAGGTATAGACTATTAACGTATAATATTAATAGGAACAATATAATAGTATTAATGTTATATTAACACAATATAATAGTATTAATGTTATATTAACATAATATTAATAGTAACAATAACCATAACTAGTAGGTACGGGGTCTCTTCCATGACTTTTACAGTTTATAATTACAAATACAAAGTACCCTTGGAATAAATACTTGAAATTATGAAATGCTGGCCTGCTACTTGTGCAAAACAAGATAACAGCTAATCAAAAAGAGCTTTTAGGTGTGCAAACATTAAGAAACATGTTTCTGGGTAAAGTGAAAGTTTTTAAGAAAAAGAAAGTAATGAGATGTGAGCTTTGTGCATGACCGCAGAGAATTAAAAAACACAATGAAATGTTTGTTCCATCAAATTAAATCCCTGCTCTGTAGCCACAATTACAAGTCTGGCTGGACAAAAAGTCAGATCTCATTAAGTCACGGGGAGAAATTCCGGTCTTCGTTTGGCTGGGAGTGTCGAACCTGGGCCTAAACGGAGAGCACAGCGTTTGTCACACTCTAATTAGGGCTGTCACGATCATAATTTTTTTGTTGACGATTAATTGTCATACAAATATTTGTAATTAATGAGCCTAGATTTACCCTAATCATAGTTTGGTAATACATTTTTAGTAATACATTTACCTTATAATGAGTTGAATATTGAATACTTCAACACAAAAATAAAAACTGATTTTAACTTTTAAATTTTGTAAAAAAATAATTAATTACTGGGCAGATGTGACATAAATAACAAATAAGAAGTTAACCCCCTTGAGATAAAAAAGTTATAGTGTAGTCATTATCCGATCCGTACCACCTACTTGATTTTACCTCGCACGTCTATACACCGCCCGATATTTTCCTCGTGCTATTTTACAGAGGAATGTCCCAGATAGCATCATGTTATTGTTTCACTGTTGAATTATAGTTAAATTGCTGCTATCCAACGACATGGTATTTTGGTTTACTCATAGCTTTTATTCACTGTAAACTGAAGTATGACGTTTGGTGTACAGTCAAACTTCTTTATCCGGACCTCTGATATACGGGCACCTCCCTCTACTGGGCAGAAAATTAATTTTACAGAACCAACCGCTGTTGTTGCGAGCCCCAGTCTAGGGTTGGGGCATTACAGAGTGTAAGGGAAAGGGTACGTGGAGTTAGAGAAGGACAGGGTGCGATGGACAGGAGAACACACGTGAACAATGGGGTATTGTTTTATATATTATTCTATTTTTATTGACACACAGTGGACACCGAGTAAATAAACACAGTGCAAAAGGACTCAGGGCACTGAGCACTGCTCCCCGGGTGCTGAATTAGCTGCCCCCTGCTATGTCACGAAGTCACATATGGGTTAAAAGCAGAAAACAAATTTCGTTGTTGTGCACTGTGGTGTGTCAATCAATCACAACAAAAATGGCAGTCACTCCATATGCACCTGACATATACACAGAGATCAAAGCGCCAAAGTCCGAGGGGCGCGTTAACATGTTTCCCAAAAATCGGGCGAGAGTTCGAAACCAAATAGGAAGTAAGCGAACGTACCGACAAGGGCAAAGCGAAAATGAGAAATCCAATAAACCAAACAAATCAAAAACAGTAAGATCCAACAAATAAAAGCAAACCAACAACAATAATGAAGTGAGCAGGGGCCTGTTTCACAAAGCAGGGTTACTTGATAACCAGATAACTTGCCAGATTTAAGGTAGTCTGGGTTAAATGTAAGTTGATGAAAATAAGGTCTATTTAGCCCAGTCTACCTTAAATCTGGCAAGTTATCTGGCTAAGCAAGTAATCCTGCTTTGTGAAACAGGCCCCAGAGCTCCCGAGATGTCTTGCGGTCAACCTTTCACTTTAGAAGACGGAAGTGACGAATGCCGCATACAGAGAGTTGTGGAGTCTGCACGTGGCCGCCAAACAAACATCAAATGGAGAGTGAGCTGTAGGACGAGGCTGTGGGCGGAGCTGAATTTTCAGCGGCACGTATAACTGCAAAATATAAGGCTTCGAAGACTAAGCGTAGTGTCATGTCCTTCCAAAAGAAGCGTGGTATCATTACAGAGATACGAAAATGAAAATCACACAGTTGTCGCAGACCATTTTGGAGTGGCTAAGTCTACGGTAGGCGATATTTGGAAGAGTAAAGAAAAAATCATCCAGTTCACTTGATGCTGGTTAAAAACTGGATGACCACTGCAAGAATAAACCGGGATGATTCGCTAGCTCAGACTGAAATAACATCCAATTATAAGCGTTGCACCTCATAAATATCAGGTAGTTTGTATTTGTACACATGTACGTCTTACTGTGCTGTTCATGTATTTCTAAGTTACGGGTACTCCTTGGTCCTATTCTGCCCGGTGAAAGGGAGGTTTGACTGCATTTTGTGTTCGCTTCAGCCATATTTATATCCAGGATGCACATAACTATTAAGCAAGTAGGCCTACACAGTCGTTATATATGCATATACGTATTTATTGTAGGCATTCGTGCCGTTATGACAATAAATCAGTGTGCATTTTAGCACTTATACTGTGAAGGAAGTACAAAATAACTGCCTAACGGTTGAAAACAGTGGTAATTCTTCGTCATAAAAGCGCGAATGCACATAACGTATTTTCGCTGCTTCAAGAAATTGCCTCGCGTATCACTGGCGAATGCGTACTTTCGTACCAGCTATGTAAGGATCGCTTAAGGAGCGCAACGAGAAGTCAAACGTTACACGGAAAAAATTACGAGGAAGTAGTAATAGAAATACGTGTGTCATTCATCTATTTTTATACAAATGAATGTAAACGATTCTAACAATAATGCGATAAGTAATCGCTGTCAGCTCTAATGATTGCTATCAGGCAATTATGTAATAATCGTGATTGGACTGGCTCTAATCAAATTTGTTGCCATTTCTTCAGACCTGCTCCCAGTGAAATGTCCAGATAGGACCTTTTGTTGCGGTAACGATCACCCAGACACCTTCTTCGGTTTGTTACCATGGTAGTAATTACATGTGTGAAATGTTGCAGATATAGTTCCATAGCATCTTCTGGAAGGAGTCAGTGTCCATTGCTTGATTCAGTTAAGCTGCCCTGATGTCTGAATTTTTATTTGCATTTATCTTATTTCATTGTAACTTCTATTTTGTATTGTCTGAAATATTTTTTTTATATATATAAAAGAGTTAAGAAATGAAAACAAAACTTTAACTCTCGACTTCTTCTGGGTGTGTGTACCATTTACAGTTACCACAGTTACCATTTAACATTTTCACACAGGAACAGACTCCCTGTACTGCACTGCATCACATTCTATCCATTAGAGGGGAAACTTTTTGCGCACTTCTTTGTTTATTCTACCTGCTTAGGGACAAAAGAACAAAATACCCCTTTACAGTAGGGACTCTCCATGCCCAGTTCATGGATCGGTACCAGCTCATGGCTAGTATTCTACCAGGCCGTGGAATGCTGGTGGTTTTGCAAATGGGTTCGTTCATTTTCAATTTTTCAAATATTTTCAATTTTTATGTTTTATGTTTGCACATTTTAGTTTCTATGTGAAAAACTGTCTGATGTAAACCAGTCTGCAGAAATGACAACCCCTACTTTCCAGCATTGAATCCCATTTTCTCTTATCCAGAAAGGGCCACTGAGTATGCAACTCCCTATTAGATGACTGATTAGATGACTGATTGGCTGAAAAGTCCTCACATCTAGGTTTGAACAACAGACCTAAAGGTCTCCCCAAGAACCTGCACACCCCATTAGGGCACTGTATCACATCTCGTCCACTATGAAGCAAATCATCATCATCATCATACATTCTCATACAAGCAGCTACTAGTGGCATGTTTGCCACTCTACAGGACACTTGAGAGACTTTCTTGATAGCAAAGGGGGGTGCAGTCCCCTCCTCATTCCCCACCTAAGTCCACCAGTGTTTCTGTGTGAGCAATGCCCAGTAGACATAATTGTCCAGCCCTGAGAACCTTTTGATCGGGGATGTAGTAACGGCCAATAAAAGATTAAACAATTATCAATGGAATTAGGCCATGTTTTAGTGCCAAAAATTTATACAGGTTTTCTCTGCCACACTCAAGTGTCACATTTACATTAGAAAGTCTGGCAGAATCATCAGCCCATGCAGTTGAGACCCAGAGTCTGCCTGCAAAGTCCAAATTAGTGACGCATCTTGCACAGGAAAATAGCAGCAATCTCAATCATAAATCTGCTGCAGTTTTATCAGGCGGTGCAGTAAGAGTGGCCCACAGGGTGCAGTTCATCTCAGCTTTCACACCTTGGCCAGTGAGTGGTAAATCCAGCTTGTGGGCCATTCTTCAGAGGGGTTACTTGAGGGCAAATCTGATGCTGGGGCAGAAGCCACCCCCCCTCATTTCTCTCACCACAGAGAGCTGCACACTCTGTACCCAGCACTGTAAACGTGAGGCTACAGAATCTCATCGTCCTCTATTCCCTTTTTTGGGCTCATCCCCAAAACAGAAATGACTGCATGACAGAACGTTAGGATTATATAAAAGAGCACACTATGACATCACTTCATTATGAGCAAAGTAGGACCCCTGGAAACACGACTATGAAAGGATTCTGTTCCATATAAGAAGTAAGTTAATTTGAGGTCACACAGTCTGCTTTTCCCATCAGCAAGCACTCAGTCCAGTTGACCCCTTCTTGTGCAGTGGGCTACAGTTACGTCGCATCTATTAGCAGATACATTTATTCAAAGTGATGTACAATTGATGAGATAGACAGTTCCTGGAGCAGCTGGGGACTAAAGGCCGGTGAAATTAACCGACTGACACTGCAGCTAGAAGCAGCAGCCATTTGATCTCAGGTACAGTGACCTAACCAGCTGGGCTACACAGAGCCCCCCTCAGGGTCAGTGACCCTGTGCTAGATAAGAGGTTATGAATTAATTAATAGGAAATAGTACATATATAAATACACACAGTTATATAGGTTCACATCGGTGAAAATGGGTTTACAGTCTTTCATGCCTACATTGGTCCTTATAGATTTATCCGTAAGTGCTGCATCCCCAATGCAGGAACACTGGCGGAAAAAGTGCACTCTTTTAATTGGTCCGCAAAGGCATTTTTCCTTTCTGAGCTGAAGTCTTGCTTATTTTGTGACCTTGCCAGCGTGGCACTGACATAATGGTAGTCTGTTTGATAAATACTGAGCGAAGGTGTGTGTTTGTTAAGCTGAGCAAGGCTCAGCCATGTGGACCGTATAGACTAATATGGTATTAGAACTGGCCAGGTGTGCCATATACACACACACACACACACACACACAGATAGATAGATCGATCGATCTTCTGGAGACCATTTTTCAATCTTTTACTACAGTAAAAAAATTGAAAATGCCAAAAGTTTCATATTTAGTTTAGTTACATATGGTTAAGATTAGGGCTGGGTAGGGGTTAAGGTCGTCATGTTGGGGTTACAGTTTTGTAATCTGTGTGTATGGAGGCATCAAAAATATGATCAAAAAAGAAGTTCCTTAGTTAAATTTTTTCCCTGTCCCAGGGCTTAATGCATTACTACGGCTCGTGTCAGCTTGGAAACCATACAATTTATTAATACAATAGGTGAATCAGCGTTTAAACCCGCCCACACACACTAACCTAATACGATGCCCCATAGCCCTTTGTTGCAACCTGAAACCTCAGAGTCCTTGATTATACCTTGTAGTTATGGCCAGAATAAGGAGCATTATGATTGTAGCTCTATGATTACAGCGCGTGAGGCGAGATGCTCGCGCCGGGTGGCTGGCGGAGCCGGTTCAGTCGCCGTTCCCGTCCCCCTGGCTCTCTCCAGTTTCTGCTCACTGGAGCAGGTAGTTATTGTGTGAACAGGATAGCCTTTTGGGCGCTGAGCGAGATTCACTTTCTGATTTGTCGCCCTGGTTCCACAACACAAAAAGGTCTTTTTGAGCCAAGGAGGTAAAAGGAATCTCCCGTGCCACTCGGACTACTGTCTCCTGTCACCCGTCACATTTAATTACATAATTTAAATCCCTTTAAGTCCCCCCCCACCCCTCCAGGTGGCTGTCATTCGGACCAGGATGGCAGGATGTAACCTCCCCCTTTCTACTAGTCTCTCATCTCCTTGGAAACATTACTCCATCTCTGGTGGGGGGGGGGATAGAGACACAAGGAGAGGCACTGAGGAATTGTATCAATCCAGATGCCTTTCATGGGGTGAACCTGAGATCCAGTTGTCCAGCATGCCCTAGATACGGGTTGGTTGTGTTCTGTGAGTGACTACTACAGCAAGCAAAGATTGTGATCAACATTTTGATGTTGCTGGGCAAATAATTTACTCTGATAATAATAGTTAAGCACATTCTAATGAGATTTATAAGAGGATAATTACAGTAGTTCATTAGTGAAATTAATTGGCTTGGAATATATATTTGAGGATTTGCAGGTAATTTCCACATGAAGCAGGACTGGGTGGTCTGTTGACTTTAAGATATAGTGGTAAATTTTTGTTTGAGATAAAGGATGAGAATCCCATGTTCATTGGTGTACTTTTATTATTCACAAAAATTTAAGATTGAGTTTCCACATGTGGTGTTTTGACAACCCAGTGAGGGAACAGTATAAGCAAAGATTTGTAATAGAGACCTATAGT
The DNA here is from genome assembly GCA_015164015.2 of Brevimyrus niger. Taxonomy (NCBI): domain Eukaryota; kingdom Metazoa; phylum Chordata; class Actinopteri; order Osteoglossiformes; family Mormyridae; genus Brevimyrus; species Brevimyrus niger. Next base: position 7,470,838 of record JAABNY020000119.1, on the reverse strand, counting down.
ATTCCTTCCTGTCTGTAAACAACACGAGAGCTTCAGTAATGATATAGCATTAGAATATCAGCATTCAACGCTAAAAACAAACCATTCAGTCAGTCTTAGAAGATAGAATATCCTAATTTGCAGTATATATTTTATTTTATTGAAGACTCCTTAAATTGAGGATCATTCCAGTTAAGTGCACTTTCAATGGTTGTCAGACTTCTGTATTTAGAGCCATTGCTGAAGAGGTTTTACATTTAGAATGTTTTATTCCTGAACGTTCACCTTCTGTTTTAAATATTACTAACTGAGCGGTTGGTGCTTTATTGCACCCATGTAAGGCTGATATAGGCATCCTTTATTTTTGTTCTTATACTGAATAGTTATAGCTGTATATTTGCAGACCGGGATAGGAAACACTGCATTTGCATTTCGTCTGTCCTCCATCTAAACGTTTTCATGACATCTTACATGTGACATGTCTAAACATTTAGCCACTTCTTTGAAAATGCTGAGATACAGTCACAGAAAAAAATGAGGCAACTCTGTATTTTTTTTAACAAATTTGCATTTTTTACATCCTGGATTAATCCTAATTCTGCAGGCAGAGGGCTACACTGAGCAGCAGGATGCTTCCAGGTTCAGCATTTCGAAGACAGCAGTACAAAAGACGAAGCGCAGCAGGAGGCAGTGGGAATGAGCAGAAACCAGCCAGAAAAGGGCAGAAATGACTTTCTAATGCCATAGAGAGACTATTAACTTATCCAACAGTTTTCCATGAATCGGTGGATGACATCAAGGCGACCGTCAACAGGAATGGGCAACATTATGTGCAGGTGTGAAGTGCACTGTTAGGATAGTTCGTATCAGGCTCCTAGAAGCAGGACTGAGGTCCCATAAAGCAAGAAGGAAGCCCGTCATTAATGAGAAACACAGAAGAACCACACTGCAGTTTTCAAAAAATATATATTTTCCACAGACATCCACTCATAAATTCAGAAATGAGTGAGACAAAAAAATTGTGCTGTGGTCTCTTAATTTTTTCCACAGTTTATATACTTAGATAATGAGAGACCCTTTTTCTCAGTTTATGGCATTTATTTTTTGGCCCATGTCACCCAGCCCAACTGTAAAGCCGTATTCATAGCAGTCAAGGAACTGAATGCTAAAGTTATAACATGAATATCCATTTTAGCGCTAAGCTCATGTGTCAGGGGCTGCAAATAAGCCGCACATGGACTGTAGATGTTACCAACGGGAACCACATGAACTGTTACTAGGTGGTAGGATGGTTTCTCACTCTCCAAAAGTGGTTCAGCGGTTCTGCTTGAAAAGGAAGTTCAGTCTATGATGCATAATGTTGGTTAATAATAATATAAGATTAGTCAGTGTTTCATGCCTGCCACGCTGTCACAGATCACATGGTCGTGATTTTGTTTGATCTCTGGGGTAATCACGCCCGGCAAGGCAGGGTGCCCAATGGACCAAAGGGCATGATGGGCAAAGCGGTCCTTCACGTGATCATGGATGGTGATTTGGGAGAGAGAGATGAATCTCCCATGCACACTCACACATGCATGCGTGCAGTTCTGCAGAATGCACTCGACGTGCACCACACGTACATGCGCAAAGGATTAACACTCGCGGTCCCAAACAGTAACCGAATCACGTTCTTTAAAAGACATAGGAGGAACAAAGAGGTTTTAAAAGGTGTTTCCCAATCCAGTCCTCGGGGGATCCACAGACGGTCCATGTTTTTGCTCCCTCACAGCTCCCTGCCAGACAGTCAACACTTTTTCCAGGGATCAGGGAGCAAAAACGTGGACTGGCTGCGGGTCTCCGAGGACTGGATTGGGAAACACTGCTTTAAAGGGTGGGCATACAAAGACAGCCTTTTTTTATGTGTCTGCGGTGGAAAATATACACATTTGGAGAGTGGGGCCTGGAATTATTGATTACTGCGGTAAGAAAAAATATGTATAGCTGTTTGGGTCAGGAAGAGGTGAATGGGGTGAGAGGTCCAGCTGAAGCACTGGTTCTGCTGCAGTACCAGGCCGACCTGTGTTCGGTACCCCTTCCAAAAAGCGGCGTAACTCTCTGGCGTGATTCCTCGCTGGCGTAACTCTGAAGTGCAAGTCAGCAGACTCCCCGCCTCCGCGTTGGCGCTCTTTCTGAAAGTGTCCCTGCATGTCCCCCATGAGGGTTCATGTGGTGTTTTGAGGGACGACCACCCACCACACTGCTGTCTGGACACCCACCCCTTTGGGACTCGATGCAGCTCTTGGCGCCTCGTGGCGCTCTCACTGTACAGTGCTTAGGGCTGCGATGACAGCTGGTCAGACGGGATTGGCTCAGTTTAAGAGCAGCAATTCGGGAACAACTGCACGGGTGCATGGAGCTGCAATATCTCAGATCACCCTAGTGGGGGCGGTGGTGTTCTTATCCAAAACCAGTCTCCACAGCAAATGACACCCCCACCCCCCCAGGCCTGCTGCCCTGCGACAGTAGCTAATGAGGTCCTTCCCCTGGCTCGCGCGTGAGCTCCTGCTCTAGATCCGTTGACCTATATTAAGTCCAGCGCTGAGCGGTCGCTGCAGGTCTGAAACCCGAGTTGGAAAAATGTTCCCATGTCATACGTTTTAAATAATTAAAAAATCGACATGGTGCTGAGCCAGCACTAGCGGGTCTGAAGGCGAAACCATGTCACATCAGTCACGTGTGTAAGGCTCTGGCATGATACAGACTTACCAGCATGATCTGGCCCTGATCTCCATCTGGCCGTTCGTAGGGTCAGGTTCCAGCTAGTGGTTAGTCTGCCATTCTGGATGTGTACGCAGCCCCTGTGTCCGGACACCTCCTCCGGTCAAGTTTCCGGAATGTCCCGTGACAGTTGCCATCGGCCTGAAATGACATTTGTGTTTGTCAAGTAGCTTATTCTCTGTAGGCCTGGTTCAGGACCAAGGCTAGACACTGGGGATCTATAATAGGACTGAAGTTTTACCATATGTATCAAATGTGGGGCTTAGGCAGTATTTCCCTGCTTCCTGGGAAAGGGGGACTATCCCTTTAAGAGAATAAAACCAAGTGCTTTACTTCAGCACAATGGGCCCCAGAGATACACATCATGTGAAGTGAAGACCCCTAGTGGTTCTGGTATGAACTACACCTTCCCTTGTTTCTGTATTTGCTTGACTCATCATGCATACATCAGAGGTGACCCTAAAATCACACCTTGGAAATTCTCGTAGGTGAGCAGGTGGCTGTGTTCCGGGGTCAGGACGGGAAGGCCCACGTCGTGGACGCGTACTGCCCCCATCTGGGCGCCAACCTGGCGGTGGGCGGACGTGTGGTTGGTGGATGCATCGAATGCCCTTTCCACGGCTGGCAGTTCCGCGGCGAAGATGGCAAATGTGTTCATATCCCCTATGCGGAGAAAGGTGTGTGTGTGATTGATATGTTTAATGACTGGTGCTTGTTAATGCTCTAGCTGTCTGTGATTTATGCTTTTATTCAATTCTACATAGAAATTACATTCAGATATAATTTTTTGGAGGATTCGATGCTTTCATAAAAGTCAGTAATTAAATAATACTTACAATAAAAAAGGGACCCATTCAGTAAGTGAAAACGCTTCTCTGAGGCTCATACTGTGAGGACTCCATACCTCTCTGGGCCTACAGTGCCGGAGTTTGCTAAGGTCCGACGCTGGCCTAGCATGGAGATCAACGGCCTGATCCTGGTGTGGTTCCACTGCGATGGTCTTGAGCCCAGCTGGACCATTCCGGAGCAAGAGGAGATCGCGCGGGGCCAGTGGGTGTACCGCGGACGTACGGAACACTTCATCAACGCCCACATTGAGGTTTGTGTGTGCGTGTGTGTGTGTGAGAGAGAGAGAGAGAGAGAGAGAGAGTGTAGGTAGCAGATTCCCTAAGCATTCGTCCTGCACATGTGCACCCCCTGCAGGAGATCCCGGAGAACGCAGCTGATATCGCCCACCTGGCACATCTGCACACTCCGGGCATCGTCAGTGGTGTGGACCTCCGCTACACCAACAGCAAGACCTGGGAGTTCATCCGGCATGATTGGAAGGTGGCATAATCAGAAATGTTGTCTTTCCATTGGCCGTTCTGGTGTCCATCAGTCAGTAATCCCTCCTCCTCCATGCCGTGACTCCCAGGTGGAATGGGAACCTGAGCCCGAGCCCAACAAGCACTGTTCGCAGATGCTGGTGAAGCACGCCCTGACCGTGTTCGGCCGCCACTGGCCGATACTCGACGTGAATGTGGTGGCCAGACAGGTGATGGGGACTGAGAGGGGCTCTGGGGAGGGCGGCTCAGAGATGCTGGCATACAGGGGTTCTGTAGAGGTGGGGGGTTAAGACAGTGACAGGGGTCCTAAAAAATGTAATTGGATTGATTTGGTTTGGGGGGGCGGTGTGATGACATGCGTTGATGGGGCTGCACCCCCCCGCGTGCTGCAGGTGGGCCCGGGGGTCGTGTTCCTGCTCTTCGACAGCAGCTTCCTGGGCCGCGGCGTCATCATGCACTCGGTGACCCCAGTGGAGCCCCTCCTACAGTGCGTCTCCCACAGCATCTTCCCCCAGGGACAAGCCCCCCCCCTGGAGCCCAAGTTCTTCCTGGGGGCGGAGGGAATCCGGGAAGGCCCCCCCCCCCCTTCCCTCCTTGGAGGCATTTGGGCATGGTGGGTGGAATCCAGTGTTTGGGGGGGGGGGTAAAAGCTGTCAACCTGGGGGGTTGCAGGGGTGGAGGAGGGGTCTTACTGTAGGGGGTGCCGTCGGGGGGTATTGCTGTAAATTGCTGTGATGGACCTGAGGGTAGATGCCTCTGACTGGGTGGGGGGAAGGGAAGGTCCATGGCAATTCTATTAAATCGCTTATGATTGGTTAAATTTTGTCTTGTCTCTGTTGGGTGGGCAGACGGTTTTTACAGAGAGAGATGTTCCCCTTAGAAACATCACTGTCTCAGCCCAGGGCCCATTAGGCACGGTAAAGCCAAAGTTAGGTCTCTGCGTATATTCAGACGTCTCTATCAGAAACTCCGCCATGTCTTACAGAGCGTCGTGGCACGTTCTCTTCCTCTATGCCTTGACTGTCATTTCTTTTGAAATATGAACAATAGCTCGCTGTCGTTTCGTTCCCCGTCTCCCTCCCACGGCTCAGCTCCTAATCTCTCTCCGAAGAAGCGACGGCAGCAGCCTGTATCCCCAGTGTTACCACTATTCACAGTCATAGCTGGGGTTAAGACTTAGTACTTGTGATTGGAAGGTTGTTAGTTCAAATCCCATAGCTGGCAGAATGATGTTACAGTTACCTAAGTGAGGCCCTTAATCCCCAATTGCTCCAGGGACTCTGACTCTGCTTTCTCAGTTGTTTGTCACTTTTGATCAAACTGTCTGTTAAATACAAAATTATAATTATTATCATTAGACAAGTGAATCTAGGCGTGTGGGGTTAGAACCCAGAAGGTCCTGTCGGGAGCTGGGTTCACTGCCCGTCTTGAGCCAACGGACTTATTTTCCCAACGAGGTCCATGACAGTCCTGTCGTTTTCGACCTCCCGACAGTTCGAACGGGACGTGATGATCTGGAACAACAAGAGGTACAGCTCCAAGCCCGTCCTGGTGAAGGAGGACTCAGCCATCCAGAGACACCGGCGCTGGTACAGCCAGTTCTACACAGAGAACAGCCCCCGCCTCCGCTACCAGTACGACACGCTGGACTTCTGACCAGCTGTGCTGCCGCTTTGCACCTGCATCTGAGTGTGAAAGAATGACCATGGGTGACGGCTTTGATGAGGAGCAGTGTGGGATTGTTACATAGGCTGTGGGCTGGGGTGGAGGGAACCACTAGGGGGCGCTGGACAAAGGGAGATGCAGGATGCAGGGAAGGGGCCACTTAGAGAAGCTCACAGAGCTCTTGTGTTCTTTTTAACGTCCTGCTTCCATCCCTCTGTTGGAAATAATCAAAGCCAGCAGTCCTATGCATTTTTAAGCAATTGTTATGTCAAAGTATATTATGCCCATAAGAGTGTCATTCATAAATGTTACTTGAAAAGGAGCGCAGCTTTTGCTCTCCTGCCGTAATGTTTCACTATTTTCCTCAGCATCCTTTTTATAATAGATTTTACACTCAAAACAAGTCTATTTATTTTTCTTACACGACAAGCACGGCATATAGGATAATCCTGCTGTTATTAAAAATGCTTTTCTTGTTGTGATCATGGAGGAATTATTGAATTTAAAGTGCACTAAAGGTGCATCTGTGATGGAGGGAGCACAGATTCCAAATGCGAAAGACATGTGAGTAATCCCAGTGTACTGACTGAACACAATGCTAATTCTCTATCCTTGGGGGGGGGTGGGCTTGTAAGGAGGTCAGCCAGGGTCCTGTTATTTCCTTCCTTCCCCTTTAAGTGCCTCTGTGCTCCCTATTCTGGCAGACTTAAAGGGATGGGCTGGTTTTAGAGCGATATTCTCTCTATGCAGTATTTTAGACCTACTTTACATTTTTCTTAGCAATTACAGCCACCCAGAAGGTGGAGGGCAGCTTTTTTCTCTTTTTTTTTTCTTCTTGCTATGTAATTAAGACACCAGTCGTTGATTACAGCAGCGTCTCCCGCTGCAGAATGATCCGTCTCCAGGTGGCTCAGCAGGTTCCGTTGCTCTTTTATCTCTTTTCTATTTCTGATCCCTCATGATCTCCACGATGCCGGATTTTTTTAAAAAACACACAACAGATCTCAATGGCTGTATATGTATTTGAGAGGTTCACCTTGCACTGAGCACGGGGGCTGCACTATACTCCAGCACCTGGAACACTGTTCAGATCCACTTGCCTCCTCTGCACTGCAACACGGCTGTTGTAGAGGGTGGATTGTAGCAGGACCCTTTCAAGGGGGTGGGGTGGAGTGAAGAGGGGGGGGCTGTATCCGCAGTACAGCACAGAAGAACTTTATATTCTCCAGCTAGGTAATTGAGTGGGTGGGCTGAACTCGAATGGAATACACAGTAATTAATTACTGTACTTGCTTACAGTGGAACAGGGTACTCATCGCTCAGCGATACTCGTTTTTATTGGAACTATTACTCTGGAATCAATACTAACAGCTTCCCCAAACATGGTGATTTCCTCAATTATACTTGAGTTGATTTGAGTTAAACTGCAAATGGACAGTTATTAAAGCACATGTCCGCAGACGTTAGAGGTCTCATGTTTCAACACCTCTTGCAAGTCATCTATTTTTATTCAGGCTTGCAAAGCCAATTTTATCCAGGCTATCTGAAATGTATAAATAAAGACCAGGTTAAAAATGGCAATAAATGGGGGTTAATGGTCTATTTAACATTCTGGTTGTGTGAATAGTTTGTTGAGGAAGCACAGCAGCAAATGTAGATAGCTTCACAGAAATAGCTTATAGTTGGTTTGCACTCTGATGACGTGTAGCAAGAGTGTAGCTTCTCACTCTAACAATGAGGTCACAACGATAATCAAGCACCAATCACTACAGTGGCTGCGGAGGCCGTTTATTTAACTGTACTGTCAATTCAATATTGGTGCAGCACAGGTTTCCCTAACTGGATAATGGCCACAGACGGATGCTGAAAATCATCCATTTTATGATCCAGGGACTCTTAATACTGTGATAATTCTGCTCTGCAAAAATGGTACTCAAGCAGCCAAATATGTAGCGAAGGGTTAAAGCGAAACCCTTAAAATGAAAAGCACTGGTTATCAGCTAATTATCAGTAATTCTTGGAACAAGCAAACCTTAAGACAGGCAAAGTATGAACTGTTTGCTAAAAGGTAACTTGGCTTTCTTGGAACATGGGAAGGTTTCAGTCTATCAAATACCATGTGAGTGGACTGATAGAGACTTTAAAGATGTGTATTAAAGCCTGCACACTCCCGGAGGCCATGGCAGACGTTGCGTAAGGAAGACATAAAACCCTGTCTGCGTATGTATAGAGAGAATCGAAAATCATACTTTATGTACTGATTGTGGAAAAACAATATCTGAGTCTTATTTTCCCTTTTATATAACAGATTTGAAAATTATTTTTCTAATTGCAATGCTTTAAAAATGTAATATCAGCATATTATTTTATCTTCACTTGCTTTTTATACCAGATCTCTGCTCGCTTTACACAATGTATCAGATACGGAAGTTTATGCTTTTATTCTTGTCGTTGCTGCAAAAATAAATTGATACAACATTGACTTTGTCTTCTTATTGGCTTCTTAGTCCCCATTCACATTCACCTCTGATTGACAGAAAACAACTGTAGACCTCTTTATACAGCCATATAAGCAACCTGTACCTCGTTCGGCCCCCCGACACGGTTCGGCTACTCTAATCGTACCTATTTCTGTGAATTATGTGAGACACTCAACGGACATCCGTGAAATGACAGGAATACCTATTACCTTAATTTAAAAAAAAATAAATGTGACAGTATTTAACCGGGACACTGTTAAGCAACGGCATGTACGATTCTGGTACATGTTTAAAGTCATTTTAGTCCCACTCCAAAAGTATTCCCATTTGTGTTTAGATTGTACTTCAGGGCAAATCTACGCGGAGGAGGGAGCGGCCTGGCCTGAAGTCTGCTGCATCCAATGCTGCATTTCGTACTTATCTTGGGAAAGTGGGTGGGGCTTGACCTTATATTCCATCAAATAAACCGTGGCAGGAACAGAACTCACCTTGTGTCACCGCCTCTTTGAGATGTAGGACTGCTGAGGAGCTGGAGGGTTTGCGTGTTGAACTGAGGACAGGTCTAGTGTCTTCAGGTAGGCAAGGGTGTATTTTAATATACCGTCAATGTGTGACGATGGAGGAATGTTCTGGAATTGACTCTGAGGGGGGAGGGCAAGTTATGAGTATGGAGGGGGAGCCAAGTAGGAGCCAGAGCACAGAGTCAGCGGTTGGCACGTGGGGCGCGGACTGGAGGAACTCAGCAGGAGAGCTTTCGGTGGGTGAAGCACCAGCTGCCGTCGCAGTGAAGATTAGAGACACGGAGGAGGAGCTGGGAGCAGCGAGAGAGCAGCTCATTTCCAAGTCACTGGAGGGGGGGGAAACTGCGGGGAAGGTGACTGAGCGGCAGGGAAGGGAGTCAGAACAGGAAATGATCCTCCACACGGGCGGGGAGAGCCAGATCGACCCAGAGGAGGAGGAGTGTCCGATTTGCACGGAGCCATACCAGACCCGAGGTCAGAGGGGTCGCGCCCTGCTGAACTGTGACCATTCTGTGTGCCGGCAGTGCCTGGGGGGGATGCTCAGGCGGCGGGCTGATGGGACCAGGGTGTCCTGCCCCCTCTGCCGCCAGAGGACCCCGTTGCTGGACTGGGAAATCCGCCGCATGCAGGAGGAGGCGATGCTCCTCATGGATGCTTCCCATCTGGGGCCTTGCCTCCCGGCTGCTCCACCCCCAGCCCAGGCTCCGCCTCCTTCTGAACCAGGGCGGTGGGCTGAACTGGAGAGGCGGCTGGAGTCCGGTATGGACACGGAGCTGGTGTGCGGCTGTGTTAGATACCCCCCCGGGTTTGTGCGGCTGCTCCCTCTGCTGAAGCACAGGTGCCCATGTTGCTACTTGGCTGTGCTCCTTCTGCTCCACCTGGCTAAGCTCAGCTGCCTGCTCCTGGTCTTCCTTCCTGTCATGGTGCTGGTGTTACTGTTCACCCTCACTGCCAAATGAACACTCATCTCCTTCCCGCGTTTTCCTTTCGACCAGTTATCTGACCAGTTGTTCCTCTTGACATTTAAATGCAAGGCTGCAGCACGAAGCCCAGGGGGCCCAGCGTATGGAGAATTATTCATGGTGGGGAACCAGATGATATTGTGTTGGGAGGCCCAAAATTTCTAGCTACGCCTCAGTGTAAACATATTTTATCATGCCCTCATAAACTGTCCTGCGAATTCAACCTGCAGAATGACCCTAAAACCACAGCCTCTCTAACCTGAAAGAGTCAATAACAATCTAGTTACCTTTTAACTGAAATCTGACACCTATCTGCTGATACCTGCCACTGTTATAGACCTAACACTTACTCTGCCTCTAAGCTATTTTCAATTTCACTTTTCAAAAACTTAACTTTCTCCTTGAGAAAACACATAGAGATTTCACCGTCCAGCCAGCTGACCAGAGAGGTGACACGTCATTGGGAATGTTTTTTGGCTACCGTCTATTTTAAAAGGTTTCCAGCTATGAGTGGAAGGAAAATAGGTCAAAACCCAGTTTTTGGGCAAGCCGCAATGCAGACAAACTAGTGATTATTTGAAAACTCAACTGTTTGCGATTATGGTAATATTTCATTTTACATTAACAGCATTCTTTGCCTGATTTTGCAATATTAAATATTTAAAATTATTTTTTGGGGAAAATCTAATTTTCAAGATTTCTATTAACAAATTAACAAACATTATTCTTTGAGTTCTCTGTTTATTTTAATGTTTTTTTTCCACTTGGGTGATGTGAAAATATAATCATGTTCATTAAAATCATTATGCACTATATATGTATACGTTTTTAGTGGAAGAGTGATAAGGAGTTGATGCAGGCACATACACAAACACACACACAGATTCGTAATCATATCTTTGTGGGGACTCGCCATTCATTTCTATGGAGAAAACTCTAATCCCAACATAATGACCTTAACCCCTACCCAGCCCTAACCTTAACCATAAGTAACCAAACATAATAGACTTATGCTATTTTTACTTTTTTGATTGCATTCACAAAACTTTGTAGGGACCTGAAATTGTCCCCACAACATAAAAAAACAGGTTTTTATAACATTGTGTCACACCCTGCATTCTTTCCCCCTCGTTTTCCTCTTGTTACAGCCCTAGTGTGGAGTGCTCCAGGTGCCCCTCGTCTGCTCCACTGTCAGTGATGTATATAGTGCCCCCTTGTCTCAAGCTCCCCAGTCTAGTCATTGCTGTTGCTGCCGGTGTGACCTCCCCCTCCCCTGTGTCCTGCGCTCTCGCCTGATCCCCCCTACGCACTTTTAACCCCTCATGGTCCATTTCTATTTGCCATGCTTGTTTCATTTAACGTGACAGTGGGGAACATTTGGTCCCCGTAATGTAATATGAACCTATTTCACGCACACCATTCACAAACACACACAGACACACGCAATACACACACGAACCTCCGGGCACACGCATTCATTTTAATTTAATTTGCTGATTCTCTGAGAAGAAAACAGCGAGACGTCAATATCTCGCTCCAATGCCTATTATATTGGCAGTACGTAATTACAGACAAAGAGACCCTTGGGACATGAGGATTCTGCAAAAAAAGACAGTATTGTCTATCTTCAATAATACGCACGCTTCACAGTTAACGCATTACCCTGATAACCCTAAAAAAGGGGTCAGTAATTGACTACCAGAATTCATCAGCAAACTCTCCACGCTACTGCGACTGTTTGTAACGCGCAATATTTACGTTTCACAAAATAAGTTATTAGTTTGATTTGTAAAGAAAACAATAGTTTATCACTTGTGTTAATGGCGCAGTAGCTGTGAGACTCCCAACAGATGTTTTTCGTGTCTTTTATATCAAGGAACAAATGCTTCTTGATTTTGTCCTGGCTTTCGATTTTGCTTATTTGAATTATTGGCTAAATTTAGGTATATGTCTCACTGGCGCCGTCGTACACTTCAGAATGGAAAATTCATTTACTAATTGTCGTCTTTATTCATATCATTATCTAGCTTCAACTGAATCTAACACATTGCAGATTTTTCGCATCACAGTGTCCCTCCAGCAGTCCTTCGGTGTCGGTGACCCAGTTTGTGCATCTCTCGCTGGCTGAATGTATGAAACTCTGCGGTGTGGTTTTCCTGCCATGTCCCTTTGGCTGCCTGCCGGTTCTCAGTGTTGATTAATTCAGAGGACTGCTTTTCAGTCTCTGCTCCGTGCGTGTGTATCCTTCGAGCGCCAGGACGCGAGGATGCCTGAGACAACTCGCCATGACCACATGTTAGAAGAAAATCCATTTATAATGTGCGTTAAATGGACAAAACTGTACGTAGTACACTAACTGCCAAAAGAATCGCGGTAGTTACACTAGTATTGTCCGGCATATTCACTTGATGGTCTCCATGTTGTAAATCTGGCATGAAAAATAAAACATGCACTATTTGGATGTACTGTGTCACTACTGGGATGTCGATGTGAGTGTGTATGATGCTTTAAAAAATATATAGGGTACGATTCTGTTATATAACGGCTGCAATGCAGGCTGCTTGAACAGTTGGGGGGAAGGGGGGGATGGGACACGGGATTTCTCGTCCGCACTTTGTGTGGCTCCCGGAGCGCGGGATGCTGGACGCCTTCGACGCTTCTGCTAAAGCGCAGAAAGGAGCGGTTGCCCCCCCCCCACATAACCTGAATCGTCATCATTTTACTTTCTTTGGTTTTTGTTCTGTTTTGACTCCCCTGATGACTACTAAGACGTCTGTTCGTTTTACAGAGGAGTGTAAATATTCCAATTCACAAAAAACACATACATCTGGCATTATATGTTATTTAATTAGATGAGTACTTATTTCGTGAATATATGGTCGCGTTCATTCGTTTATATAAACGTTTTATTACTTACAGTCCTATATTAATATATTGCTTACCGTATATATATTAATTAAGCAGGGAGAATTAACATTTTATCTCTTATCTCACCAAGCGTTCCTGAACTGCTTAAAATGAACATACACTTTTTCCCGCGCAAAGCCACTTTCCATAAGGATAATACATAATTAATGATGTAGATCGATTATGACCTAAATTAAAATGGATGTCCAACTTCATTGCGGTTTCATTGGTGTCATTCAGCTATGATCGTTTTCACACTGTGCGTGCTTTGCAGAAGGTTAAATAATTTCCTGCTGCATAAAAATGGAACCCATATGCGTGACAGGTAAATGCATCTATTACTGAAGGTATGTTTTTTCGAACACCCAAACGCAGAATATCTAACAACATTCAATGCACATTTCAAAAGGTAGAAATTCCACTTGCATGTTTATTTGAACATTGAAAACATGCGCCGAGGTGACTTTTCCAAAAACTAAGACTTCATTTCAGAGAGACTTGTTTCCTTGGTAACCGGTCTGTGTTAAAATTTTCGCAGGTACTCAGATGTTACTTGGCCTGTATTATGTGCTGTTTCCCGTTAGTGATCTCGTTCTTTATGCAAAAGCGATTTAAATTAATCATCTTAAACAAATTTCAATCCAAATGCAGCACGACAAAGACATATTATTCCCCCGGCAGTATATATAGGTCAGACTTAAGTGTATTTAATCCTAAAATCGCTGCTCTTAAGGTTGAAACCAGAAATGTGGTTTTCAAATTAAATAGTCTAGTTTAACTGTGAATGTGTATAAGTTGGAATTATTATTTAAAATTTGCATTAAGTGGTCTATAGTCGAATTAAATGTTTGTTTAGGGTTGCTGGGAGGCTATATGAGACACACCGTTCCACAATTTATCAATTTTGTGTTTCACTACCAATATTAGTCGTTGGGGCCGATTGAGGCCGACAAGTTTTATGTATCTAATTTACCAGATAAGTTTCTTTGTCCTACATTTTACAACAAGGCTGCTATGAGACTGGTCAAGAGAGTCCAAATGTCATCTTTTCTTTCGATAGTAGCCTTTGCTTAATATTGCTTGCACAATATCACATTTTGTAGGATATATAAACGCCAGACAACATACTTGAATATTGTATACTACAAATTCAATATCTGTATACCCTTCCGCCCACGCAATTATCTCCTTTTGTGTCCGATACTATCTTTTGTATGATACGTTCGTCTTTAGATGTAGATCTAAAAGCGACACGTGGAATACAAAGTCCTCATATTCGGCACAAATAATAATTTGTACCGTAAATGTAATCCGAATAGATATAGTTCGATATCTGGTGAGACAGAGAAGACAACGGGGAGCGCGCATCCGTGTGCGAGCGCCGCTGTCAGAACCAAGGACAGCCACACACTGACTATCGCAGCGAAGCGGAGACGCTGCTCAGTGCAACCTCCAGCTTCGTCGAGGTGGGATCCAGCGGGCGAAGCAAAAGGAGAAGACTGTTTTGAAAACAACGTACGTACATCAGTGACTGCATTCTGAAAAGGATGGTCAGACAATAGGAGTAGGATCTATGTCTAATGAATAAAATTAGGAGGATAGCCATGCAATGAACATCGGGATGTGAGAAGCAGAAACCTAAAGAGCGCTGGTATGCTCATATGTGGTCGACGGTCGTGTACATTCCTCCACTGTGCATACAGATCTAAAAGCAAGCAGAACGGGATCGGAAACAACAACGTGGATCGGGTAAAACGTGTTGCCCAGCAGACAAGCGCAAAAACAGCAGCAGTGAGCCCGGGACACGGCTGGATCGAGATGCGTCTGATGCTGATGGCCGTTTTCCTCTCGTGCTTCATTGCACGGGTCGGGTGCGAACCAAAAATGGTGAATATCGGGGCTGTGCTCAGCCAGAAGAGGTACGAGCAAGTGTTCAAGGACGCGGTCACACAAGCAAACCAACTATATGGGAGAGACAAATTCAAACTGAACGCCATTTCCGTCACCCACAAGCCCAATGCAATTCAGATGGCACTCTCGGTCTGCGAGGACCTCATCTCAAATCAGGTAAACCAATCCGGCACACAACGGCTCCTGTCTCAGCCCGATCATATATACCTATAACACCCTGTTTCTGAAAAGCACATTGATTTTCATGGTTCCCAAGCAGCTACCGTTTGCTTTCGCACGTAATTCGGCAGATCCACTCGCACCGGCAGTTTTCACAGAAATGTTCGCCGTTTTCGGAGCTGAAGCATTTTGTTCTGCGATGGTGCGGTCGTCTGTCTCTCCTTCTCGGTATAGCTTTAGTCACTTAGTACAGAACTCTGGGAAAGACGCTACAAAACGCATATTAACAGTTCACGGTTTAAAGATGCAATAAATAATTTCCAAAGGTTTGGTAGCCCGCTGCAGGGCTCCTTATTGTATATCTTACTGTGTACTCACTGGTGCCTAGGTATAGGACTAACGAATTTTTATTCAATCAAGCAAACATTTTCTTACTTTCTTTACATTTAAATGCATTTATAGGCAGTAAAACCGTATATGTATGTCATCAGTTTGAGCATTTCTCCAGATTTATAAGGATATGCGAATGGGCTGTATAGAAAACTGCATAACGGAATAAACGCAGGAAGAGTCATTGTTTTGTAATGATTGTTTATATGTTAATTAGGTCTACATCGGGACGTCAACTATTTAGGCATATTTACTCAAAAAACCCACAATTCAATGATTTGTATAAAATGCATCCTGGTATATAAAAACACATGATGCAAAAAAAACATGCGGCGGTTTTCAAGTAGCCTATAACGTGAATATTTGAATAAGACCATCGCATTGGATACAGGATTTTCAGACTTCATTCAAACGTGTATAGAACTATAAAATTATAAGACTGCAAATTATGAAGAATATTCTTATCTTCAAGGGCTTCATGAAACATCCAATAAATGCACCGGACTGAATGACATCGGCCATACACCGGCCTTTTCTGGCAGTGTCGCATTATAGTTTTCATGATACACCGAAGAACTGAAGACGCGCCCGCTGAGATTTCGCCGGAACAAAGTAATTAATACGGAAACGGAGTTTCCTCCGCGATAAGCTGCCGACGTTTGAAAGCTGGGCAGATTGAAGACATTTATATGGTGTTTTCAGAAGTGCTGGCAGAGGAAATTAATGCAGAGCCTATTAACTGAGCTAAAGGGATGATTTAATATTTGTAAAGTATCCACTATGAATCGATTACAGAATTTGCTGAATTAGGTGACGCATACACAATTAGACGTGTCTGCTGCAGATTCTGTATTCACTTCCCAAGCCATCCGAGCGCTTTTCGCCAACTAGGCGTTTAATATGGCGCCTGGCCAGCGAGTATCACTTTTTGCCTGTGGGGAAAAAGCAAAAGGCTCTTAAAGGGTTTCGTAAAACGCCCTGTTTAATTACGCGGCATAAAACTGCGGTTTAACACAAACCGAACGAATCGCTCTGTATTGCAAAGAGCTTACTTTTGACCGCACTGCCAAGTTTACAAGTCGCTGGAAAATATTGCAGTAAAGTATGGAAAAATGTGTTGCGGCAATTCTTAAAGCACCTAGAATAAGTCTGAGAAACACTATTTAAAAATACAGCTTTATATAATAATAGGACATGGCTGATGCATGCGACTGGCCGTTTGAGAGCAGCAGGATGGTGTGGTGCAGTAGTGCGTGGGAGATACTGCGCTCCAGTTGGGTACCACAGGACAGGGCTAAAACGGAGGTCTAAAATATCGTGACCCTAATTCTCCTCAGCAATAGTATCCAGCTGTATAAATATATAGGCTTTGGGAAGGTCACCTTAATCTGTGTTATTTTAAATAACCTGAATTCATTTTGCATTGTCACACAAGAATATGAAATAGTCAAATAAACCAAATATAGTATAAATAAATCGTTTTCAGATTTATCTACATGCTACATGTCCTGTTTCCCCTTGACCATAGCAGACCTAAATACACTGTAGGTTCTCCAAAGATCAGGACTTCTTTAGAGTAGCATATTTTTCTTAGCATTGTTCTTTCTAGGACAATTTGAGTTGTCATATTATATATCTGCTGTGTTAGGCAACACAGAAATCTTGAAGTAACGGGCAGTTGGAAGCGACCTCTTTCTGTTGCAGAGGGTTATGTTTCTCTTTGAGAGGTTTAAATGGAGCGTTCATTAAGGACAGACCACCAAGTCCCTCAGCATCATTGCAGGTCCATGATTACCCAGCCATTACCTTTGGTAAGGAGCTCATGGTACGACCTTCAGTCCCTCCTGTTTTCTTCTAACAGGTCTACGCCATCCTAGTCAGCCATCCTCCGCAGTCCAACGACCACCTGACCCCCACCCCCGTCTCATACACCGCAGGTTTCTATCGCATTCCTGTGGTGGGGCTGACGACACGGATGTCCATCTACTCCGACAAGGTGGGTCTGGACAAGGGCATAACTTTACCCAATAAAGGGGGTCCAGGGGGTTGTGTTGGCTGGTTTTGATTATCTCCACTCCCATAATTTAGGTCCATGGATCTGGGTACCAGCATTTCAACAAGATTGTATAAATGGTCTCCGACCTAATTTACAGTGAGAGCTACATCTAGAAGGAAAATACTCATGGGAACTATAAAATGCAAGATTACAGAAGCTAACGATTGGTCAGATTTGATCTGTTCCAATTGGGTGGGCTGATGTTCCGTTTGGGTGGATGACACCCGCCGATAGTTATACCCCATTTTTGAGGTCATTTATGTTCCAGTTTCATTTTGACATCCAGTGAAATACTTGTAAGGCCTTAATTGTCATGCCCTGCTGGTGCTGATCCTCCTGTGTGCCACGCCCCCCTCGTTACCTCGTGAGGAGTCCCCATGTCGTCAGCTGTTTCTAGTCGTGTTAATCAGTTTGTTGTACTTAAGTCCGTGTCTGTGTGTTTTGCGTGAGTCCGGTCATTAATGTTGTGCAGTGGTTATTCCTGCTTGTCATTACCCAATTCCTCCAGTCCAGCTCCGGCTTCCCTAGTCCATGCCCTGTGAGTCATGACACTTAACTTTACAAAATGATGTTCATAAATTTACACAGCATAACAGACTTGCAATTGCTCTTTTGTCTATATAACTATTATATAAAGAAGATCAACATGGAGTCATAATCCTCACAATATTCTTTCAGCGGCATCTGTCATTAATTAAACCTGATATAATCAATTCAGAAACAGAAACACCATGTATGCCGAACATTTTAATCTACATTAAATACATGGTTCTTGCGTGCTGTCTGAAGAACAAAATGGTGTTGGGTGTGTACGCTTGTAACACTTCCCCAGTTTAACAACTGGGTACTCAGGGAAGCAGGAGATTGGTGCCAGGTCTACCTGAGTCTCCTTCCCGCAGGCGGCAGCGTGCAGAGGTGGCAGCGCCGTGAGGAGTTCACCACATAAGTCATTTTATTTTGAGAGAGGCCAGCTTAGTCAAAGGGTGTGTCTTACACTAATAATCTGGGGATTGTAGCTTTATGTTCCCCGTTCAGAGCAGAGCGGTGACCTACCTCATTAACCGTGACTTGTTCCTTGAAGTCGGCTGGTCCATTGCGCACCGGGATGCTCCCTTTACATATTAAGCCAAGGCTTTTGTCCAAAGTGACGAAAGACCGTGGGTCCTTGAAGAGGTTCAGACGGTGTCCTCGGAGTCATTGGGGTTAAGAGCCTTATTCAGGGGTCTAACAATCATGGGACCTTGCAATCAGAGACACAGAGTCCTAACCCGTGTGGTCAGACACCATCCCATCTCCTTAGACCACGTGACACCCAATAAACAATGTCCCAATGGAATATGGAATATGGAAAGTTAATGCTGTTTCTTCCAGGTGTAAAGCTTGTCTTCTGTGTGTCTCATGCTAAGAACTGAGGGATACTAGGCTTGGGTAGTATTACGGTAATATGGTATACCGTGGTATTTTGAAATTGGCCGAAAGGATGGTCCGAAGACTTTTGTTGTAGAATTACTTCCCCCCCCCTCCACTTGGCAAGTTATATTGCTAAGATTTCAAATACCAGACTTTTGAAAATACTGTTAAAATACTGCATACCCCATTACGGTCTGAAAAATTGGATACCGTCCAAGCCAAATGTTCACCATAGTTTCTCCATTCTTAAACTCCATCTCTCCCCCCCCCCAGAGCATCCACCTGTCTTTCCTACGGACCGTCCCACCCTACTCCCACCAGGCACACGTGTGGTTTGATATGATGCGCGAGTTCCGCTGGAATCACATCATCCTGATCGTCAGCGATGACCACGAGGGCCGTGCCGCCCAGAAGAGGCTGGAGACATTGCTGGAGGAGAGGGAAACCAAGGTGAGATGGAGCAGGACCACTCCTCAATGCCACCCAGAGGCCAGCCAGGGCACTGCGGGCGTGTCTGTTGCGTGTGCGTGTGTGTGTGTGCGTATGTGTTGACTATTTCAGAGGTCTTCTATGTATGTAACTGTTTTCTTTTTTCGTTGTGTAAACACATCTCTTTCCATTTTGTAACATTGGCTAACATTTTTTATGCTAAAGGCATCAACAGCATCTTAAGTGGTTAGCTGAGGAAACTGTGCATTATGCTCATCCCACATTGCTTTAGCCACAGTCAAATTCTCCTGTGTCGAGCCAAACTTTGAAGACTATAACCTGGGACTCTGCAAAACATCAATAACCCCACGACAAATAACCCTGCGTGCTTCCCCAGCCTTTATTTCCAGTCGCAAGTGCCTGTTTAAAGCAACGTTGACCTGGTATATTTCAGGAGATGCTAGCGGCCCAGATATTGTCCTGGTTTCAGACTTTGTTACTTTCCGATTCTTGATGGTCTCTGTGCGCTGCTAAACGATGAGGAAACGGTCCTGCATTCGGGTACGGTGCAAGCTTCTGAGACACAGCGAACAGGACCGGCGTCGGTTCTCTGCTCCGAGGCCGAGTCAGTCGGCGAATGTTGCATTTCTGCTCGATATTTATGTTCGAGGCCTGTCTCAGATCTCTTATGGCAGATTGTTGCTTGAACAATGCCAGAATTTATTGGGAATGATTAAGAATGTACTGTGTTGTGAGCCGGTCTGTATCGCTATCGTTTATGTCTTGTGAATATTGTTTGTGAATGTATTTCATAACACATTGACTGAATCTGCTAAAGGACTGTTTATCTCTTCATGGTTACTTATATGGCATTTGATATTGGCATGCAAAAGGAATTTTTTCTAAATATTATGCATATTTTATGAAATACTATTACAGTTAGCAGACCCCTGGGCCAATAGCGTTTTATGCTTTTTACAGCTGTGTATATTCTTGGAGCAGTTTGGATAAAGCATGATGCTTTCCTGACTTGCATCGAGGATCTTCCTGGGTCTTGATCTAAGCACCTTTATATATAGACACAAGTGCTTGGCTCTACCCACTGCAAAAATCTACCCACTAGAACAGTCTTATTGCTGGCACTTTCTCTTGCTTTGTAGTTTCAATTGATAGCTGTGTAGGCAGTTAGTTCTGAAGGTTTATATACAGTAGAATACTTCCTGTTGTTCTGTTTTTAATGCTTCACGACATTGATTTGATGGAACACTGAATGACACTGGTTTATGTGAACGCCTGTTAGGCCAAGTTACTTTAATTTCATACTGTAGGTTTACATGAGAACTGGCATAAAACATTAAAAAGTTTATGGGCAAAAAATATTTACATCGCCTTCTGAAATAGGAAGTGCATGGCAGTTCTTTAAACCTGTGCTTTAAGTTTGTGATGATGAGCTTTCCTTCTTTTTACGTATCCTGCCAATCTTTTCTTAAACGATGTAATTGACTTCCTAGTGACAGCTTGTAAGAGACAGAACATGTTGTCTTCCAAACGTTCAGACAGTTTCAAGCTAATGCAACTGTGTGCTTTTCCAGGCATCTTCCTTGGGTTTAGCTCAGTACTGCAACCCTCTTTTCAAAGGTGCATGGTAAATGGATGCCTGTTTTCTGTTTGCAACGTGGCATTCTTACTTAAAAGCCCAAGAATTCACTAAGATGATTAAATGCAACACCTACTCAAGAAGCAAGAAAAGCTGTACGATTACATTAAAAGGTATAGAAATGTTATAACTGTGCTTCTGCTAACTGTATTTTGGTTACAGTTCTCTCAAGCACTATCTGCTTATAAGGCATTTCATGGGGCATGTGAAATGTATTTTTATCAGATTATATGACATAAGGACGGTACTTTTTGAGCAGCTGGTGCCCAGTGTGTGGTTTTTGCCATTTTCTTATTTGTTGCACTGAGGTTTATCATCCCCTAAAAACAGCGATAGCCTTAAGTATGCAACAGAAGTTCTCGGCAGAAGAACATTATGAGGAACAATTCATGAGCTTTTTTGTGCATTTCCCCTTCTTTGGAATCTTCTGGTATTCTGTTGTTTTCTCTGTGCTGATTCTTGCCGTGTGCTCGAGCTTTTGGTAGGCTTCACTGTGTTCATTTCTTATTCTTGCTGAACTTGGATGGGGGCGGCACATCGCAGAGGTTGTAACTTATGTTCATTGGGTGTGTGCTGTCAGTCAGAAGCGCATGTTCTATTAACAAAAGAAAAAAAGCTGAGGGAAATGTATGTAGTTTAAATTACAAAAATACGAACATGCAAAGGCCCAGATAAAGGTAATTGACAGAACATGCATCCTGGGCATTCTACATTCTACTGGGTGAAGATTCTAACTAACTACCAACCAGGTTAACAAAGCTCAGAAAATGCTGTCATATGATATTTTATGAATTTTGGTTCCAAAACAGCACCTTAAATGAAGCAAATTAGTGCAAGTTGAAATTAAAATACTACAGGTACTAGCAATCTTAACAATGACTAATGCATTTTTTGATTTATGATATTGAACTGTGTTCTTATTTCACTCTTCCTGTGAGTAACATATATAGAGTACATATTGGCTTAACTCACATTCAATTAATAATACAGCGAAAGGTTTTGAGGCAGTTCGTGTTCATGGCATGACCCATTGTGGGATGCAGTTGTGCCCACACACACACACACACACACACACACACACACACACACACGCACACATCCTGCTTTTCCCTAGCTGCTCATGGCTGCTTAACTCCGCCCTCTGTCCCATGTTGCTAATTAACTTGTCACCGATAGCCGCCACGGTCGGGGCAGTGTCCATCATGGGTGCCTGTTTCTGCTGCTGCAGTTTTCACAGGGAGAGGTTTGTTCAGGTGAAAATCCAGATAATTCTACACACCAGTGGGGCAAACTGAACTTAAATTGTCTAAAATACAAGATTAGTCTTTGTAATATATTGCTTTGTTCATTAAATGGCGTAGGAGAGAGTTTGATATTTGGGGGGGGGGGGGGGGCAACTTCATTTAAATACAAAGATCAGCTTATTTGGGGGAAGAATTAAGCCAAATTATATATAGCAGGGAACATGCACCCCCAGTCGAGTTCCATCACCCCTGATTCATGATATATTTTATTGTCCATCAGGAATCTTTGCTGTTTGATTTTAAGCAAAGAACACACAGGGGGACCTAAGTACCCTTTAGGTAATGCTGTAGTTAACCAGACCAGTTACAATACAATTAACTCCAAATGTTCAGTATCACCTGGCAACCCATTCAGGGCACCCCCTGTTGGGTACTCGCTGGGATAGACTCCAAGCTCAAAATGTCCGTCTGCTGGATAAGCCGGTGTTGAAAATAGATGGTTGTTTAATATCATCTGAAAAAATGCTAGACTGGACTATTTGTAGGTTCAGCTCTGTGCTCTGTGCTTTGTGCTCTGTGCTCTGTGCTCCAATATATAAACCGGCATCTTAATATACACATAAGAAGTCTGATTGGTGAAGCAGACAGCATGGCATAGATTGTGGAAACCAGTACAGTGGTACCTTGGTTTGCGAGCATAATTCGTTCCGGAAATGTGCTTGTAATCCAAAACAGTCGTATATCAAAGCAAATTTCCTCATAAGAAATAATGGAAATTCAGATGATTCCACAACCCTAAAATATTCATGTAAAAATGATTTATACAAAAAATAAAGTAAAATATATGTAAAAAAATTAATGTACACTACCTTTGAAACTAACGTTGCCTTTGAAAAGAATTGTGGATGGTGTGAGGGAGAGGAGAAGAGGAGGGTTATTTTGTAGACAGTTTGTTGATTTTCACTTTAAATAACGGAATCACTCTATCTGTTGGCTCACTGGAATCTTTTTCTTTTTGTGTGACTTTAACAAGGAACCTATCCAATGACAGCTGTGTTTGTTTCCTTTTTGATTTCGCGGAAATGTGGACATTGCATTGTCGTTAAACAGATTCATCGCTGGCACTGCTACGATTCGGGTGGTGCTTTTCTACTAAATTTTGACTATACAAGTGAGGCACGCCGACCGAGACCGAGCATAGAGGACGATTACCCACAATCCCGCAGCGAAACAGAGAGAGAAGAACCATCGGCTCAGTGTGATCACGTGACGCTGGACAGACAAAGCGTATACGTAATACTCGTATTGCAAGATCTTGCTTGGTGTGTCTTATAACTGCTCGTCTTGCAGAACACTCGTAAACCGCGTTACTCGTAATCCGAGGTTCCACTGTATATCAGACTTATCAGAGGCTTATTTTCATATTAACAATAGACATGCGACTCCAAGGTGGACAGTAACTGACTGTACAGAAGCATAAAACATGATTAAGTTCTCAGTGTCCTCCAGTAATGTGACCAATGATTCCTTACGTGTGACACAGTACCATACCTTACACTCTGTGTGACTATATCAAGAAGCTACACTGTTATTTTTCTAAGTTATAAAAATACAATATAAATCTTGCCTTCAGCCACAGAATGGTAACACGCTGTATCAGAAACTGTCAGAGATTATGTGACAGTTCAGTGCAGCATATTTCAGTCAATTGACCTTGACAAAAGGTTATAATGTTCTCAAATGAGTGATTCCAGGAAATATGTACCAGGAATAGCTGCTGGAGGAGACTTCAAAGGACAATACCTGTCTGAATATGAATTTTTCTTTTAATATAATAACTTGTACTTTTGACACTATAAGGCAAGGGACTCTTAACTGCCATCAGGGATAAGTGAAGTAAAAACAATGAATAACTGATGAAGCTGGACGAGAACAAGGTGACATTGCTGTAATACGCTGGAGGGTTACACCAGGCCGTGACCGTCTAAGATTGTGTGCAGTCTTAAATAACTTAAAGCAATTGTTCACCATATTCGAAAATTATTTCAATAACTAAATAGCAAATCATAGTAATATGTTCCTCAAAATTTATTAAAAAGTTGGTTTTTATGTCATAGAAATGAGAATTTCACATTTAAACATCAGTAGAGTGCAAAGTATTGGCTTAAGCAAGTGCTGAGGTCATCACAGAGGAATAATTGAAATCTTGAAACATATAAATATATAATGAAATATATATATATAATGAAATATATGGACTTGATTTCATTTCAAATTCATTTTTGCAACCAAAAATGCTGTCTATTTTTTATGTATATAAAACATTACGGGATTTCTGGGCAAAGCATTGGACAGAGAACCTTTACAAACTTCGCTGCTAAAATAACTGTAGCTTAAAACCACCTAATCTTAAAAAATCTATATCATAAGATATTGGAAGCTTATTTAGGGTTAAAAGTTGCTGATGGCTCATCTGTTGCAAAGTACGAATGATGCAGGAAAAACAGGCACCATTGGGGATGGAAATCATGATTCTTGTCAGTGAATCGATTCTTTCAACTTCAAATAATTGTTCATATTCATTCATTGATCTGTTTGCTTCTTGTACTCCTGTGTGATATTTTTTGCTCTGAGGATGTTTCTGACTCAGGGTTGTGGGGGAATGTCTGTCTATATTTTGTTCTTATGTAAACTTAAATGAATTGAATAAAACTAATTCTTAGCCACAATGACTTAGCCATAGACATATGCACATGAGTACAACAGAGGGTGGCAGGAGAGAGTATTTTGGTTGTGAAAGGCATGGCTGCCATTCAAGAACAAGTCCATTAATCACCTATTAAATAAAAAGCACAAAACAAGTCAACTGGACGAGGACTCATTGAACAAAAGGAAAAAGCACGAACAAACTAAACAATTGAAACATTGAAACAACTGAACAAAATGAACATTGAATCACTCATTGAAATAACAGAACAAAATGAATGAACAAACGGAGCAAACTGAACGATGAACCACTCAATGAATGAAATGAACAATAAATCATTCATGAACCAGGAAGATTTGCTTATTGAATGGAATGAACTGAACAAATCAGTTCAAAGTCATTTTGTTCACTTAGAATGTTGATTCATATTATTAAAATATTCACTCATGAACAATACAAATCTAGTCACCATAGGTGCCGTCTTGTAGGTGACACACAAGACGCACCTCGGTGGGGCAAAACGAACGCGAAGCGTGCCGGTGTCTCCCATGTCAGTCGCAAAACAGAACATATTGTCCGATAAACGGGGTGGAGTGCATGTTACGGATGGGGGTTTTTGATGTCTTTGCAAGCCCCAGTGTTAAGGATTCCAAAATTCGAATCAGGAAACTGGAGATTTGTTGGAATGCTTTACTGCACACCATTTTCAACTGTTTATAATACTCTTCTGTGTCTGCATATTTTCTCTGTGCACATTACTCATCAGAATAAAAAAAGGAACTATGAAAACCTCGACCAACTGTCCTTTGACAACAAGCGAGGACCCAAGGTATATTTTGCATGGTCAATGCACGCCGCCCACCAATTCTCTAAACGTAGCAGCTAGAAAACCCGCCAAGCAGTCAACAGCCGACCAGAAATGTTCTTATCTTGGTAGCACGTCTATTTTTTTATTTTTATTTTTTTACATTTTTTACTTTCAGGCATTTTTAATATGATTTGAATCGAGAATGGTTTTATGTTGGAAAAAAAATGATTTATGAGAAAAAAAAACAACGGCCAGCTTTTACACTTTGTTTTTCCGTAAAGGAATGCATGTGTTCAGAGCAAGGGGTTTGCAAGTATTTTCCTTTGTGCGGATCTGGTAGCGCGGGACAGACGGGTTGCCATGCACCTACCTCCTTTCATACCGCAGCACTTTTGAAATTTTTTCTTTGGGAAAGAAGCCCACTCCCCGCCTCCTCTTCCCTTCCACCTCTTTTTTTAATTTTTTGGTTGCATCGATCTTCTTCCCCCCTTTCTACCTCTAACATGCACGTCCCTTTTTTGGAGTCTTGATAACCTTCAGTTTGCATGCCAAAATGCAGAACCTTTTTTTTCCCAGGCTTATTTTTTATTTTTTTAGTTGAAACTATTCTCTTGGGTCTCTATCCTTTTTTCTCTCTTTTTCAACGAAAACGACAAAAAAAAAAATCGACCAACCGATCCCGGCAACGAGAGCAAAAGCCAGCATGGTTCTGGGTGGGGGTAAGTAGCCTGCTTGACTGATTCTGTGCCCTAATCGCAGGCAGAAAAAGTTCTGCAGTTCAACCAGGAGACAAACATAACGGCCCTTCTGGTGGAAGCTAGGGAGCTGGAGGCTCGCGTCATCATTCTCTCTGCCAGGTGAGAATCGCTGTCCAAGTCGGTCCGAGTGGGTGGATCTGGTGTTATCTGAGCCCGGAATTAAATGTGAAATATCTGAAAGATACACAAAATAAATAAGCTTAACCACTAGCTGAAATGGAAAGGAAATTGGTATTCAAGTCAAATGCTTTAGAATTAAATGAATGAATATGATGCTAAACCATGTGGTTGGAGTGGGTTCCGTGGTTCTGTTCTGTGTCAGGATTTTGTCCCTGGTTTCTCTGTCTGTGAATGTTACCTCTGTACTTGCACCCCTTCACACACACGGAGTCAGTTTCAATCCAGGCCCTTAGCTACGGCGTAAACTGAAGGTAAGTGGTCTTTTACATGGGATGCCCCGAGTCCTTGTACATGCGAAGGTTTGTGGGCTGGTGGTGTTCCATAAACCACCTTACCAGGAAAAATTCTACAACACAAAAAACCATGTAATAGGACCAAAGAAAAGCAAACTGAAAACACTGATAAACGAAAGTTCCTAAAGCACAAAGACGTGGCAATTACTGAAATGTAATATAGCAAATTATTTGTTGTATTTATCCTGATATATAAATGAATATGATAGTGTGTTGGTTGTACTAAAGGCCATATACCGTACAGACTGGTAGACAAAAGCTGCAGTGCTCTGTTCTTACAGCATGGAATAGGTACATTACTTGCATTTAGGCATTTTTTTAAAAACCACTACATTTCTGGAGCCTCCACCAACTAAACAGATATAAAATCACTCGGTCATCTGTTACGTTTCATATTTGTAAAATGACAACATGACCGTCAGATTTAGGAACTTTAGTGATCATCAAAAATATATGCACCATACGGTCTACATGTGTTCCTGAATATTGTGTGACGACGATACGCTATAGTCTCTCTATATGAAGATACCGGTATGTGTGTAACTTCACAGCCTGCTGCTCACGATTTCTGTCTGCCTCCAGCGAAGAGGATGCAGCGGCGGTATACAAGTCCGCTCGTTACCTCAACATGACGGGATCCGGCTACGTGTGGCTGGTCGGGGAGAGGGAGATGTCTGGTAAAGCCCTGAGTGAAGCCCCTGATGGTACGTATCAGAGCCGCTACTCGTGTTGTATGTAATGGGCTTTTTTCTATCTGTTTTCTTTGGAGGGTGGATGGTATCGCGATTATGCAATTCAATATAACTTTCATATAATCGATAATGGTGCCAAAACCTGTTAAAATATTACCGTCATAGTTTGCATGACAATATATACAGATATGCACTTTGTTTTAAATGTGTTTTTGTCTGCCTTAAGCCTCTCACTGCGTTAATTTAATTTCTTCCACAAATAAAGCTGGGCTTTTGTTTGTGTATTGTTTATGATATGTTAATAGATTGGCTCTCGTGAATTTGTTAGTGTTTTTCAACCCGGCATTGACGTGTTTTCTGAAATATTATGGTAAGCGAATACGGCCTTTTTTTGTTTTGGATCTTGCACACTTTCACATCATGGTCATGAAAATAAAAAATAAAAAACACAGATATCTGTAGAACCAAGGTCACTTATAATAGCCAAAGTCTGCCTGCTCACTTTCCTCAGGAACTTGCTGAGGTTTGCGATTTCACATGTTATTTTGGGTCCACCAGACTTTGCAGCCTGAAGCATTTTGCAGAATAGAATATATTAAGCAAATTGAGCGGTATGATCCAACAATCCAGTTTGAAGTTCTTCAGCAGACATTTTGAATGGTTCTCAAGTAATATGGCACATTTACCGCAATTCTGAGTTCAATGTTGTGAGTCTGAATCCTCCTCACGGTGTCGACCGGCTAGGATTGATCGGCCTTCAGCTCATCAACGGCAAGAACGAGTCAGCGCACATCAACGATGCCGTGGCAGTGGTGGCACGCTCCATCCAGGAGCTCTTTGAGAAGGAGAACATCACAGAACCCCCACGTGGATGCGTGGGAAACACCAACATCTGGAAGACGGGGCCCCTCTTCAAACGGTGAGGCCAGCGTTGCTTTTGGGCCCTTCTGTTTGATAGAGTGGAATTATTTTATAGGAAATGATGATACAAAGAGTCAGTATAAATGTGAAGGTCTTCTTAGAGGGTATGTGTCAAGTTCTTTGAGTTTTGCTGCTGTTTCAACTCCATGAATTTCATTCTAATTCCAGCACTCAAGCTCCGTCTTTCCGCAGTATGTTCTGTATTTGAATTTTTTCTTGTTTCTGTGAATTTAACTGCAATCTGTGTTGTTTATGTAGGACTTGCGTAGAAGTTTCCCCAATGATTTCAGTGACCCAACTGGAAGTTACCTGTTAGTTGGACACATTGCTTCCCGTTTCCACTTCACTGTTTGTATTCAGTACTGGGATTCCAGCGGCTTTTTCGAGGAACCATTGTGAGGATTGTTTTGAGGACCCTTGTGAGAATTGGCCCTTCATGCGGAACACGAGCAGATGCCTTTTGGTGCATCAAGATAAACAGTCCTTAATCGTGGATGTTTGGCTTTTCCTCAGAGTTCTGATGTCGTCTAAGTACCCAGAGGGCCTGACGGGACGCGTGGAGTTCAATGATGACGGGGACAGAAAGTTTGCTCACTACAGCATTCTCAACTATCAGAAGAGTCGACTGATTCAAGTGGGCGTCTACAACGGCACGCAGGTGCGACCATCCTCATGCTCTCACAGGGCTCATATGTTGCTCGTTTGCTCATTTCATGCCTGTGTCTGAAAGATCATGGGTTTGAATCCCATGGCTGGCAAAGTAATCATATCCCTGCTGGGCCCTAAAACAATGACCTTGACCCCAACTCAAATAGGGACACTGGATGTTGGGTGAACTTGCACTCTGACCCCCAAAACTCCCCATCTCCTTGACTTTTGTAAATCCCTCCCCATCCCATCCCATGACTGACTGACTTTTTTTTTTAGGTAGTAATAATCTTCCAGTTAAATTATCAGCTGCAGCATTATTAGAACTGACCCACTTGAACTCCATACATGGGGTGCAGCAGAACGCAATCATGCCTGGTTTTGCTCAGAGAAACAAAAGGTCATTAGGAGAAACCTTCGGTTCCAATGCTGCTGGTGCAACATTGTTCTGTCTCTGACTTCATGAAATTCCATCTTAGGTTGTGTTAAACAATCAGAGGAAGATCATCTGGCCAGGAGGAGAGACAGAGAAACCAAGAGGCTTCCAGATGTCTACAAGACTTAAGGTAACAAGCCTCCAGTACACATGTCAGTCGTTGTTCCGCTTTCAGGAGTTAAGCTTGTGGACTGGAGATGGGGTTGGTTGTCTGTTTCAGGGAAGTATGGAAGCCTTAGCTGTGACATCAGCATTTCCTTGTCTCTGTCTCTTCTGACCCTTATAGATAGTCACCATTCATCAGGAGCCCTTTGTTTACGTGAAACCCACCCTTATGGATGGGACATGCAAGGAAGAGTTTACACCAAATGGAGTCTTAATTAAAAAGGTGATCTGCACGGGGCCCAATGAGACCATCCCAGGTAACAAGACAGGAACGTTTATGACATCACTGTGCCTTTACTAGCTTTCCAGTCGCAACAAGTCTCTTTCGAGTGAATGGATATGCTCAAAAATTATCTATAAAGCATATTTATACATGTAAGTATATGGGTGTACACGTTTGTGTGTCTCCGAGTCTGTGTGTGTTTGTACGCTCAGCTTGTCTAAGCTCTGCGTAGGTTTAGCGGACTAGCCTCTCAAAGATAGCTGTCTGGACGCAAGGTTGATTGGCTATCTTCGCTGGTTTTATTACAGGACGCCCAATCGTGCCCCAGTGCTGCTACGGCTTCTGCATCGACCTGCTGATCAAACTGGCGATGACCATGAATTTCACCTATGAGGTGCATCTGGTGGCAGACGGGAAGTTCGGGACGCAGGAGCGGGTAGGTCAACGCGGAGGCACTGGGCACCGGTGCCGGGGGAACGGGAAACAGAACCTCCCAGGTGGGATTAGGACCAGAATTCTGTGATCACAACAGCAGAACAAATGGATGTTATAGTTATGTAGCCATCCTAGGACTTTGCATATATGGTCCTGGAATTACAGATTTCACTAGACCAGGCCTCAGAGCAGGATCCAAGGGAACTTTGAAGTGAAGCGGTCTGTCCCTTGATAAAGGGCGTCATTGTCTGGTGGTGAGGTCAAAGTGAGGTCTTTAACTTAGGGAGGTTCCTTTTCTTCCTTCCATGCTTTACATGGACCTTCTCCTAAGTATATCATAGACTCACAGTTTTGTCCCATGTTTGCTTTGGCTCATTCTCCTAGCCATACCGTACCAGCACCCCATGTCTTCAGTATATCCCTGCATTTTTTGGATGGCGGATTTAGGAATTGGGTGGTGCAGTTGCTCCTCCAGGGCTGTGAGTTCAGTGTTCAGAGTTTGCCTGTTCATCCCCATGTTTTGCCAGTTGATCCCTACAGCTGCTTCAGTTTCCTCCTGCGGTCCAAACAAGCTTGATTTAGGCCAACTGACATCTTCAGTGTATGCTTTACTCTTTCTACAACAGGTGCCATGCTTGTACTAGCCCTGCAATGGGCAATTAGTCATGCAAATTAAGAACAATACGAGCCCTAGACAGGAAATTGCATTCTGGCTTCCAATCAAGTGCCCTTGAAAAGAGGCAGAAATGTCACTGTCACAGCTCTCAGGTCCTATTTTCATAGCTTGACCTTTGACCTGCCCCTACATTACGTCCCATAGGTCAACAATAGCAACAAGAAAGAGTGGAATGGCATGATGGGAGAGCTTCTGGGTGGCCTGGCAGATATGATTGTGGCCCCGCTCACGATCAACAATGAACGAGCCCAGTACATCGAGTTCTCCAAACCCTTCAAGTATCAAGGGCTCACAATCCTCGTGAAGAAGGTACACTCCCACTGACCCATTGCCTAGGTGTAGCCATCTGCTAGCAGGCTAATGTGAAATATACCATTGTTCAACATCAGTCCTTGTATGTCTTACTTTTTAGAGGAACACCATTGAAATTAGGCAAGTTGGTGCTAAAAGTACCCACAAAAATGATTCATTATCATGACAGTAATGCATACTATACACTCCCTTTTGCAGTGGAATACATGAGACTATATAGCGTGAATTTATAATAGAT
>JAABNY020000119.1:7423858-7439388 GCA_015164015.2 Brevimyrus niger | reverse complement strand
ATATATATACTGATTTATGATCCTGTACCTATTTATGCTGCTTTATTTATACTGTTTACACAGTACAGTGAAAGATCTTTAGCTGCCAAAGAAATTTGTTTAAATGGGACAGAGAGGCAGCTGAGCTGAACCAGCGTGAGCAAAACGTCTCTGGCGCCCCCCTCTGACCGCACACGGCGTGTGTTCACAGGAAATCCCTCGCAGCACCCTGGACTCGTTCATGCAGCCCTTCCAGAGTACGCTGTGGCTGCTGGTGGGCCTTTCGGTGCATGTGGTGGCGGTGATGCTTTACCTACTAGACCGGTTCAGGTACCGTTACTGGCGGGGGGTGCGGGGTGGGGGGGGGGGTGTCTGTGTGTCTGTGCCGTCATTGGTGGGGGGTGGGGTGTCTGTGTGTCTGTGCCGTGTGCCGTCCTGTTTCCATGGAGGCTGACCTCTCACACCCGTTTTCCCCCGGAGTTGTCTGGAAATAAAAGGAATGCACGGCCTGTTCTCACGCCGCTCTGGTCGGCACAGTGATCTGGGCGGGAGGTGACATTTTCCTGTCTCGTGTCCCCGCTGTGACTTTGTCCCCGATTCTCCAGCAATCCTTTCAGGCTTCATGTTGTCCTTGTGCCCCCCCACCCTCAGGCTTCTGACTGTCTCTCCCCATTTCCGCCGGGTCTGGAAGGAACTCAACAAGGTCTATGTGAAGGTCGGGGTGTGTGTGTGTGTGTGTGTGTGTTGGGGGGATGCTGGTCTTCCGATTGTTGGCACCTGTTCACCGGATTCTCTGGCTTTGCTTCCCAGCCCGTTTGGAAGGTTCAAAGTCAACAGTGAAGAAGAAGAAGAAGATGCCCTCACCCTATCTTCAGCTATGTGGTTCTCCTGGGGAGTGTTGCTGAACTCCGGCATTGGGGAAGGTGGGTATCGGGGACACCTTTCCCTCTTGCCTCCTCCCCCGTCTCGTTTATTCAGCCCCCTTCTGTGTGGTTTCTATGTTGACAGACCTTCTTGTCCCTGTGTGAGGGAGCTGACGCGGGACGCAGAGGCCATACTGTGAAACGGGGCACCAGAAACGCACCCTGAGTGCGATGGCTCGCGGGCCGTCCGAAATGTACCCTGAGTGCGATGACTCGCGGGCCGTCCGAAATGTACCCTGAGTGCGATACATGTTTCGCGTAGCAATAGCAGTAAACATGTACTGTGTGTGGGCCAGGTATCATGTGACCAGCAATATGTACATGATCACCACCCTCCCCTCTTTGATGTGTGTGTTTTAAGGCCCCTGGGAAATCTGACCGTGCCTCTTTGTGTGTGTGTGTGTGTGTGTGTGTGTGTGTCCCGGGTGCTGTGTGTGCTGGTGTGTACCCCCCCGCCCCCTGCCCCCCCCAGGTGCTCCCCGTAGCTTCTCAGCGAGAATCCTGGGCATGGTGTGGGCCGGATTCGCCATGATCATTGTGGCATCCTATACTGCCAACCTGGCTGCCTTCCTGGTGCTGGACCGGCCTGAGGAGCGCATCACCGGCATCAATGACCCACGGGTGGGTACAATCAGCCGCCGCTGTCACAGAAGTGCCACATTGTCATTGGTCAGTGCAGACACCCTGGTTGATGAACTGTAACTTGTTTATATGTCTTCAAATCATAGCTATCAATATCCCATAACCACCACTAGGGTCTGGGCGTCTGAATGTTCTCCTCTCTGGATCAGACTGGCCTCCTTTTGATAAGAGGTGGTGCTTTAATTGTCAGCCAGTGTGATCAAAATTAACCCCTCCCCCCAATCCCCCCAGCTGCGGAACCCATCAGACAAGTTCATCTACGCCACAGTGAAGCAGAGCTCAGTGGACATCTACTTCAGGAGGCAGGTGGAGCTGAGCACCATGTACCGGCACATGGAGAAGCACAACTACGAGAGTGCAGCCGAGGCCATCCAGGCCGTACGTGACAAGTGAGTCACCGCCAGGGGGCGCTGTGGTTTGCAGGGGCCTCATAGTCCGTCACCGTGGGGCCGCTGGGCCTTCGTCCTGCTCATCAGATCCTGGCCCTGGCCCCCTATCCAGAGTGAAATGGCTGTAGGTATTAGGCCAGGCCAACCCCCCCTTCACAGACTAGGCCCCCCCCCCCGCGCTCGAGACGGGAGCGCTCTCTGTTTCTTTCCAGGTCGAGTCTGAAAGCTGAAGCTCTTGCAGGAACCTCGTGTGGTGCGGCCCGCGTTCCGGCATTGGATTGCGTTTGGCTGGTGGTGGCTGGTGGTGGCGTTTCCATGGTAACTCACTGTGCTGTACGTGGTAACCCTCCCCAACAGCAAACTGCATGCTTTCATCTGGGACTCTGCGGTGTTGGAGTTTGAAGCCTCGCAGAAGTGCGACCTGGTGACCACGGGAGAGCTGTTTTTCCGATCGGGCTTTGGCATAGGAATGCGCAAGGACAGCCCGTGGAAGCAGAATGTGTCCCTGGCCATCCTCAGGTCTGTCCCAGCCCAAGCAGCACCATGTCTGCCTCCCCCTGCCTTCCACGGCTCGGTCTCTGTCTCCTTGTCTTCCTGTGTCTCTCTCTCTCTGTCGCGTCTTCTTTGTCTCTCTGTTTTTCTGTCTCTTGATTTCTGCCAGCTGGTCTGTTTTCATTCGCTGCTTCTTCTGTCTTGCTTTTTCCCCTCTGTTTCCCTTTTTTAAATGTTTTTCTGTGACTCTCTTGCTATCTTACGGTTTCAGTTCTTTTCTCCATGACTCGCTGCTCGTCCTTCATGTTTTTCCTCCGTCTCTTTCAGATTCAATCTCTCTTTCTCTCTCTCTCTCTCCCCCCCCCCCCTCCTTCTTACCTCATGTGTTTCTCTTCATGGCTTTCCGGGTTCGAGCCAAGCTCACCCACTGCAAATGTAACTTGCGCCTCTTCACCCTGCCCCAACCCATCCCCCTACAGCTCCCACGAAAACGGCTTCATGGAGGACCTGGATAAAACCTGGGTGAGGTACCAGGAGTGGGACCCCAGAAGCAACGCCCCAGCAACCCTTACCTTCGAGAACATGGCAGGTAGGCCCCCCCCCCCCCAGAAGAATGGGTCGCCATAAGCAAAAAATTGGCAGTAAAATCCTGCCACTGTTTCCACCAAGCAAAACTGACGTAGAGGTGGGCTGAAGAGAAACTCACAGGTCTTCATGCTGACAGCATAGCTAGACATGGAGGATGCCGGCCTCGCTGGATGGGCGCCCATCCTCCCGATGACTGATCCGATGACTGATCCTCCTCCCGTAGGCGTCTTCATGCTGGTGGCCGGGGGAATAGCGGCAGGCATCTTCCTCATCTTCATTGAGATCGCCTACAAGCGGCACAAGGACGCCCGCAGGAAGCAGATGCAGCTAGCCTTCGCGGCCGTCAACGTCTGGAGGAAGAACCTGCAGGTGGGGCCTCTCGTCTCCCTGCAGCCTGGGAGGGGAAGGGCGGATGGGGTAAGGTGGGTGGGTGGGGGTGGGCAGCGAGAGACAGACTCTGCAGGGCCCTTCCTCTCCAGGCTGGGCTGCACCATTGCGATGACATCATCTTGCCCATAACCACAGCGGTTATGAGCTAGGCGGTGGCCGAGATATGCGCAGAGTGCGTATCTACCCGCAGTGCCACTTGCTGCCACAAGGGGTCACAAGGCTCTCCAGTTCAGTGGCAACGATTCGCTATAAGATTTAACAGGGGTTGCCTTTAACCGGCATCCTGGACCTCTGCCCCCTGGCTCCCCGGGCGCCATCTAGTGTCCGTCCCCCGCCCAGAACGGACGACCGGACCGCTGTCTTTTGTCTGTCCCAACAGGACAGTAAGGAGGCACCGGGAAGTCAAGTTGTGGGGCCTTCCGGGACTCCGTCATTAGTACGTAAACACAACAGCCCATCATGTCACCATGGCATCATCGCTGTTTAGAAATGGAGTTACTTCCAAACAAAGCAATCAAGACATGAGAACATCGAAACCAGCGCCAATTTCCAGAGCGACCTAAAATCTACCTGATTTGTTTCTCTAGCTACCAGAATTATCAGTAATACCTGTAACACTTTAGATACGCATGCAAATATTTATATAATAGAGATATAATAGAGCGGCAATAATAAAATAAAGATCGTAACAAGCATTCTTATTTGACGTAAGCAGTAACCATTAAATAAAAAATGCCACTATCTAGAAGCAGGACCTGGCTCTGTAAGTGGGGGAGGGCCTGACAGGACTGAGGCGCCGGCCAACTTTGTGACGATGGAATTGATAATGGTGTAGGAATTTATTTTTTATCTACCTGTGACAGCTAAACAGGCCTGGTACTTAAAACAGGCCTGGCACTTAAAACAGGCCAGGTACCTGACTCGAGCACCTGTCTCATAATTTAAAACAGACTCAAACAGGCACAGAAAGACAGGCTGTACAGCACTGGACGCTCACAAACCTTACAGAAGGGCCCTCTATCCCGTGAATAATGTCTGCCGTCCCTTAGCAG
Organism: Brevimyrus niger; assembly: GCA_015164015.2. Classification (NCBI taxonomy): domain Eukaryota; kingdom Metazoa; phylum Chordata; class Actinopteri; order Osteoglossiformes; family Mormyridae; genus Brevimyrus; species Brevimyrus niger. The sequence continues at coordinate 7,434,933 of JAABNY020000119.1, read as the reverse complement.
GTCATGTCAACATCACCGCCCTGGACCCACCCCTGTGTTTGATGCATACCACCATAGCTGCCAAGACAGGGAAAGCTAGGGGGTGGGTGAGGGTCGGGGGGGGTTGGTGTCGGGGAGGGGGCACTGTGAGTTTGTGATGTTGCTCTGGAGGCCTGTGGCCTCATGCTGGGCCCTGCTCTCTCACAAAGGCGGCAGGCACTGAATAGGCAGCCATACTGGATGCAGGTAAGGTCACAGTCTGCCATCTGTGCCGGGGACGGCGTGTCACCTTCAGTGCTGTCTGTTAGCGGCCGCGGTATGCCGTAGCCGTCATGTGCGTGAGTGTACGGACACACCCTGGCAGTCAAAAAGCATGGGTACTGCTGCCGGCAGTCAGAATTCACCGTAACACTTATAGCGCTATAATGCAGTGTTTCCAAATCCGGTCCTCGGGGTCCCATCTCCTGGTGGGGAGCAAAAATGTGCACTGTCTGGCGGGGAGCTGGGAGGGAGCAAAAACATGGACTGGCAGTGGGTCCTGAGGACCGGATTGGGAAACACTGCTATAACATATTAGCTTGCAATAATTAGCCGCCAGAGGCTTCAGGATCTCTTTCATTTTGGCCATCAGATATAATCAGCTTCATGTAAATTAAATTATAATCTGCCCATCTACACCAGATGTGCATTCAGGTATTGTATTATTTATTCATAGGCTGTAGGGGGGGTGAGGACATGGAAGGCAACTTAAATACAGGATTAAAGTAATTGTTGATATACAACTATGGAGAAGAACAGACGGCAGGATTTCGATGTAGTTGTTGGCCTGTATGTGTCTCACTAACGTGTGATTGCTGAGCGCAAACATCCACATTTTCCTTTAAGCAGTTGTAACATTTTTACCACAAATTAGGTTACCACCGGAGGACTCCTTGTTTGATAGTCTAGTTACCAGTCGCAAATACAAATAGTCCACACTAGGTGGCAGGAAAACAAGTTACCAGTTAGCCACAGCAAGATAGTGATACACCCCATAACCATGCTATACTAGTTAGCCATCACTTGTCCCCTATAGAGTAATGTCACCTGAGATTAAGATGTAACTAAAACTAAACTCTAACCAAGAATAAAATTACTAGCTGCCATTAAAATATATCCTTTTGTCCGGTTTAAATGTGATGCTTATCAAAAAAAGCGTGTAAGAGCAGGAAGTTTCCCTTCTGCTGGGATTTTAGCATGGTTTCCAGATGTTTCCATCATTTTGACTGCTTGTGTGTTTGCGTGTATGTATGTATATTTATGTATATGTATGTGCATATGTAAATACCTTTACACATGCGCATATCTACAACACAGGTAACTCCAGAAACAGTGCACTTGTGAATAACCTGTGCCCAAGGTCCAGCTCCTCTCTGCACTATTGTGCCTGATGGCAGGGTTCCTGCAGCCTTTTAAAAAAAGCAAAGACACCACGACTTGCTGTTGTCTCAGGGGTGAACAGGTAGCACCATTCAGAGGTGCACTGTTTGAGTCGGGGGGGGTGGGGTGGGCAAGAGGACGGATTGAAAGTGGGCGACCAGACGTGTAATGTTTAAAAAAAGATCTGTGGGGGGGGGGGGCTGCGCTCTGGTTTTGGCCGCTCGCTCTCCGCGCGTCCCTGCATCTCTGTGAGTGTGACGCTCTTCTGGTCTAGCATGCCGTGCTGTGCAAAGCCTGGACTGTGAAAACGCAGCACTTCACCAACGGTCAGAGTCGATAGAATGAAAAAAAAAATCACCCGAACCAAAGGACCCCAAAACCGACCTGCTCCTCGACAGGGAAGGACTTTGTCGTCCATTCCCAGCCTACACTTATTCCTATTTTTTCTTGTTTCCCTTTGTCTTATTTTCTTGAATTATGTTTTTGTTTTTTTGCGATCTTTAACCAGACCATAAAGGTTCCCGGAATCCCAGAAGCTACTCTGATTAACTCCGATTGATGCCCTCGAGTTCCATTCCCAAAGAGAGGTCGCTTTAAATTCCAAACAGGAGTGCTCCTCCCCAAATCTACAAACCGAGCCTTCTGAATGGTTGTTCTTTTGCTCTTTTTTGCAAGCCTCTATTGACCCCCCACCCCCTGATCAGGTGGTCCACCCTCTATCTCGAAGATCGTTTTACCTGTCAATGTTTAAATGTGCTGTGGAAATGCGGGGAGGGGGCCATGGTTCAAGTGGGGTCATGTGTCAAAAAGAGGCCCAGTCATGTGACCTGACGAAGGAGACGTCCTGCGGGACAGTGCTGGCCTGGGTCGATTGTCATGCCATTCATTCTGCTTCTCCTGTTCAGTTACCCATGCTGCATGCCCTCAGGAGAAATTCACACCACACTGCCCTCTCCCGGAATCCTCTAACTCCGCCTACCCCCCCGCACCTGCCTACAACCTGCCTCCCTGAGTGTGTGGGGTGAATTTCCGTTATACCCGTCTCCTGGTATAACGCAAAGGAGCAAAAGGATTTTCTTTGAGTACACTTCTGCGTATAGATTGCTTGTCTCCCCTTGACCTATGCATTTTTATGGTTCCCCACCTCCTTAAACATGTAAGTTTTAACTGCTTGGCTTCTGGTGTCCTTATTCTGTGAGCTTCTCCTTTGAGTTCGATGTTTTTTTTTTCTTTTTTCGTTTTGCCTTTGCTTTGGATTCTGAAACTGAAATGAATTAGCAGAGGATGGATATTTATTTATTTTTCTTTTTTTCCCCCCTATGCAGCCATCTTCCTCTCTAGAGACTCAGGATGTAAGGATTCCTAATTATAAGCTTTGTGTACAAACACACCCAGTCTTGTGCCATTTCCTGTCCTGAGAGTAGCCGTTGATGGACGGGGGGATGGAAGGGACAAAATGCACAAAATCTTCTGTATCTATGGGTTTGATCCGACACGTTTTTTTCCCCGCCCTTAATGGGGCTGACAATGGAGTGTATAGGAATGTGTTTGCTTAGTAGTTTTTCGAAGTTTCTGAAAGGCCTGCCAAGTTGTTATCGAAGCACGCCAGGAGGCACTGCCTGTAGCGATGACAGACCATGCAGCCTTTATGCGCGAGAGAGCAGAGGAAGGATAGGAGGGTGTTGTGAGTGAACTAGAGAGGCAGCATCCAGGATTACGGCTTGATGCGGGGCTGAGGCTGTAGCTCAGGACGATGCTTACATTCCCAGTGTGGCCAGGTTGACCATTATTAATTCCTTCAGAGGAATTAAGGAGGTACAGAAGGGCCTGACATCAAGGCGAGGTTCTCTGATATATTTTTCTTTTCACGGCCTTGAGGCCTTGGGCAGTAGAGGAGAGGCAGAGCGAGAGAAAGTTGAGCTCCAGCAGGTTCTGAAGAGAGACCTCCTGAAAGAGCCCAGGATGGGAATCCTCTCTCTGTCCTATGAAACTGTGAGATCCAGCTGATCTCCACAGAGCCCCGCCCCCAAACCCAGTCCAGCATTATGACCCAAGCGCTCCAGCACTGGAGACTGTTTGTGGTACCCTTGCTGCGCCCGGACTCCCCCGCCCCCTTCCAAAACGGAAACTTACCCCAAAGACCAAAGGTAGCAGTAAACTTTGTTTCGGCTCTTGGGCCCTTGCAGGGGGAGGCAGTGGGTTGGGGGGTGTGGATGTGGGGGGGGGGGGGGGGGGGGGGGGGGGGGGAGGGGAGGTGGAGCAGAAACCACATAAAGCTCCACTAGAGAACATGAATAATTTTTCTACATATATTTATTTTAGGATAGGAAAAGTGGTAGAGCAGAGCCCGACCCCAAAAAGAAAGCCTCTTTTAGGTCCATCAGTACCTCCCTGGCCTCCAGCATCAAGAGACGTAGGTCCTCCAAAGACACGGTAAGGAGATGAAGAAACGTTCACCCTCCCCGTTGCTCTCTCTTACTTTTCTTCCTTCCTTCTATCCTGTTCTTTCTCCTCTTCTTTCTTTCCTTCTCACTCTTCTTCTTCTTCTTCATCCCTCCTCTCTGTCTGCATCAGGCCATCCCATCCTTACTGGCGAGAGTGTCCCATTCCAACGTTTCCCTCACCCCTCACGCCTGGAGTTTCAGCCATGACCACGTCTGTCAGTCAGCCATCGACACGTCATGCTCACATTTGTCCCGTTAGGGAAGTACAGAGCAGTGAGGACGCAGGGGATGGAGGGAATCAAAGGCTGTAGGCAGGATAAGCTTGGAGGTTTAGGTAGTGGGCGTGGTCCAGAGTTGTATGGCCTGGGTTGTAGGCGTGATTTCAAGCGGTGTAGCTTGGTTAGTGGGCGTGGCCTAGGAAGAGGAGGACCAGGCAGCAGTCTGCCTTAGTGTCGGTGCTGCTCTTTCTCCTGTTGCTAACCTGGATGTGATTTAAGTTTCCTTTTTTGTGTGTTTTTGGTTGTGTATGTGTGCCTTATCTGCCCCTATATTGCCTGATCCTACCCCATTTTTTTCTTTGTTCCGTTTTATTTCCCTCTCCCCTTTTTGTAGTTGATATTAAGGCATGATTCAAATGACCAGAGAGCATAAAGTCATTGAAATGGCCAAAGACAATCACCAAGCATGGGGGAAACTAACCTCACTGTCTTTTTATTACAAACGTTCTGTTTCAGGACCTTCCTGTAATAATTGTGTGTGTGGTTAAATCTGCCGCTAACCTGCAGGTGTCACTGTTGTTATCATATACTGTTGCCAATGTGTGATGTTTTCAGTATAATGTTATTTTGCATGCTGTAATCTCAAGGTTCTTCCTTTATAGGGGGTCACAGTGTCTGGTATCTCAGGTTGTTTGCTTTTTGCTTCCTGGGGACACCTAACCTTGTTCTTCACAGACTGAACCCACAGAATGATCACGTGACCCCGCACAGCCAATCGAGATGCTGCAGTCCCAGTTCAAAAAAACACATTCCGATCATTGCCGTACACTCTCCACTGAATGGGCTGCGGCCCTTAAGTCTGTGGAGAGACTGACTGTTTCTCTTGCCGATCTTAAGATGGTGGCTTAAGGTGCCGCCCTTCTCTTTAGGTGATCGCGTGGCAGCCCTGGGACGACCTGGCGGAGGCATCAGTCTTGTTTCGGCAGAGAGAGTATAGCAAAACATGGCTCACTGGGGGAGTTTTTAGGGGTAGCCTGGATCTTTCATAGGTATCTCCATGGGTGGTCCGCTTATCTCCACCCAGAGGCCCTGACCAGTCCATTAAAGGCGAAAGGGGTAGATCTTGAAGGGGAAGAGGGGCGTTTGGGTAGCCCATGTGGAAGATTAAGGCTCAGAAGACAGAGGTATTTGGTGACCTTGTGTGAGGGCAAATGGAACAATAATGTCCTCCTATTTGGACTGTGACCATCCCCAGTTGTAATCATCATTTTATTTTTATATCAGTGTTTTTTTTTTTAATGGATATCAATGGATTTTGAGTGTTGGCGTCCCCCCCCTCCCCCCACCACATGATACACTGCTCTTTCTTCCTTCACCAGCATGACTGTTGCGTTGTCATAGAGTAGTAGACCTCTCTCTTGCTGTTAACCTGTCTCTCAGCAGGAGGCGCTGTGGGCTATGATTCGGAATGCTAACAAAGGTGGACCTCACTGATGAGGTCCTGCAGGGTATTAAAAGCACTTGGATGCAGCTCCCAGCCTAAGTAGCAGCCAAAAAAAAAAAAACAATTAAATACATTTGTTGTGTGATGGTATTATATATGACGTTTGTTCTCAGAATCTGTCTTTGGTAGCTGCATCATAGTTGCTTTTTCAATAAATAAAATATAAGCATGGTATTAGGCACTCACTGCAGCCCAAATGGAAAAACGCACTTCTTTACAACAGAACAAAATTCTGAATCCCTGAATCTGAGAGTCACTTAAATGCACACTTTAGTATCTCAATATAAAGTCTAATATTAATCAAGTATTTTTAAATTTATTTTGGAGTAGACTATGACTTGGATTAATTGGAAACCATCAAGCTGCTTTGTGCTGCTCAGTGTTAAAGTGGTTTACTGACAGCACTCAGACATTTACTGGGGGGTTTACAAACCGCCTCACAATTCAGGCCCGGTTTGCCTGACACTACTGGGGTAGAAAAAAGATTTGTCTTTTTTTTGCACCAAGAAAAAAAATATATAATTTATTATGTTTATAATATAGTATAAGATCACCATCACACTTTTGAGTGTTTCCAGTGTGGATCAAGTACCTGCATTGAACTGGTGAAGCTGCTGTCGTTGTAGAACTGCAACTGATCAATAGAGGGAGCTGTTGCATGATTTGTACCTAATACAGTCAGAGTACCTAATTTTACCCTTTGTACTCAGTGTACTCAGGATCTGCATCCTGGAAACATCTCATTTGTGTATATTTCTAGTAACTAATATTTTTAGAACTGCATGAATTGGCACTGTGTTGTTTCTCCAGTCATACGAATGAAACATCACAAAACATTGCAGTTGCAAGTTTGGTGCTTTGAGATTTGCTGCAAGATTTATAATGGTAAATGGATGAATGACACAAACCGCACAGTGGCTCTCAATGGTCACGGTATTTATGGATATATAGATATATATATATATATTACATAATTAGTGCATTGATTGCCCCTGGATTGTCATTACCATTGTAAAACATGGTAACTGCCATCATGAAATTATATTTGCAGGCAGAGGGTTACGCTGGAGTAACTCATATTTTATCATGGCAGTTAGCATGCTGATCCTGCACATCTGCATGGAGTGCAGGCCTACAGAGCAGAACATAGGTGCATTTTCTGGCAAAAGAAGCGATGGAACTGAGAATCTCAGTGCAAAGTCTGAGCACTGTGACCTTAAGGCTAAAAGACACAAAACAATAAAAAAAGTCCTTCCAGATTGGCAGTGAAGAAATTCATTTGCGTTGCTGAAATTCTCCTAATCTGTTGTAGAGTTGGAAAAACTTCACTTAAACATCCCTTAAATAGGCTCTATAACACGGGTTCCATTTCCATCTCCGTGAGGTACTGAAAGCAGTCGATATTTAAACGGCCTTTACCTCAGGCTCGGCGAGCAGCCCTGTGCTGCTGTGAACATGTGACCTTGCTCAGCCAATGGAAAAGCTCAGCAGGGCTCCTGTCACAAGAGCTTTGCGTCGTCCAATCAGTCCCCACTGCCATTCCGAATCAGAGGAGAACTCACGCTGCCTATTGGTTGAGGGCAGAAGCGGGCAGGAGGCGGGGCTTGCAGTTCTTGCAGGGAGCACCAGCTCGGACAGTGAAATGCTGAACCGACGGGTGCCTCATTTCAAGACATTTTTTTGTTCTTAAGGAAAACCGACACTCACCAGAACTGACGTCTCTCCCGTCTTTGTGTGTGTTTGTCTGTGTCTGTGTGTGTGCGCCTGTGTCTGTGTGTGTGTGTGTGTGTGTTCCTGCCTTTCCTGCAGCAGTACCCACCCACGGACATCACGGGCCAGCTGAACCTATCGGACCCGTCTGTCAGCACCGTGGTCTGAGAGTTAAAGAGAGAGCAAGACGGACAGATAGAGCCTGGACCCGAGAGAGAGGGTGATGGCGCCTGCGGACGGAATCCTGATTCTGAGCCAAAGCCACCATCCCAGGGCCCCGGACCACCTGAAGCCAACAACAGCTCCCCCCCCCCCCATCTTGGACAGTCATAACACCAGACAATAGGTGGCGCAAGAGGCAAGCCCCCCTATCCCTGGACATTGCACTGAAACTTTGTGCATCCTGCCTCACTGGACCTGCCTCTTCATCTGGGTCCCCAGGGGGAGAACACCGCCCCCCCCTCACATCTCCTCCCACCATTACAAAAAAAGTAGGATTCATTAGAAGACCAAGCATCGCTGAGAATATAGAGTTCAAATTGTTCATTTGCATACTGCAGAACTGTTGTTTACATATGAATATATTTTATGGAGTACTTTTTAGGTCAGGTATACCATGTTACTATGTCCTTTTTAACTATACATATTTAAACGTTTTATATATGCATTTGCTAAACTGGGTAAGCTTTAGTATTGAGAATATAAGTATGTATCCTATCAAACCGTGACAGTGAATGTAGTAGCACGAAAAATCACCTGGACGGTCACACAATCATATACCGCAGTCAGACTATGGCATGGTCCTCACTTAGAGCAGCACAGCTGTGACTGACAAGGCTTCCTGCATCTGTTACTTAGTAAACTTTGGCATTGTTTTCCTTCTCGCTTCCTGGCTACAAGCCAGTATATATATTAAGGAAAATGCTGTTCTCCTGACGCATACAAGTAAGCACGGCTATCTTTTCCGTTCTTTTTGACACTGCCTCTTCCTTTGTGGGGGCATCATGCACAGACACGTCACGCCCCCCTCCCCCCTTACTACAAAGAAGGAAGGGGGGGGCTGACCTTCAGTCTGCATTGTTTACTACGATAATGTGGCTATGGTTTGGAAATGGGGAGCCTTACAGGGAAGCCGCCCTGGTCCTCGTGTGGGATCCTCTCTCTCTTTCTCTCTCTCTCTCTCTGTCAACTTCAGCTTCATTCTTTCTCAGCTTCGGAACTGCTGGTGCATCAGATGGTCGCGTTTTGTCTCCAACTGGCACTTGGTCTTTCGTGCAAAACTCCCTGGTTTTTGATACCCCCCCCCCTCTCCATCCCCACCCCCCTTTGCTAACCCACGGTCGGACTTTTGCACGTCTGACAGCAGGTGAACTTTGATACTGGGTTTGAGATGCAGCCCTTTTGGCCCGCAGACCTGGTTAGATGCAAAACAGGCCATTTCCTAAACTCTGGAGTTGAGAAACTATTACTGCTGTGTGTGGAATGAGTAGATGACACACTCTGCTGTAAATGATGCCCCCCAGACTATGGCTCTTGGCACAGCACTTTAATGTGGGGGTATTAACTACATACCGTGACTCCTATTTCAATAAAGGACTATGTATACATATGTAGACACATTGTGGAATTAGACCTTAGCCCGTTTTATACACATTGCTAGTGGTCCGTTTTGGTTTACTGTGAAGAGAAGACAGTACTCTGTATCTTAAGGGAGGCTGGAAAATGTTAGCTTTTTTTGTTTTTGTTTTTTTGGTCAGGAGGCCAAAAGCTAAATATATTTGTGGTTTTACTTTATCGATTAATTAGTTCTAAATGAATAATAATTATGTAAAGACAGACCTTAAGGGAAACATTTCCTTTATCCAAGATCTCTTATGTATATGCATGATTATTTATTTATCATCTGATGTTACACTGTATAGATTTATTTGCACATCTGTAATTCTCCCTCGGGTGTGTGTGTGTGTGTGTGTGTGTGTGTGTGTGTGTGTGTGAGCGTGTTTATAATGCAGAGTTTCTCCAGTGCGTTGGAAAGACGGCACCGCACACGGCATCTTCCACTGAAAGGGACGTTAGCTTGTCCGCTATCGCGCTCTTACCTTCCTCTTCCCCACGGACGCTAAGCTATGCATCCCGGCTAGGCCCCTGACGTCCAAGAAAGGAAAAAACATGTATTTATTTATGCATTTATTTATTTCAGGGTCACCAATATCAATCTGTTATTTCGGTATGCTACTGGAATATGCCATGTATTTAAAACCTTTGTACATAAATGTGAATGTAAATAAGGTGTATTTATATGTGCCAATTAAAAGGGAGCTCGTATGCTAATTGCCTCTGATGATTGGATGTGAAGATGGGGAGAGTGAGTCAGGGGGATGTTCAGTTAGCTAACCCCCAGGGCTTGGCTGATCAGCTGCTGCCCCAAACTCTGTATGCGTGAAGTCTGCATGTTCCCTGTGTTTGTCCAGTTTCTCTTGGGGTTCTCTGGTTTCCTTCCACAGCTCAGTGATGTACAAGTGTGTGATCAGTGATGAATCCCCCAGTCCTGGTGCATCCTGGGATATCCTCCGGGGTCACCATGACTCTGTATCAATTCAGATGCAGAATACTTTTATTATCCCGAAGGAAATTGCTTGTGACTACAGACCGCACAGCACACAACCACACGAAAAGCAAAGACCACATATCATCATTTCTATATAAAAATAACACTGACCAACCCTAGTACTGTGAAACAGGAGAGTAGCATGTCCATAATTGACTGAGGTCTGGACTAGGGTTGGGCACCGAAAACCGTTGCCATTACGGCACCGGTACCTATATAACCGGTATGTACCGGACCGAAACAGAACACGAATTTCGGTGCCTCATTACTGTGCCACTTCAAATGCCTGAACTGTCGATTGAAATATTTGTTTTCTGTGGCTATGATGACACAGTTGTAATAAGCATCAGATTCATCAACACACATGATCGCTAGTAAAATTTAAATACTGCATTCATGGGGTGTCATAAAGGAAAGGAAAATTAAATTATTTCCTTAATTAGAAAAATCTTGAGAACTTCGGAAAGCTTTGATAATACAAATCCAAAACATTGTTGCAGTAATGATACTGTCCATTTTATCTTTGTAGATTAAAAGTTTATTAGATTAGATAAAAAAAAATTATCTGTTACGTGCGTGTAGACAGGCGAGCGGGGAATCAGGCGAGTAGAGCCGGTGTTCCGGGCAATTAGGTTTCCCTGTGTTTCCTCTGTCTATCAGGAAATAATGTTTCCCCTAATATAAGAAGCAAAGAGGTATGTGAAATGTCTGAAAAGGACTCAGGTACATTATTATATGTGAATACTGTATTGTTATTAGTACCGAGGCCCAGAGTTGCTGGATACCTGTTTTAACAGGGGGGAACCAATATCTTGGATGTCAGGAAATAATGTTTCTCCTATTATTTAGGCAAATATGTATGTGAGATGTCTGAAAATCACTCAGGTACATTATTACATGTGAATACAGTAGATCGTCACGCATAATATAGTCTTATAAGCAATACTATACCGTTTTCATCAAGAAATATTTCTATCTATCTAATTGAAAAGTTTAATTTATTATCTGTAAAAACGAAAAACATCCAGCAACGAGCTTGTAAAGATGACTAATTTACTTTATCTTGACGCACACAATGATGAGGAAGAGAACCACTGTTTGAAATAAGCAGTGCAAGCAGGCAGGGCTGAATAGCTGGGGGCTAACAGGCAGGGCCGATAGCTGGAGGCTAACAGGCAGGGCCGATAGCTGGA
>JAABNY020000119.1:7387863-7404564 GCA_015164015.2 Brevimyrus niger | reverse complement strand
AAAAAAGGGGGTTTTTGTTGTTTGCCTCCATCTTCCCCCCCCCCCCCCCCAACCCCAACCCCAACCCTTATTTATTTATTAGGGCAGCATCAATGATAACTTGATTGAATGGGACATCTGCAGAGTTTTTTTGCCACCATTTGGAAATGCACAATTGGCAGAGGCGACCACAGCATTTATGATTGAGAAGCATACTCTTAAGCCAGTGAATTCCTAGACCATCATTCTATGTGATCCGCTGTGCTGAGGGCCAATCTGAAGCTAATGCTGAAAGTCCATCTCCGCTCTTCCAGTGGTGGATAAACCGCATCTGGACCGGGGCCAAAGCAGAGTCTCTACATCCCGTCTGACGCTGCTGTTCCTCTCATAGTATTGGAAGCAGTGGCGCTGAGAGTGCTTCAGCACCCCCTCTGGTTATTGGTGGTAATGCGTGTGTCTGTCGTTTTCAAGAAAAACAACGTTATATTAATTAACTCGCAATGGCTCAGAGGCGACTTTATGATTGTTTTTGCAAAAAGGCTACCGTTGTTAGCTGTTGGTAGTTACCAGTGATATGAAAGAACTTCGGGAAAATGTAGGCCTACTTGTCTTTCCGATTTTCAGCACCTCGAACAGAAAATATCTCCTCGCGCTTGTGCGCACACTACAGGGTGACGCAGGCAGCGCAATCACTGTATGGATGGTCAGTGGCAAAGGATATTCGCCATTGTGTCTCTTGTGCTAAACCCACGCGTAGTGCTGGTAACTTACCACTGACTTTGAAAGCCTTATGAGACAATGTGCTCATGCTGCTATTCGAACAGGTCACTCATGCATAATAAATGAGATAAGGCATCTCGCGACTGAGCACATCGTCTATAGAGTCTTAAAAGCGTACAGGTAGCATATTATGGTAGGTATGCGTGATATGTTGACCCTGCTACATTCTGTAAGATCCATCCATCCATTTTCCTTTACCTATAAGTTGTTAAACATAGAGATGAATTTCACTTCAGAAAATCAGCATAAGGGAAATTCAATATTTGTCACCTTCATCACCAGCATACTAAAGCTATTTTCTTACAGATGACAGCTTAACAGCCAATAATGCAGCAGTCTGTTTGTGCATAGCAGGTTGTATGAATTGGGTATATTAATTGTGTCTAAAGGAAAACTTTGAACTTGCTGAAACCGGTCTTAATATTGTACGTTTGGACAAGACACAAAGGCAAAGCACTTCAATCTGGACCACACAGATGTTCTGCTTGATGTTTCTTGAGTCTACTGGACAGGACAATACTAGGAAGAGGTAAAATTCCAGCACTTGGGGCTATTGATTGGATGGGAGGTTCAAGAACAAGGTGTGCTGGAGAATGTTGGTGGAGCCAGAGGGAAATCAGAACACAATCTTACAAGACAAAGATCAAGCAAACAGGTTACAAAACCATAACCACAAACACTGATGTGACACACAATGCAGAATAATCTTCGCATTTTTATTATATTTAATGTGTAATATTCCAGCATCGCAGACTTCTGATTTGAAATGTGTTTGGGCAACTCAAATTTAATGGAATTCTGGTTCACTAATCTCATTCGTTAACGTAATGAACGATGACACCCATGAGCGAGAACTAAATGAAGCGTAAACTTAAAAGGACTAATCATTCCCGAATGGAATTCCGTGGTAATGTCGTCATGTGCATAGCAGGAGCAAACTCATAAAGTTAGTAATTAATTTGAATTATTTGTAGTTCAGGGAAGAACCTTTCTCCGCCGGTGTAAGAACGCCGATCTCAGTGTCAGACCTGCCATTATTTCCCAGTGCAATAACATCCGTAGCAGGGGCTTAACGATTTCCATACTAGTCGCAAGGGCTCCCTGTAGATAGTGTCTACTGCCTTGGCCGATGTTTTAAATCAGCCTCAGCTGCAGCGAAGCCAAACCCACAATAATGCGCTGTCTCTGCCTCCCCCTATTCTTTCTACTGCCTCACTCGGGTGCGCTTAGTTCATTTGCACACACTGTGCGCGCCTCATCTGAGCGTCACTTGCAGACATGGGACAGCGCAAAAGGCACGTCGTCATCCCGCTCACTTTTGCGCTAATTGCCGTATTGGCCCTATTTCTCCTCACCGTCCCAAGCAAAGATGTGAACGAACCTCCGGGTTATACGGTGAGGCCGGTGACGATTTATTGATTTATTTCGTAACTGTAATGTGAAACATGCATACGATGAGTTTGTTTTATTTGCCAGGTTATTTCTATTCTTTCGGATGATTTAAAATCGCAGATAGAAATCACATAATAATGCATTATATGCAAATACCCATGCATAATTATAACGTGCATTACTAATCATGCCGGTGTGCGAATTAAAATCTGTAAAATCTTGTGACACGTTTTAATTTATTCCCAAGAAGTTCCATTTGAAGTTTATTAGACCATTAATGCGATTGGGAACCGTAAAATAAAGAGTGAAGTGATTATACCGTATAGATTTAAGGAAGTTACTGTAGTTAAGTAATTCTTCTGTAACGATTTTGGTCTAGTTCCTTGAACAGGTGTGCATGTTTAGTCTTCTGGAGGGGAAATGGTGAAGGGCTGGGCTAAATTTAACTCTGCTCCCGTGCCACTCTTTTCGGTTTAAAAACTACCTAATCACCCATCCATCTTCCAGCAAGTTCTGCAGCACAAATTAGGGGATAAAAACTTATGTAATATGGGGGTAGGCATATTTGTGTTACATTGTGGGGATATTTTTTTTGTCCCTGCAAGGGGCAACTCAATATTCTAAAAACCCGTGAACACAATAAAAAAACTAAAAATAGCATTGTTTTTTTGTTTGGTTACCTTTAGTTAAGGTTAGGGCTGGGCAGGAGTTAAGGATGTCATAACTTTTTCATAATGCACGTGAACTGCCATGCGTCTAATTTGTGCCGTATGAACAAACAAGCCTTGCCTTCCCATAGAAATGAATGGAGAGTCCGCATAAAGAGACCAAAATATATTTGTGCGCTAGTTTTATTATTTGGTGTCATTATTAATTTATAGCATGCTGGTGGACCTTCACCAGCTGTGCCTTTTGATTTAATCTCTCATTGGCCTACTTCGTGATTTATTTTTAATTATTATTTTTTTGATGATATTCCACCTGGATGTCTATGGATGGTGTTATGGCACTTAACACATTTAGCTGGCAAATTATAGGCATTTTATTTATAAATATCTTGCTCTTGAGTAATTGTGGAATAGAGAACTAGCAACCCACGCTGTGATGTGTATGCACCGATGTCCACGTGAGACTAGGCTTGTTTTTCGTAGAAAACTTACTGAGTGATGAGTACTATTGTTTGGTACCTGTACTGTGTTTGCAGTGACTAATCCCTAGAGCACTAAAACCTGCAGCCTGGCAGAGGATTGCAATGGTGTTTCCACAGTCACCTTTTTGTGTAAGGGCTCTCTCAAATCCCTTTCTAGGTTACCACACCTGACTACTACACTATTCCAATTTTAACTCGGCGTTATGAGTGCCAACACACCGTGTGCGAGTCTGTGGGGTACAGGGGAGCGTCCATGGGTGACAAAAGCCTCGATACTGTCCAGTGAGCCACTGACCCAGACTGCTGAGTGTAAACCAAGGCGCTGAATCGGGAATCGCATTTTGCTGTATCATAATTATGTAACCGTTAAACTTCACTGCTGTGTTTGTCATGCCAACGTACAAGGCGGCTTTTTGGTTCTTGTTATCCGAACTATATATGGTTTATATTGTATGGCTTTAGCACATGCTGGTTCTTTATCTGAACTTGAATTCTGTCAGGTTTTATCTTTTTCTTTGCCTGTTTCCCTGTGTGGTCATAAAGTTTAAATCTCTGGATTAACTCACACATGTGAGTTACAGCAGTTTTTAACGAGGTAGTTACAAAGCTGGAATTGTGACCCACAGATGGTTTTAAATCCCAGGAGAGGACCTGCACTCTTCAACTGGACAGATTGCATATCCCACTTTATAAGTAGTAAAATTTTGTTTTTACAACTATTGTAAGCTAACAAAAGGTTACTTGTGCTCTCTCCAAACCAGAGCATGTTCAGATCCAGCGATCCACATTACCTTTGATCCAGACAAGCTTCACATAGACTTTGCAAGCACAAGATATTTCTGCAATATTTAACTTTGCATAAACTGAGTCCCCCCAATTTTATCCATTTTCTATTGTCTGTATATTTTTTAAAGTGTCCTGTTTGCCAATCTCACCTCTGTGGTCACAACAGGTTGGGGTGTGAGGGGTCGGAATGAGTCATTACTGGATTGTTTTTTTTTATGGGGGGGGGGGCTCTGTCTGGAGGATCTTTTTTTGGTGGGGGGTATGACAGTAAGCCAGCCTGGAGGCTCTGGGCTTTACCTATAGTTTTCGCTGTCCCTCCCATGAAATCAGTAATATTACTGGAAAGGCTCATTCACTTTACTGTTTTACCAGAACGTATGCTTGTGGTTAATGAGAAGTAGCTTAAATCAGTCCCTAAGAAGGCTCTAGCAGAAAGGACATATTAAAATCGTTATAAAAAAGTAATGCATGAGTAAGTAATGAAATCGGCTTTGGTGTTCTCTCTCTTCCGTTGCCTCAGGCCGTTGTGCTTGCAGCTAAATGTTCCCATTTTTACCGCTACTAGAGGTTGAGAATGTCTGGGAACTTATTTCTGCTTTGGCTGTTGAAACATGTTCTGGCATCGTTTATACAAGGTGGCTAACTGGTTTTGATGCACCAAACTCAAGATTGCTGCAGGAATTTACACTTGTGTCTCTTTTTCTGCCAGATGTTTATCTCCAGTGGGAATCAGGCATATAAAGTTCTCATCTGGGGGTGTATGACTAAGTGGGTTAGGACTCTGGCCTGTGAACAGAAGGTCACTGGTTTCAATCCCACGGCTGGTGGAGTGATGTCACCGTTGGGCCCTTGAGCGAGGTTCTTAACCCGAATTGCTCCAGGGACACTGAGTGACTGCTCTCTGATCCTCACGTGTTTGTCCCTTTGGACGAAAGGTTCGGCTACATAAATAACTGTAACTCTCATTTGTTTGTTCTGTTCCATAGCATGACTCTGGGTCTTTTTCTAAATATTTGCAGATTAAATTTAGCATGGAGCCTTTGTGATTCACAGTTACCGTGCGTGTGTTCTGTGTACGGCTGTAGAGTGCACTAATTGCCCCTTTGTGTGAACATGGTAGAACATAGTAACTGTGTGTTTCCTCCGCGTGTGGACGACTGTCTCCCTTAGTACGGGATCGTGCTGGATGCTGGCTCTTCCCACACGACCATGTACGTCTACAAGTGGACCGTGGACAAGCAGAATGGCACTGGCGTCGTCACTCAGCATAGCGAGTGCAACCCCAAGGGTGAGAATCACTGGTGTTTGTGTGCGTGGGTGGAGCGCATTTATGCTCGCACACCAAGATTGCACCAAAGTCAGCATGACTCAGTCCTCCCTGAGGGTTTCTGCTCAGGGAAACAGGCCCAGGTATGAATCCAACACGAGGATGATGCAAGGCTCCTCGCAGCTATTTACCGCTCTGGGTTCTCTCTCTCTCTCTCTCTCTCTCTCTCTCTCTCTCTCTCTCTCTTTTACTCTTCTCAGGGGATCAGTAATTCCTAGGTTCCCCCCTTGCGTCTAGGACTTTTCTCCAGCCCTATCAGGTTTTTCACTACCTGGTTGTGTCTGCACGTCCTTTGTGATTCCAGTTTCTATACTAGCCTGCTGCACCTCCACAGACATTTAGCACAGCTTTCCCACAGTACTTTTTGTGGACCACTGCGCTGTTCTTTGCCTGCAGGGGGCGGCATCTCCAGCTACGCCTGGCAGCCGGGAGAGGCAGGGCGCAGTCTGGAGGAGTGTCTGGACATGGCCATGAAGGACATTCCCAGGGCCCGGCATCACCTCACTCCCGTGTATCTGGGGGCCACCGCTGGCATGAGGCTTCTCAAGTGAGTGATGATGCACAAAGTGCAATGAGGACTGACCCAACTGGGCCACCATACTTCCTTTTTCATTGTGATTTTTGTCTGTGAGGATTTAGTGATGAACACTGTAGCTCATGTGACTAGAATGAACAATATTCTGGCCGCCAATCCCTAAATGAACTTGTCCTGTAGCCACTGAGTGAGTGCTTACACCTATGTTTAGGGCAAAATTACATGTGGGTGTTGTTCTGCAGATAAAAAAAGGAAAATAATGATTAAGTACTGCATACAATAACAAACCCACTGGCATACAGAACTTATAATACATGATACCAAGATCCCCAGCATTAGAATTCTGCATACTTAGACTATTTATTGCAGTAATATTTTGACTATTTTCAACAGGGTTCTAGGTATAGCAAAGTGTGTGTGGTAATGGTACTAGCCAGATTTGTAAGGAAAAGTAGTGAAGATGCCTAAATGTTCTTGGTTGATCATGTGAATACAGACAGTGTTAGCTATTAATGATCAAGGGGGGGAATGATCAAAGGGGAAGCCAGGGAGAGAATGGGGGCTCCAGTCAGCACCACTAGGGTGATAAGGAAGATGACTAAATTACAATGATCAGAAAGCCTCCATCCTGTCCTGCCCCATTACTGCCCCATCCCGGCCCCAGGCTCCTCAAAGTCAAGGGGGTCACTCCTTATATGTAAATTCACTCACAACACCTACACACAGCACCTTGGTGGGGAGGGTCTTTTGGGGTATAAAGGGGGGTGAAGAACTCTCCTTAATTTGTATTTAAGCTGCCTTTCAGTACCCAGTGTATGTCTACACTGTATTACATTATATTATTTTTACTGTTCAATACAACACCATTTTGCAGAAACTGCGGAGACTTTGCAAGTGGATTCCTCACAACATTATAGAGTCAAAATAAATATGTTCTTTTACCTATTTCTCTGCTTACTTATAGAAAACCTGTTCTTTCCAGAGATTTTTGTTGTGTACAGCACTGTACTGTACTCACTCATGCAGCACTTATGAACCTGCGCATAGAACCTGCAGCTTCTGATCTGCAGCTCACAGCATGCAGCTCTGTGTTTCACTGGTTCCGTTCATTAATGCCCTTTTCTGACTTTTAAACATCTCTCGCTTAACTGCCCTGATTTTTTTCTTTTTTATAAACTGGGCCAGTTTCGTTTGTTCAAAGCCACAACAGCCGGTCCTTTTCACGTGCCGACATCGCAGCAGTCAGACTGCATAGTGGGAGAATGTAGACCGCTTTTTTCACCGCAGAGACAGTAACAGGAGAGCTTCCAGGTGTCCAGCCCATCCCGCTGTGTCCCAGATTGAAGCCAGAATGTACATCTGTGAGTGTACTCTGTGCGACCGGGGAGTTCCTCATTCAACACCACTTTTTATTTGTATGGAGTATTTGCTGTGTGTTTAGTGCTGAATGAAGATAATCCAGTTCCTGTTTCACTTTCATACTTTGCATGCAGTTTAGCTTCAGGCTGGGCACCTGGTTCCGCTCAAGCAGTCCAAGAAACGCACCAGTTGTCATGCAGGGAATTTATGGCTCCGACTGGAAAAATATATATTGCAGTATAAAAACGTGGGAAGTTTTACCCAGTGCTGTCTTTTATCCATTCAGGGTTCCCTACAGTGTCTCTGATACCTGTTCTAAACCAATGTTTGTCAACCCAGACATTTTTGTTCCCTCCCAGCTCACCTGAACTGAACAAACACAAATAACCAAACAAAAAAGCTGACTGAATACCTGGGACAGGTGTGTTGGGAGCTGGGAGGGAGCAAAAATGTGCACTGTCTGGCAATCTTGAGGACTGAGTTGGGGAAATACGGAAGGACAAATAATTTGAGCCTTCCTGGTTGTTTGCAGTGCCTGTATAAACAGTTCTGTGGTGACTCCCTGTTTCTTCTTCTTTGCTTGGCGTCGGATGTGGATTTTAGATTTGATTTCCCTGCAGATGTTTCATCTCGCTTCCTGTGCTCCAACTTTAAAGAATCTCTCTCTGCTTTTGTGTCTCTCTGTACTATGAAACCTGAGGTCTGCCTATCGTGTCGTTACACGTTTGAGGTGGGTGCCATGTCTGAGAGGGTTATACATCAGAACAAACTGAAACAAACAGCACAAATCGTTGTGTCCCACAGTATTTCACACCCCAGCATCTCGGACAGGATCTTGGGGGAAGTGGCCGAAAAAATCCGCTCCTACCCCTTCGACTTCCAGGAGGCGGTGATCCTGAGTGGCCAGCAGGAAGGCGCGTACGGCTGGGTGACTGTCAACTACCTGATGGAGAAGTTTATCAAGGTGCCTCTCGCAATCCTGCCGAGAAACAGTCGCGCTGGATCGCGTATTTCTGAAGTATTTTTTGGTCCAAGTAGGGAATCTGAATGAATAATGAATAAGGGCTGAACTATGGTGAACATAGCCTGATGTGGAGAGGGTACTGGCTGCTCTGATGTTCCTCAGATGGTCTTCACAGGCATATTTAGACTCGTAATTAATTACATGCTGCTTAAATCCCAAAATCAAAACCCCGCAAAACATCCTTACGGGGTACCCCCCCCCCCCCCCCCAGTATGGGTTTATAGGCCGATGGCAGAGCGCCAACACTGAGACGATCGGGGCGCTGGACTTAGGCGGGGCCTCCACCCAGATCACTTTCGTCACACGAGAGGCGGTGGAGGACCCGAGAAATCAGATGACGCTGCGTCTCTACGGCCAGGACTACAAGCTGTATACCCACAGCTTCCTGTGTTATGGTCAGGGTCAAATGCTGCTCCGACTGCTGGCCAGCCTGACGCAGGTAGGTCACCCACCGGATGTCGAACCACTACCCTGACACTCTCAAATATTACATTCTGGGTCAAAACCATATTTGAGCCGGACTGACACGCCATATAAGGCCAAGGCTGAATAGCCCCCTTTGATATCATAGGTAGTGTTGCCCACTAGGTTATGGTTGGTAGTGTTGCTTAGCAACTTTTAAAAGTGAGGGAGCCATATAACCAATGTTTAGCATGCACTGAGAGCGTCGAAGCTAAAGCTAAAGCGAATGCCTACACGCTTCCTGTTGACCTACTGTATACCAATCAAATTGTCTCATACAAGAGGGTCTCATGAAAAAAAACTACTGAAAACCTACTTTATGGCACAAACGGAATATGAATACATGCTGATGTATGTAGCTCATGTAAGTCTTGGTTCATGTGATCAGCATCAACCAATCACAGCTCGCTTGAATGCCCCCTCCCCTGTCTCAACAACTTCCTGTGTCATGCTGGATTTCCCCCTTTTCTCTCACCCCACACTTCAGTTTCAAGGTTATAATGGCACCGTCTTCCATCCCTGCTACCCCATGGGCTACAGTGTGACCATGACGCTGTCGGAGGTGTTCGATTCCCCGTGCACGTCAGGCTTCCGGCCCAGTCAGCCCAATCTGGACGGCACTGTGACAGTGGTGGGGAAAGGCCAGTACGAGCTCTGCCTGAAGAACGTGACCCAGCTCTTCTCCTTCGACAAGTGTCCTTTCTCCCACTGCTCGTTTGACGGCACCTTCCACCCCAAAGTCAAGGGAGAGTTTGTGGTAGGCGAGACCCTCAAGTTCCTGAATCCCAGCACCGGTACCTGATAGGCTCACAGCAGGGGGCACAGTGGAGACCCATGAATGTCCCATGAAAACCACAATTAGAATCTTGGCTTATTTATTTATTTGTTTGTTTGTTTGTTTATTGAGACTTGTTTTTACATGTAGGATGTGGAAATAGTCTCTCCATTTGTAATTTTTCATGGGGCTTGATCATAAACTTCACCCATTGTTTTAACACAGAGTTGGTAACAGTGGCAGTAATGGTGCAAGTGACTTCACTGCCATTTGCAGTGGGGGTGTCACTGTTACCATTATTTATCTTCTGATAATAGTAATGTTTACTCTGACATACTGTACCACTCGTATGTGCCGCTGCTTCCATCATTGCTCATCCTAAATGACAAATGTCATTTATTTATTTTTACATTGTGTGTCAATGACCTCCCCCCACCCCAGCTTGTAATACCTCATAACAGGCAATGTTTACAATGCCCCCTCCCACTCCAACTTGTCATACCTAATAACAGGCAATGTTTACAAAATCCTCCCCAACCCCAGCTTGTAAAACCTCATAACAGGCAATGTTTACAATGAATCCCCCCCCCACAACCCCAGCTTGTAAAACCTCATAACAGGCAATGTTTGCAATGCTCCTCCTCCCCAGGCCTTCTCCGCCTTCTATCACGCCCACAGATTCCTGCAGCGCGCCACCGGCATCAAGGTCACGACCCCGAGTCAGATGGACACGGCAGTCCGCACCCTCTGCGCCATGAATCTCAGCGAGGTAACGCTGCCCGCTCCCCCTCAGTGCCTGCGGAGATGATCGGCGGGGCGGGCTATGCCGGGCCCCTCCCAGAGCCGCAGCTCTCAATATTGTTTTCGGATGTCGTGGTATCTGATTGTGTCTCTAGGAATTGAAATTGCTTCTTGGTGTTAAATATGAAGTAGGGATACTACAAATGGTCTAGTAATCCATTCTATATATGTTAAGCAAGGGGAAACTATAGTGACATGGAAATAATCATGTAAGCAATTGATTATAATCGATTGTATAGGTAATTGATTGTTGTTGACTGCTCCTCCGGTCTGTTTGAATGTCCCACTGGCACAGTTGAAGAGCAAGGCCCCAGATGAGATTAAACGCCTGCATGAGTACTGCCCATCCTCCGCCGTTGTCCAGGTCCTTCTGCTGCGTGGTTACAGCTTTGATAACACCTCCTTCTCACAAGTGTCGTTCGAGAGCACGGTGAGCATCGAGGGGGGAATCGCTGGGGGAGAAATCTATGGCAATTCCTGGAAAACCATATATGACCCAGTCGTTGCTTAGCATGAATTCTTACACTTGTGACAATTACTGAAAGCATGGCAACGACGACCGTATGGTGCCTCGGTATGGTGCCTCGGTATGATGCCTCGGTATAGCAGCTTGGGTAGATATCTGTGTGGTATATGCAGGCTGAGCTGGTGATGGCGCTGACTCTCGTGTGGCCCTGTGTCGTCCCCTGCAGGCCAGGGGAGCCGCTGTGGGCTGGGCACTGGGCTACATGCTCATCCTCAGCAACATGGTGCCGGCTGAGAGCATGAACCTGGTGAAGGCCATCGTCCCTGTAGCCTGGGGCTGCCTGCTCTTCCTCATGATTGTCCTCCTTGTCGTCTCTCTGGGATACCTGCTGGCACAGGCTTTCTGTGGGAAAAAGACCACCGACGATATCCTCTGATGGCCACCGGGTGGCGCCATGGAACCCAAGCGTCTTTCTTCTGGCGAGTCATCAAGAGTGACTTCAAACGTGTCAAACGGGTTTCGTCATCAGGGAGAGACACCCAGTTTGTCCCCTTACACCCAGCATGGATGAGGGTTCAGAATCTAGTTAGCAGATTGGTCAATGAAATACTGTGCTAGTAAATAACTTAAAGTTAATGATCTGCCTTCTGCCACACCCAGTCTTTTGAAAGAGAGCAACTTTCACCTGAAAGATTACTCTACATGGTTTTTAAAGTTTCATTTTACCCACTTTAAGTGCTGTGTCTGAGATTGGCTGCAGTAAATTGTTTACAAAGGAGGGCGTGAGAACAATTGCTGATTTATTTTTATTTCTGTCATTTCACTGATAGGTTTTTAGAAACTTGACATCATGCCTTTGTGTGAGGTTCAATGCCTTTGTGTGAGGAAAAGTTATCAAACTGTTTTATTCTCACAGGTACTGTTTAAATTTAGATTTTGTACAGTTTTTAAATAAACGTGATTTGACAATGGGCTCTGCGTGGCGTTTTTACGTTCTCCCTATCTGTGTGTGGGTTTGCTCCCGCGTCCTTCCAAGGTCTAAATACATGAAATAATAACACTAAAATTCCCACAGTTTGATTGCGTGTGTGTGTGTGTGTGTGGTCCAGGTATGCTTTACCTTGTGGGGACCAAATGTCCCCACAAAGTAATGAATACCTGTTTTTTTTTTAACCTTATGGGGACCCTTTCTACAAGCCCTTGCAGGAGATGTGAGTCCGTCTTGGTTTCCTTGCCAACGATGCACCGATAAGATATCTTCTGCTCCCTGAGCACAGCGAGAACCACAGTGAGGTAGTGCTCAAACCAAAGGCGTTTCAGTGCTTTCTGCTGAGGCTGCATGTTTTGTGGCTTCTCTGCCGGGCAGGACGATGAGCTGCGGTATATGCTAAGCTGTCATCCCTGTACTGTACTTATGGTGGTAAGGCAAGAAGATCAGCCGCTGTGACGAGGTACCCATGAGGTCACATGGTCTGCTTTAAAAAAAGACAATGCAAAACAATCACGGTACTTTTTGTCAGGGTGGGGTGAGAAATCTCAGCGCGATGCATAGACTGTCACTCAGGTGAGAAAATCGGGTTTCTGTGCTTTTTCTGTTTATCGCTTCTGTCTGTCTTTGGCTTCTATTAACGCCTTTTTTGCTTTCTGTTTTCTCAACTGCTGAGACGGCTTTATTTTCGCATTTCCCTTTGTAATGTGTCTAGTCCTTCGCTGTGATGCCCCCACACCCTAGTCGCTCTTATCCTTGTCTCATCTTCTGCGTCACATGTTTTTCCTTACAGGTGAAGATGTTAATCTTTTATGAGTCACCGAGGATATACCCTCGCGTCTTTCTCACAGTCAGGCCTCATTCATGTCAGGGAAGAACCTTGTCAATCTGTTCCAGGTAGGAATGCAGAGCAATGGAATGCAGAAACATGCGATCCGTGTCGGACATGTTACGGTCGTAAAAATGAAAACCCGACCAAAAAATGTGCAGCCTTTCTCAGCAGACCCAAGACGCTGGTCTTCCATCCTTAGATGAGCCTTGAATCAGAAGTATGCAGAACTAACACCCCCAGATTAGTTTCACCTTTAGATTGCCAGTGTCAAACCAGGGACCCCAACATGACAATAGATGAGAAATAGCATCTCCTCAACACTAATGCATCATAAACTAGTGTTTCTGAACCTGTTACTCTGGGACAAGCTGCTGGTAGCGAAAATATGAACAGTCTAACAGACAGCGGGGAGTTGGACTCTCTGGCGGTCCTCGGGGATCAGGCAAAGAAACACTGATATGAGAAACCAAGAACATAGGAGTGGCGTGATCTTTCTCACACCAAATTTGTGAGGGGGCCATAATGTTTACTTTAATTCTCCAAACGGATGCTGATATCGACATTTCATGTCTGGCATACATACCCCCTACATCTGCTCTGTTGACCCCCAGCTGAAATTCCCTGCTCTGCTGAATTCCCCAGCAAGCACTACTCAAAGAGCGTGATGTTTGAAAACCGGATTTCTATTTTATTTAGTCAAATTTCCCCGTGCTGTATCAGTGTTGCCGAAGGAGAGCGCCATCACCGACCGATATCTGACACACGCTGAGCAGGACAAAGACTGAACATCTATCGGCTTTACGACCCCTGGCACCTCAAGGACCCGTATAAATTCATCTTAAAGTCCAAAGCGTTATCTCTGAGGAGCAAAGCAGGGAGAGTCGCAGAGTGGAGGGCGTTCTCAGGCACGGGTGTCGCTCTCTGCTTCGCTCTGCAGTGCCGGTATGAGACTCCTGGGGCCGTGCTGGGGGATGGGGGCCCTGTTGGTGGTGTCCACGCTGCACTGGGGTAAGACAACCGCCACTGGCTTCTTCAGCTGCTGCCACCACTGTGCCAGGCCACCTCCTCTACTGCTCTGTAGCACAGGGCAGGCGGCGTCTGCGTTACCTTCTGATACGCAGTGCACCATAGTTAGTGCTCTTCTTACCATGGCTGCTTCGGTCCTTCTGGATAAGCGTAACAGGCAGATGAATAATGAGTGATGAAGACAAACAGTCAGTCAGCTTAAGACCACAAGGGTGGAGTGAATGTTCTCCACTTGTGCTCAGGCTTACAGGGTGGAAGTTAAACTGATCGGTGCCTCCCGATTCCCCGCAGTGTGTAACTGTGTGTGTCTCCATGCCTCGTGACAGACTGGCATCCTGTCTAGGGTGTCCCCCGCCAGCCCTGTCCCCTCCAGGCCACCCTGATTAGGATAGAACCTTGGAAAGCTGGATAGAGGAAGGTGCTGGAGGGAGATTGTCTGTAGCCCACGATTAAGCTTGTGTTGCTGCTTTCTGTAAATGTCCGCCTGTAAATATTACTGTCATATTGTGCTGTAGGGTGACCCTGTGGAGGGTCTCCATAGACCAGCTACAGGACCCTGCTTTACCAACCATATCCCAAGAAAAGACGACAGGTCACCCTGCGCGTTTCCGTCTGTGTTTCTGACTCTTGTTGGCTGACTCGTGACATCACCTGCCCACCCAATGGGATTGCGATGACCTCATCATAGAGAGCAGGAGTCACCCGCAGTGAAGCTTGCCTTGGGCTTTGTCTTTAATCCTATGATGGTGCCCTAGGCGGCTGACCTGCCCTCTCGTCACTAACAGCCTTACCTGTTAAGGTTTGACATCAAAGGGATTTGGCCCTAACAACAGTATCACTGAGGAATGAGGGATTGAATCCTTGTAAGATTCTTCAAGAGATGCCATGCTGGTTTTAGATATTGGTTTAGATGTTTAGATGTTTACAGGCCACTGTGTCATTTTGCAGCGACAGGCTTGGTGGGGAGCAGCTGTCAGACGACGCCAGAGCTGCAATGCAACTTCTATTGCGACTGCCTGGACTGCAGCGATGAGCAGAACTGCGGTAAGGTGCAGGCATGAGTCTTTCTGCCACGGCGCCCATACACACAACCGCGCAGGAACTTTAAGATAAACGGGCCAGAATGCGAATCGTGTTTTCACCTGCTTTTACTTCCCCGCCTATTTCTCGCGCACTGTGCAGGCTATGGGGGGCGGGGCTTGATCTGCGATTTCGAGGAGGCGGCGGCCTGTGGGTGGCGGGATGCATCGGAGCCTGGCATCTATTCCTGGGAAAGGAGACAGCGGGGGGGCAGGCTGCCGGAGAGCGGCCCCTCCTCTGACTTCACCGTGGGAACTTCTGCAGGTACCGTATCCCTCACCTAGGGCACAGAATAACTGGCCCCTTTCAGTCTTTCAGCTCCCTGGGCTTTGGCAAGAGTTCCAGGTACCATCCGGTATTATCAAATAAACTTTCATCCCTGATTGTGTCGAGCCTGTTAAGGTGGGTTAATCAACCCCAAACTTATCCCCGAAAATTAAATAGGCAGCTCCGGACATGTTATTTCCTTTGTGCGAATGCCTGACGCAGTGTAAAGTTCTGGGTGCCGACTTACGGGCAAGTCACGGGTGGTTTAATCTCCTAGCGGTTCAGGAACTGCCTCATTTAGAGATTACAGCGTGCTGTGTGAACCCGGTTGCAGGTTGGTTCATGGCCGTGTCGGCTGTGGATGCGCAGTCTGCCCCGACAGCCTCGTTGGTGTCCCCGGTGATGAGAAACGCCTCCGCGACGTGCAGGGTGACCCTCCGCTACTACGTCTGGGACTCCGGTACTGGCCCTGGAACTGTTCTATGGCACACATAACATGGTTTAACACAGCAGATAAGCACCCAAATGGATGTGTGCTACCCGATATCTAGATGCTAAAGCTGCCCGTTGGCACTTTGTGTTTAGACATGACTGCTTACCTGGTGCATTGACTGCCTTATGATGAATTAGTTGTCGGTTTGAGTCCCAAGAGAAGTTTGGCTGTTGTGGCTTTGAATTCAGTGTTTGGCTCAGCAGGTTAGGATACTGTGGCTATTATTAGAAGGATGGTGATTCAAATCCCAGGGTTTCACGGGTGGGTCCTTGAGCACGGTCCTTAAACTGAGTTACTGCAGAGCCTGGGGGCCCCTTTGTTCTCAGTTAAATGTCAGTTTGGATAATTTGTCTACTAAATAAATAAAATGTCATGTAAGTATTTTAACCTGTTTGGATTTTGTATAAAAACATCTGCAAAGCCACCTGATTGGATCTTCTGTGCCCTCGCTAGGGAATCAGGGGCTGGACAGCTTGGCGCTGTGGGGCACAGTGGTGGTGGAGGGGCGTCCGAATGCCACAGTGTGGCGGCCCGCTGTGACCAGTGTGCGGGGCTGGCGGGAGGCCACCATCTTCCTGGGCCGGATCCCGGGGCCCTTCCAGCTCCACCTCCATTCTCAGCGCCGCTGGGGTCTCCGGGGGGATGTGGCCATTGACCAGCTGGAGTTCCAGGACTGCGCCCTACCCGGTGAGGGGGTGCGGGGGGATGTATGTGTTTCAGGCCAAACAGCAGGACACGACATTACTGTAAGTTACACACAGAAGAGCCGTGATATTTTTTAATCATGTACATTGTAGCATATAGATTATAGTGGAACTTGTACAATTGTGAATATGGGGCTCTCCCTGGGAGGGACCAACCGCTCTGCTGCAATGGGTGCGTCCTTTCACATGCCTATTTTTCACATTAAACCAATAACAAACAAACCACCCCCCCCCCCCCCTTGGTGTTCCACAGCACTGGAAAACTCGTGTGGTGCAGAGGCAGCGCAGGTGTGCGACGGCACCGACGACTGCGGCGATGGCAGTGATGAGGCCGACTGCGGTGAGGGGGGGCTGCTGGGGGCTTTGTGACAACAAACAGTCAGACTAAGAAACAGATTTATATCTATCTATCTATCTATCTATCTATCTATCTATCTATCTATCTATCTATCTATCATCTATCTATCTATCTATC
>JAABNY020000119.1:7342893-7371012 GCA_015164015.2 Brevimyrus niger | reverse complement strand
AAGAGGAGCTTAAATCCGAAGCTCCACTTGGCAAAATAAAAGTGTTGGCACAATAAAGCAGCCAGACTAACATCCTGCTTGTTAAACTGCAGGACATGACAGGGGTTAAAAAATAAATAAATCATCATTTAAAGTAACAGTTTTTTGGGTGCAGTTCCTCTAAACGTATTGAAAAATATAACTGATCCATATGACGGACTTGGCCTCAGTAATACATGGATTTATAATAAAAAATATAGAACATATTCTTATTTATTTATTTGTGTTTGTTTGTTTCTGATGCCCCTGTTTAAGGGGGTTGCAGACCTCCACTGGAGAGGATGTTTACAGCAGTGACCAAGAACTCCTAAAGGGTCGCAAGGCACAGTTGAAAATGTAACCATTTTAAAACAAGCAACA
Source organism: Brevimyrus niger (assembly GCA_015164015.2). Lineage (NCBI taxonomy): Eukaryota > Metazoa > Chordata > Actinopteri > Osteoglossiformes > Mormyridae > Brevimyrus > Brevimyrus niger. Next base: position 7,370,613 of record JAABNY020000119.1, on the reverse strand, counting down.
TCCTATGCTGATCCACAATCAGATTCCCTATGCCAACGGGCCCTAGGTCTGCAGATGCTTAGCGTAAAACTACTTGACCCTCAACCAATCCAAGAAGCCAAACCATGGATGGTTAATTTAAAATTCACTGGCACCTCCAATCAGATTTGTGCGATAGGCATTGGTGTAAATTGTAGAGTGCACTGCATGTTTGATCATAGCGTTATACTTCATACAGGGTCGCGACTGAGCTGTCATGGTAAAAATTGGGTCGTGGTGCAAAAAAGGTCGAAAACCACTGCAGGTCAGTGAGAAGCAGCTCTGCACCTAATTCCGGCCACGTTCTGCTGCTCTATCCTGGAAAGGAGCCATTAGAAATGTAGCGTGGATTTGGCTCCGCGAACAATTAGCTGCGGAACTAGCCAGCGTAGCATCTCGGGCCCTGCTGTCCGCCGGTGGGAGGAGCCTCCCGCAAAATGCGCTTGGCCAAACGCCCAGGCCGGCATATTGCCTCCATCCCTCCGTGGCATCCTTTATACACGTGGGCGATTTCGTGTCCCACGGGCGGCACGCCGAGGAGAAAAGAGGCGAGACTCCGCCGGCCGCAAGGAACCGCCGCTCCGCGCGCGAGTCTGCGTGTGCGCGTGACCGAGGGTGCGAGCGTGGCGTGGTGTAATGATGTGTAGAGAGCTGAGACGTGCACCACGCCTCACGGCCTGCACACCTGCTCCTCCCGGCTGATTTCCAGCGGGAGCCCCTGTCAGGGTGTCCTTTGGGCGGCACGCTGACTCAGCAGGTGGCGATGTCACCTCATGCCTCTGGGGCTGCAGGTCCGATTCCAGCCCCCACGCTGTGTGTGGAGTTGACGTCCTCTGGTTACTTTGGTGTCCCTCCCGGAGTCCAATGACCTGAGTTTGGAGAAAGTCTTTCAGCTGCCCTAGTGTGTGTGTGTGTGTGTGTGTGTGTGTGTGTGTGTGTGCCCTACCACAGCCTGGCATCCCATTTAGAGTGTCCCCTGCTTTGTGCCCTATGCTGTCTGGAATTGGCTTCAGACCCACTACCTCCCCAGTGCCATTACGTGATTAAATGGATTGATACTTTTTATAGCTATTTCACTATTAATACTTAAAATGAAACTTTTCTCCTATCTCATACTGCCATTGTCCTGTCCTTATACATTTCCCCATGTATTTCAGGGGTAACAGTATATTATTACTCTAGCCAGATTTAAGGTGGATATGCTGAGCAAATATCTATGGAGCTCAACATGGGAATCCACAGATAACCTTCATTCTAAGAAATAAATCATTACTGCGATCATTACAGATTAATAGCTAAAATGGGGTCATACTCATTATATTTTAATGACAGTCCTTATAGGTAAATTCAGTACTGCTGGCGTTTCTCAAGTATGTGCAAGTCTTTGTGTGTGCATGTGTATGTGTGTGTGTGTGTGTGTGTGTGTGTGTGTGTGTGTGTGTGTGTGAACATAAGAGCATAAGAACATAACAAATTTACAAACAAAAGGAGGCCATTCGGCCCTTCAAGCTTTTTTGGGGAGAACTTAACTAACAGCTCAGAGTTTTTAAAAATGTTATCTAGCTCTGAGTTAAAGGAACCCAGGGTTTTAGCTTCCACTACACTAGCAGGAAAATAATTCCATACTGTAACTAAACGCTGTGTAAAGAAGCGTTCAGTTTAAAATGTTCTCACGCTAATTTCCACCTATGGCCACAAGTTCTAGTATTTAAACTAATATTGAAGTTACCATTTGGCTGAACAGCATCCAGACCTGTTAGAGTCTTATATACCTGTATCATGTCCCCCCTTAATCTCCTTTGTGCAAGACTGAACAGATTCAGCTCAGCTACCCTGTCCTCATAAGACATTCCTAATACCAGGAATCAATCAATGTGTGTGTATGTGTTTCTGTGTGTGTGTGTCTGTGTATGTGTGTTGGTGTTTGTGTATGTGTTTGTGTATGTGTTTGTGTGTGTATGTGTGTGTGTGTGACTGCTTCGCTTGCTGATCATTGTCAAACAGGCTCATCACCTGTGTCGCCCAGTCATCTCTCCTGGGGACCCTCTGAATCCAGACAAGCAGCTCTGGATGCCCTTAAAACAAGGAGCAGGCTTGCTGTCCCTTTGTAGAGTGGCTCAGCCCTGTAGAGTCTCAGTCCTGGTCGGCTGCTACCTTCAAATACCAGTAAGTTACCTTCACCTTTGTGGCCAAATGTTTATCTAGAGATGCTTTTAGTAATTAAAAGGTATGTTTAACACTAACTACTGTATTGTAAAATGTTAATTGCAAATGCCTAATGGATAATAATAAAATTTTCTTAAAATATGAGAATAATTGTTAAACTGCTTTGTGTATATACTATAATACTTTTACAGGATTATGAAAAACATTGATCATTAATACTACGCGGAAAATAATTATAGTAAAATAGATTCTTCTGACTTTCATAGTTTCATAGTCAGATAGTTCACCTAATTTTTATTTGTAAAATACTTTCCTGAGCTTTCAAGGTGAATGACATGAATGAATATGTGATAAGGGTAAACTTCATGATTTGACCTTGACCAAAATTTTGAAAAGAAGGATCATGAATTTAATGCGTTTTACGTGTCAGGTGCACTAATCCATTAAAATCCTGCTGAAGTCAGAGCTGAACGTGTCAAACGGAAAGTATATGACTCCCAGCTGCAAGTCTCAGCTTCATTCTGTGACTTATAGGAGGCCTAATGACATACAGTGGTAAGAGGACAGGACCCCCTTCCCTGTAACAGGTCGGTCGCGTGCTGTGGGGACTTACGGCCCAGAGTTCCAGGCACCTGTATCATTGGGCTCTGCTGTGTCCTGAAGTGTGTCACTGATCTGTTTACTCTTATGCAGGATAATATGGGACAATAATGTGACACAACACCATACCGATCAGCTACCCCCCACCTGCATATGTCAACATTCTACAGCAGGGGCTTCAACAGGGATGTTTGTGGGTGGGGGACGAGGCAAATGAATTTGCACTAGTTTATATAGCGTGTTCCTAATTATTTGCATTAAAACCAAAGCCCCCTCCCCAGTATAAGCACCACCCCTTTCATAAATCTCTAGCAATGGTCCTGTTCTGCAGTCAGGATATACCTTGGTTAAGCCTCATACATTCATTACAAATTAAGTTTAATGAAAAGGTACAGTTTCAAAACAACACACTAAATAAAGTAAAAAAGCTTAATAATCAAGAAAATTTAAACCATGTTCAGTTAAAAATTTAGAACATGCTGTTTCGCCATCCAGTCTGTAAACAAACCGACTCGGAATGCCCCAACTCTGCAGACCAGGCCAGAAGCCTGACTGGGTCTCTCCTGCTGAGAGTCAGCCAGGCCTCCAGCGTGAACCTGGCACACATTAGACCGTCGCTGTCCACGTCTCTCTGCAGGGCCGCCATGCATCCCGTGTCTGCCAGCTCTCGCCTGAACAAGAACCTGCATCAGCACTACAGGAGCCTGCCGCAGGGCGACGTGGCTCAGGTGACCTACGTGTGGATCGACGGCTCCGGCGAGACGTTGCGCTGCAAGTCGCGGACGCTGGAGCACGAGCCCCAGGGCATTGAGGGTAATGGGGCTACGGGAGGCAAAGAAGCTTTTACGAGAACTATCCACTCATAGCATGTGATTTGTGAACCTGCGTGTCTACTTGGGGTTTGAAGTGGTTCAAACGGGGGTCAGTGTCTCCCCATGACTGACTATCTGTTCGTTATCGGATGTGATTATCTGATTATCTCTGTGGTAGACCTTCCGGAATGGAACTTTGACGGCTCCAGCACGTACCAGGCGGACACCTCAAACAGTGACATGCACCTTGTCCCTGTGCGTATGTTTCGCGACCCTTTCACCTTGGACCCCAACAAGCTGATACTGTGTGAAGTGCTGAAGTTCAACCGCCAGCCCGCAGGTGCCATTTCTGAACCCATCTGCTCCTCCTTCTCCTGATAGGCTCCTGATCTTGTCTCTGTTGGTGTCCATAGTAAGGTCCTCAGTAGCCCTCTTTGTGTGTTTTTCACTTTCTTCATTAAATTCACTGAGTAGTTTCATTTGAGATTGATAGTCTAGTCTTCCTCATGGCCGTATAACTGACTAATTTCAGGCAGAAGCTATTCAACCTCAGTTTTACCCTACGACAAAGCAGTCAATCTCTGTGCTATGTTTTGTTTGGCCCAATTTCCACAGATTTTTTATGATGTCATTTAAATATCCAATTTTTTAAACAATATTTTATTTGCTTTTATTTATTATGTATATTGTATTTTATTTATTTATATTTTATTTATTATATATATATTATTTATTATATTTATTTTCTAATAGCTTAAATATTTCATTTACCTCCCCACTTCTGAAGCAAACTGAACTACCCTCCACAGCCCTAGGATCAGTCTGGCCAAACAAAACACCCCCCCAGTTGAAAGCTGACCGATCCATTCAATGGGACCGACTAGGGCTCCAAAGACTGGCTCATCTTGTAAGGCAGCTTCCACTCTATATCCATTTTCTGTGGACGTGGCAAAATCCAGTGAAGGACCGATACTACCTCATTAAGCCTCTGTGCAGAATCAATTGTCACGGAGAGAGGTAGTCCATTATTGTGTCAGGCCCATTTAAAACCTTTCAGTGTCCATAGCCATTAGGAATTATTCTTGTCTCTCCGAATAAACATCTGGTCTACCATTCATACCCCTACAGCCATATCAGATGGAGAGGGCGTAAAATCAATGGGAACTGCAGGCTGCCTACATTTGACATGTATACTGTATACATTATATGTGAGGCCTTCATAGTTTTGCACTAGAATGTGAATCTTTTCCAGAGACATGTCACCGTACCTTTAAATAGAATATGTCAAGTGCTGCTGGGCCTGTTTTTAGATGTTATCAACAAGGAAATCTATCATTGCAGTTTCCAGCAACCTTGGGCTGATTTACGAGTGGTTTCAAAAAGATGAAGCATGTTAAACCCATGTCACATCCCACTTGTTCTGGGTATACACCACACAGCTGTCAAACCACCTACTAAGAGATGTTCCTCATTCGTTTTCTGATTAATTTTCCCTTCAAAACATGCTTTACAGAAAATGCTGAACAGGCAGGAATCTGTCAATCATGGGCACAGCCTCTATACCAGTGTTCTTCAAATCTGGACCTCGATTCCAAATCCAGGCCTTGTGTTCAGTTCACCCAGGTAGTTAGTTTAGCGATTACTGATTCTGATTGGTCAGAGGCTTCACACCTGACTGACAGGTAAAGGAAGGCTGGAAAACCAGCAGTGGTTGGACCTCGAGGGCCGTGATTTGAAAAACCCTGCTCTATACCTTCTATGCTTTTTTGTGCAGAGACCAACCTGCGAGTCAGGTGTCGTAAGGTGATGCAGGACGTGCAGGACCTGAAGGTGTGGTTCGGCATGGAGCAGGAGTACACCTTGCTTGGGGTCGATGGCCACCCCTTCGATTGGCCGCAGAACGGGTTTCCGGGACGACAGGGTAAGCCCCTCCCCCAGCAGTTGCTTGCACCAAATCGACACCGTACCCTGACATAGGCCCCCCCAGAAATGTAACTACACATTGCAGCGACCCAGACCGCAACAATTGTGACTGGTCCCCTTGGTAACACCGTACTTCCTAGTATGCAAATGTTTTGTTACTGTTCGTTTCCAGCTGGGTGTTTTCTAGTGTGAGACAAGTTGTGTTTAGCTTGTTGGTAGCCTGCTGTTTCTACCATGGTTGCAGCCGCTCACGCTGTTAAGAAACATGGTTGCATTTGTTTACACTAAAGCTTCACAACAGTGTAGGCCACTTGCATTGGCTATGGTGTAAGCTCTGTGTAGGCTATGGGGTAAGCCCTGTGTAGGCTATGGTGTAAGCTCTGTGCAGGCTATGGGGTAAGCTCTGTGTAGGCTATGGGGTAAGCCCTGTGTAGGCTATGGGGTAAGCTCTGTGTAGGTTATGGGGTAAGTCCTGTGTAGGCTATGGGGTAAGCCCTGTGTAGGCTAGATACCGAAGTGTAAATCAACCTTTAGATGGTAATATTTTTTTAATTTTCTGACCCAAAGTCTACTGCTTGATTTCACAAACAAACGTGAAGAACTAATTTAGCCCCATGTTTCTAATGTGCTGAGCTTTGATCACCATTTCTGACTGGTGTTAAACCAATCCGGCGTACTCTGGCTTCAGTCTTACGCAGCCGATAGGGCGGGAATGTGTCCTAACTTAGTGCAGCATATAAATATCAGTTGTAATGCAATGCCACACCACGAGGAAGCTGCACCTTTGAGAGGGGGGTCCATCTTCTCCCGCACTCCCCCAGGCCCGTACTACTGTGGTGTGGGTGCAGACAGGGCCTATGGTAGAGACATCGTCGAGTGCCACTACAAGGCCTGCCTGTATGCTGGGATCAAGGTCGTCGGCACTAACGCAGAGGTCATGCCCTCTCAGGTAAGGAGCTGCCGATGAGCCACATCCTACTGCTGTATCTCCATCCACTTAACCCCTGGCAGAGTGATCCTATCACTGCTGGCCCTTTGATGAAGACCCTAAGCCGCCGATGCTGGCCCTCCTCTCTGACCTCAAGCTTTCTTCGCTTGTATGTCTCTTTGGACAAGAGCGTTTGCTAAATAAATAGAGACGCGAGCCCACAGTCTGGTGCGTTGCTTGGCAAGGCTGTGCACATCATGTCCAAACAGCTGATTAAAGTGGCTTACATAACAGGAATGTAAATCATTGACGCGGCTTAAGAAATGAATGTTTGCCCTTTGCTTATGAAGAAATCCTATTTGTTTTTGGAGGGAAATTCTCTTTTTTGTTAGAGGTTGTATTAGAGCATTCAGGAGAATTAAAGAAGCACATTGTCAGTTGTGGGACGTCAGTCTTTTCCGGGCTGTGACTTCACCCCCCTCCTCCCACTTACTTGCCCTCTTTGCCGGCCCCCATCTTCCTCCATCACTGTCCTGTTCATGTCCCGCGTCGCGTTCTGACCGGGGCCCGCAGTGGGAGTTCCAGGTGGGCCCAGGGGAGGGGCTGGAAGTGGCCGACCAGCTGTGGATGGCGCGGTTCTTGCTTCACCGCGTGTGCGAGGACTTCGGGGTGGTGGCAAGCCTGGACCCCAAGCCCATCACGGGGGACTGGAACGGTGCAGGATGCCACACCAACGTCAGCACAGAGGCCAGCAGGGCCGAGGGGGGACTGCAGTGAGTGTGGAGCTTCTGGGAGTACACACACACACACACACACACGCACACACACACACACACACACTGATATCCTAGCATAATGCATAATAAATGCACACCCAGACCCATATACAAAATCAGGGCATTTTTCCAGTTGGCTGATGGGTTTGTGAGCTGGCAAAATTTATCTCCCTCTCCACTCAACAGACAGAACCCCCCCCCCCCAAGAACTGGTAAAAATGTTCTGTTTGTATGTGTGGTGGGCCAGTCCTGGCATTCTGAGCTGATTCCTATTCACAGTCCAGAGCAATGCAAAAATTGCGCATATTGAGCATGCATTAAAACATAGTGCATGTGTCAGAAAGAAGATGTTCCTAGATCCACAAGTAAGAGCATTGTTTGTTTAAGTAGATTTATGGAGTCAGTTAAACCTGTCTGTCAGGACAGGACTGCTGATCTGCCATTAGGCTGTCAGGCTGGAGGACAGAGGTGGGGACGGGGTGGAGGTCCAGGGACCTTGAGCGTTCATTACAGGGCAGGTTTGTGCTGTTTCCCAGTTGCTTGGCTACGTTTGCTAAACAGGAACCAAACATAGTTACGAACTCCGCACTGTGACAACATTCACACACACACACACACACACACACACACACACACACACACACATATGAGAGAGAATCACTCAGCAGACTTCAAACATAATAAATGATAAGTAAAAACGTGATGCCCCCAACGAAAAAGGTATATCGAGGAGGCCATCGAGAAGCTGAAAGAGCGACACGCCCAGCACATCCGCGTGTACGACCCCCGCGGGGGCCAGGACAACCTGCGGCGCCTGACGGGACACCAGGAGACATCGAGCATCCACAGCTTCAGCGCCGGCGTGGCCGACCGCAGCGCCAGCGTCCGTATCCCGCGCCAGGTGGGCCTGCAGGGGTGGGGGTACTTCGAGGACCGGCGGCCCGCGGCCAACTGCGACCCCTACGCCGTCACCGAGGTCATCGTCCGCACCTGCTTCCTGGGGTGCCCTGGGGGGGGGGACTCCCCTGAGCCGGGGGCCCGTCTCCTGCACCAAGCGGGATGGTCGGAGGCCTGAATATTTTTGCATAAACTATCACCTTTAATAACCTCGGGAGATGTGATGTAGTAGTTACAGCATTTCCCACAGATGTAGATTATCGAGGTATTTTCAGCTTTATTTGGGGAATATATTTCTTTAATACTTGTATTTCAGGCTGAACCTGCTGACAAAATGTCACCACCCCCCCAGTCATATTTTACATATAACTACATATTTACATGCGCTGTGAAGTGCTGGGCCCCCTGAATCTACCTGTATCCATGCCCCCCTCCATGCCCCTGATTTTGAAGGTAAACAATCACACTGGCTTGAAATTGGACCAGCTGAAACAGAACACTTGCTCTTGAGTTTGAAAATAGAGATGCTGTCAAGAACAGGCTCCAGATTCCATGGTAAGGAAATGTTGTATATCCACTGTCCAGGATAGACAGGGTACTGTTGTCTGGCTTTATGCTGAACAAACTTACTTTATAAATATAATCATTGTAAAGCATCAAGCATTCTCATTTCTTTTATTTAATGTTCAGGTTGTTTTCAGCTATTATGTTGACTGTTTTGCCGGGTCTTATTAAAGCTATGTTTTCAAGATAGAAGGCATTTAAAAAATAAATTGTGTTCAATTATAGGCTTTAATGCTTCTTTTTAAATTAAGCATAACATAAAGAGTCACAGTATGCAAGGCTCATTACTGCCGTTCTGGTGCATGGTTGACCGGAGACACGAAGCAGTATAACAACAGAACACCAGTAAGAAATCGGAGAGTGATTTTCCGAAATTAACTATCGTCACCAAACCGTAATTAATTTAAAGCTCTCCTACGCTGCATCCCTGGGGAAAACGTGATAAACCACAAAAGAACATGGTGGTCATATTGCAGTAAGTACTATCACATATCTCGACTGCTTCCATAAAACGCATTACGTCATAAACATTACATCATCACTCATCCATACCCCAATTACGTATCCTGGTCAGGGTTGTGGGGGTCAACGGTTCAGCGTTTATTTATAATTATTAGCGTTCGCTGCTTGGAATTAGGGCTACTGTAGTATTTTTAAATGTTACAGAAATGATAAGAGCCACCGGGTTTTTCTCTGCAAAGCTGAATTTATGTAGAATCAAACAGCGTTTGCGCTCACGTTTCAAAATGAGTCTAATGTGCATATCCAAATTACACACAAAAGGCCACTAGATGGCAGCAAGGGCATGTCAGGTTATACGCTAGTTTCGCCGGTCTCTTTGGTGTCAGCGCTTATAATTTGTAACCATGGAAATTTTGCACGTAATACAATTTTATGTCTAGCATCCAAGTTCAATTTAATCCGATTGACTTTTATTTTAAAAGGGCTTTTAACAAGGGGCAGACATGGTATTGGCCAATACTATTTAATCAAATAAAGTCTAATTTACGCAGAAGGGCCAATGTAATTGAAGATTAAAAGGTGTATTCTAAACAACTGTAATCCTGATATAATTAGTTAATTCTGCTATATGTGTATGCTACCTTTGGGCATGCAAGATGCAGCATCTAAACACCATATGAAGAAATTGTATTTTTATTTTGACAGTTATGTATATCAGTGTTACAATTTGTTTGCTAGGCAAGGTGTTTTGAAATTTTAAAGCCCTTTTTACCCCACGCTCAGTGAAATTATTACAATAACCCTATATGTAAACCCAAAGCTGTTAAAATGAATGACATTATATTTTGTAATAAATCTATGAAATGCTATAGGACTTTGTTATAGTTAATTTAACTGACCAAAGAGTACTGAAATTAAGGAAAAGCAGACACGACCATAAGATCTCATTTAACTTCAGTCTGTCATTACCATGGTTACACAGTAGCCAAGCAACAACCATGCCCATTGTCCTGGAAATGCAGTGGACCCCCACCTCCAATATGAGAACCAGATGACAGGTGTGACACACACCATCGCAGGAGATTCTAGCCTAATTGGTGGTATTTCTCAACACTTTTAATCAGTTTCTTCCATCAGACCCATGTTTCTGACCAAAGACAAAAATTGTTCAATGACGAGACTTAAGGCCAAATCGTTGCTGGTTCCAGTCCCTGGTGGGATGGTGGAGCTACTCTGGGTCAGGACTTCACATGAAACTGCATCAGTAATATTTTCAGCCAAACAAAGTTGTGGACTGGCTCTCTGAGTGTTCACCGGAGTCCTCTGATTTCCTGACGTTGTACTGTCGTCGTCCAGAATCATGTGACTTGGCCCACGTCAGACATTTTTACTGGAGCGTCCCATCAAGGCAGCAAATTGCTGCATTCCTGCCAACTGGTCCATATCAGGCGAGTCATCAGTGCCAGCAAAACAATTCTGGAAGACCTAAAGGGCTTTGCCAATTTATTTCTGTATGCATTTTCTCCATCTTCTCCAAGTGAGTATCTGAGAGAACACAGATAGGGTCCCCAGTGGCTCTCCTTGAAGGACACCATTTGTGCACATTTTCTTCACCTGCTTATTTAAACAATGAACAACATTGACACTGAAAAAGAATGTTGAACTTGATTACATGGGGGGAGGGGGTGCTTAGATTTAAACTGATTGTATTGATTCTGAGTGTCGGCTTCAAACCTGGACCCCCCCCCCCAGTCCTGATTCTCATTAAAACTGTAATTTAACATCGTATACAAACCCTGCTTATACTGCTGCCCAAGTGGAAATAAAATACACATTCTGAGGGGTTGAGCCTGAGCCTGCTTAGAACAGATATATTCAGCAGTTAATATAAATACCTGTCCCTGTAAGCCAGTAAAGGGATTCAAGGGGGCTTTTACTTTGACTACTGGGCGTGACATCATTGTTGTAAATGTAGAGGATGGCTGAATGATCTCTGAAGCAAGTTAATGTTAATCCCTCAGTGGAGCATGGAGCAGAAATGAACAGGGAAAGGCACGCTTTGTGGAAGTCAGAAGCAGCCATATTGGACTTAGGAAGTGTCATTTTCTGCAAAGAGCGTTTAGTTCTACTGACAGACAGTAGAAAAAAAAAGCTGTCAAGTTAAAAGAAAAAAGCCCTCACATTTCAGTTGTTGTATTCACATTGGAGGAGAGCAAAACAAATTTAGCTTAAAGGGACATTCTTGGCATCCTGTCCAGGGTATACACTCCAGTTGTGCCCTGTTCTGCTTTGGAAAAGCTCAGGATCCCTCACTCATGATCAACTGCTCCAATTACAGACTCTGACTTCAGGTCGTTTAAAAGATCCAGCGGTGTTAAAATTATTTATTATTGATTATACGGCGTCAGTGATCAGGCGAGCCATATTAACGTTTCTTGGGGGGAAAAAAACTCTCATTAAGTGCACAGTTTTGCGCTGAGTGTGGTATTTGACACGACATGGGCTAAAACTGAAATATTGAGCGGGGGTATTAACGTGAGACATCCTCCGCTTAGAATAATTGCAGCTTCTTCCACATGCTTTTATCTTGCAGACAAGAGGGATCACGCCGCAGGAGGCGTACTGGAAACGAAGTGAATCGCAGCAGCCGTGAGTGCAGCAGACGAGGCAGTGCTCCGGTCCGTATCGGGCGTGACGTCAGGCCGTGGGAGCCGCGCGGGGACCGGGAGCAGGTGTGCAGCGGCGCTGCCGTGCGCTTTCTTACCAACAGCCGTACCTCCACCGCTCCAGACGACATGGGGAAGCTCCAAGAATTTGATATCGCTTTTACCAACAACAAGGTGGTGTACAGTCCTGGCGAGTCCATATCGGGAACCGTGAAGATCACAACTAGCCACCCTCTGCAATGTAAAGGTAAGGGAGGAACGGGTTTTTCCTTACCATTTATCTGCGATCGGTACTATAGTCCCCGGATTGTCGCCCCTTCGCTTCTTATGGATATTATATGCTGAGGTAGCAGTGAGGAAAGTTTAATTTGTGGAATACGGAGTATGAAGGAAACATGTCAGTCCTAAAATTGCGTGTAGTTCATAACAAGTTTTCTTTCCTGACATCTTGAGTGAGGCTATGGATTGCATTGGGCTGACAGATAGAAGTCTTACATAGTTTTGAAGCGGAGATCCATCTGCATACACGGAGATAGGGGAACCTTTCGGCACGTATGTGGCTGCGCCTTTGAGTCCGAGGGAAACCGCGTTCGTTTGAAAAATAAATGTGTTCAGGTTATTAAAGGGGACATTTAGTGTCCTACAACAGCGTCCACGAAGGGTGACATTCAATACGGATCGTGTCACTGTGGCATTCAGTTGATACAGGCTGTATTTTTCCTTTAAACCTTTATAGGAATTAATCCGACTTATGTACGTGTTTAAACAACTACCAATTCTTTTGGCGATAACATTTTACTTATATTATACTATGGTTTAAAAAGTGATGAATAGATAAGCATATACACTTCAACAGGTGTATGAGGTCTGTGCCCGACAGGACAAAATCATCCTCTATCCGAACACATAGATCGAAATCAAAAATATAGATTAGGGACTTATTTGTAATAGTGTTGTTAATGTTAATGTTGCTGTTCATCTAAACGCATGCATTTCCTGTTACCTAAGCAGCAGAGCTTGGAAATATATAAGCAATACATTTTCTTGTTCTCGGTAAAAATAGATTAATGGGCAGAACAAATGAATGAGGCACGTTTGGGGCTGAATTAATGTTAGTCACGTAATCCGAGGATAAGGGACTAACTGCGTACCGGAATGACGCAACAAACAAAGCCGCAGAGATAAATGTTGGATCTGGAAGGAAGGTTAGACATGGAGCAGGTATGCTTCAGAGCAGCTCAGGTTTCCACAAAGGGCGTATTGTATGCAGGGTTTCGCTCCTGCCGGGAAGTGACCCGCTGAACCCGAAACTGCCCTGCCCCGTCCGCCTTACAGACTTCAGAGCGCTGCGGAGCCGATCGCAGCTCCTCCCTGGACTGGGAAGTGGGTTTTCAGGAAGACGTGGCCGGCGTTGCAGTTATCTGCGGCGTTTCTTATGTGTGAAAGCCGACGGGTGCTCAAAAAGGGTGTATAAGTTTCAATGTACGGATTACTCATCAGTCCCGCGGTAGCCGCGCATGATTCACCTCATTTAATTCTGTTTTCGTATACATCCTCTCTCCTGTCTGTCACTCAGATCTGCTGAGTGTGCAGAAACGATCTCGGCGGTTTGTTTCCAAGGAAAAATGCAATGGGTTAACACCCATCTCTGGAAGCAGACACTGGTATATTATGACCTTTCCTATCGCCATAGTCTGCGAGTCTTTAGTATACAGGTGTGCATTATAATATGCGGGTAGCCGATCTGAAAGCAAGATCTGACTTTGGTCGGCATACTGTTAGTAAGTTTAAGTTGCTTAGAGCAATATTAAGAACGAGCTGTTTTCTGATGAAAGCAATTTTAGGCTTGGAGAAGTATTCATAAATTGGCACGTGCGAGGAATGAGTATATTCAGAACGCCCTAGCAATTCCGTATGAAACCTGAGTTTTTTTCCTTTAGTTATCATATGTTGCACCTGCCAAGGTAAAATCGCTTGTTAAAGTTTCAGACGGTTATCTTCTTAAGCGTGCGCCATGGTTTATACAAAGTAAATGTTTTACGTTTCTTTCTAATTCCTGTTTACTGATTTAAAGTGAATGTGAAAGCTGTCGCATTGGCTTTTCTGTGAAAAGAGCGTCAGGTGTTTGTTGACAGTTTTTTTCTGCTTTTTAAAAAATATTTTATTATTGCACTCGATAAGCTTGCTGCGCCACGGTCGCCTCACGCTGGGAGGGCAGAAAATCGGAGTGGAATAATTAATTTTTCCTTGGCTGGCTGGTCTTCAGGTTTGCCAAGGCTGAGGTATGCAAACACAGCGACTATTGCCAGCCGTTTGTGGGAACAAGTGCATCTGACTACCTGTTTGTCTGGAAAAACAAACAATAAAATGTGATTTTTACTAAATTTGGCCTTGGTTCAAATCTTAGTTCAATCGCATAATTTCATGAAATTTTGATAATTTCGAATCTGAGGTATGTTTTGCTCAGTTTAAAAAAAAAATGCCAAAAAACCTCAGTCATAGAGTGTTTTCTCTTTGTTTTGATCAGTTTTTTTTCCAAGGCTTAGCTTATTTAACCCAGTCACCTTTCAGATCGTTTGTGCTGTCAGAGCCAAAGTTTGGCGCTGCTGTGGACACGCCATGGGTGACTCCAGGCACTGACTGTCATGACCCATGTAATCCCATGATAGGGAGGAGAGCACACCTAGTTCAGAATTAATGCTAGTTTATAATGTAAGAGTACTCAGAACTCTCAATATTACAAATGCAGTTTCCCATTTGGGATTATAATGACAACCTTAAGGTCACAACTATAATATCTTCACTGCCGTGCCCCACCCCATCATACTAATAGGGTCAGAATTCCTGTCAGATTATAGTGTATTCAGTGTCTGGGGTTATGATCTGAGGGAACAAAGGTCTATGTGTGCCATGGATACTGAATACGCAGGTAATTCGGTGTTCTTGCCACTTTACATACTGGCTGTTTTCAGAGGTCGACCGGTTGAAGCCAAACGCTTGAGACTGGACAGGCGGTTCCCTAGCTGATAGAAGGCGTCTAGCTGTGATAAACACAGGACATTACAGCCTATTTTTAGCATGCATCACATCCGAAGATCCAGGGTGAGAGTTTTTGTTGCTTTGGGTGATGCTGTGAACCTTGCACATGATCCTCCTGATGCCTGATTTGTCAGTGACAGTGTTCTGGTGATTACTGGTGGTCACTTTCACTTTTGACCTTAGTTATGTTTGTATGTAAATTATTATTAACCAGATGAGTGTTTGACTACTAGATGATTTTTTTTCTGCTTAAGACTTGAGATGGTCCATATTCAGTGGTCTCCAGTGGGCTGGTTTTGACTGGTGCTTTCCAACCGGACTGCTGGTATCTTGATGTTTGGGACGCTCAGGGTTGAGAGAACCCCAAGATGTTTCTTTTCAAGGTTCTTGATTTGCCACATTATGTTTCCACACTGCAGCAAACCCTTGTAGATACTAGCTGTTGCTTTTCCGCCAGCTAATGACTGGACTTGTGGCCTCTGCCCAAACTACCCCTCCCTCCACTTTGTGTTTCTGGGCAACAGTCTGAGTCCATGCTAACATCTTAGCTTTGTGCTTTTAAAAGCTTCTGCTTAAGCAGATGTCACAAGAGCCAAAACCATCTCCCCAGAAACTGAGATTCAACTGACCTGAAATTGGCTCCATATCTACCTCCCAGACCTCTGCTGGCTGAGAACTGCCTTTCCCTGTTTGACCTCTGAAACGCGTTGGCTTTCTACCAGGATAACGATGGTGGCCTTTTGGAAATGATGCTCGCAACTGTCTTCATTTGCATGAAGCTGCTAGCCCCACCCCACCCCCCAAACGTCACAAGAAGTAAAGAACATCACAGCCGTGCTAACAGCCCCATAAAACAAACCACTTCTTAATAACAAAGGCTAGTTCGTGGCCGACCTATAGTGGATCAGACGTATGAGGATGTTGTATAAATGTTTACCCCGGGCTGAATGTGAGGTCTCCGTGATCGTTTGCTGAATAAATGGTTTGGATGGTGGATGGAAGCTTAGACAATGGGTTTGGCAGCCTGTTGAACGTCAGTCCTGCTTCATGCATGTGTGAGGTTGTTCCTTCCAACAAGCATGCGTGTGCTGCCTTCCGCTTCTCCTTAAACACTCACAGTTACTAACGTGCTGTGTGAGTCATGGACGATGCAGTTGTTTATTATTATTATTTTAGGTTGGGTGAAGTTCTGCTCAGACGGAGGAGTGACTAAGCCCCAGTGATGTGGGATTGCCCTTAAATGTGAGCTTGTAAGCCCTACCAGAGATTCCAGGGGGAGAGATGTGCAGATCCAGATGTGCGTTAGCCTAAACAAAATGTCAAGCCTCCAAACCGCTCTGCTCCCAGAGGTCAGTAGTGTTTTCTACACACATTAAACTCACCTGACACTAGCACCCCCTTTCACACACTTGCCCTGGGGTGTTAGGAATTAATCCCACCATCACTGTTTTAGGTATGTGAAGTGCAAGGTCTACATACTACCTAAGCCTACTTTCACTTTAGACGACCTGGATTCATTTTAATACATTTTTTCCCAGCCCTTGTTTTAGCAGGCAGCCCACAGAGTTGCTAATGAAGCATTTAAATAATTTAACGTATATTCTTTCTCCCCTTTTAATGTCACAGGTAATTAACGACCCCCCCCCTCCTATCCCAACACCATGAAGCCCAAAATACCTAAGGTGAAGTTCTGAAATTGCGAGAGAATGGAGGGAGGGGTCCCTGACTGCCTGGAACTGGCATTGTTCTGGTTGCCTTTTGTAGTTAACCCCCCACCCCAGCACAGCCTTCCCCCCCTGGGGGGCATAACCTTCAGTCCATTCTATCAGCTCTGTCACGCCTGGTGTGGCTAGTCCTCTTACGAGCTCGACTCTGTCCATCCACTTCCAGGCATCCAGAGCATAAATTGGTGGTTGGGGGGGTTAGGGGCATGGGGGGCTCATTCAGTCACGTCACAGGCAACTTGTGGCCTCCAGCCAGTCAATCATGGCAACTTATTATCTCCAGCTTCTGGGTGGAAAAAAATTCACATCGATATTCCGTTTCGATGATTCAGTGTTTCTTTATAATCTCATTTTATTTATTGCAAATTCAAATTCAAACCGTGAAAAAAAATGTGCTGCGTGTTCTTTGCTGAATGTTCACATTTCGGGTGACTCCTGTGGGTCGGGAATGTCTCTCTTAGCAGCACCAGCAGGCTGCTGCTTAGCTCAATGGCGTTTTTTAATCATCGGTCGGAGGGGTTCGCCTTTCCGGTTTCTCCACCTCTCCGCCCGTCGTCCCTCGCAGGTGTCGCACTGCCAATCAGTTGCTAATTTCAGAAAAAAAAACAAAGTTTCAGCTTTATAGACTGCATAAAAATACACGATGGATCTTTAAGTCTGTCCTGTACAGATGACAGTAATTATCCAAATGGCTTTTTGATGCATGGATAGTTTTGTTTCTTTGCCGCTTGAAAGGCGTGATGATTTTACATCAGCACTGCATTCTGGGTATAAATATCTTTATAAAGAAGTGAGTCTCTAGATAAGCTGACTGCAGGGCCCAGCATCCATGGCGTGTCCTGATCGTCTCAGATATAACAGGTCCCCAGATGTCTCCCTAAAGGAACCGCTCCTACCCTGTGAGGCAGGGCCCTCGGCTTTGTCGCGCCGGCTCTGCCTTCACGTGATCCCTGCTGAATAAGTGAAGGCGGATGATTTCAGCTTTGTTGCTAAAATTGGTCTCCATAAAGGTTAACCACGTTCCTCCCCCATTTCATTCCACGATTTCAGGTTCCCTTACTTAGAACACAGGCTAATTTGGGTCTTTAATAATTAACTACCATCACACCAGGCCATCTGAGCAACATGGTTATCAATGTGTCAACTGGCAACCTGTATACATTTTAGGCATAAAAACCCAGCTTTATGTTAAATCTATCTGAAATGCATTTTAAATTTCATTATTGTTTGTTATAATATGTTTATTTAAGGTGCTGTCCTATTTGTTGTCTGCTGAACTGGCTACCAGCTGCTGATTGGATTACCATGTTAAATATTAAATTGGACCGTGCCGCAGACAAACCAGCTACCAGTGAGATACTTGGTTAGTTTGGTTACTCAGTTGCCCGGTATTTCCGTTATAAATGATGCAAGCTTGGGCAGTCTCCTTAGAACTCTTAAAATCAGTTTAGAAAACCATGTTTCAACTTGTAGTTACAGTCTGATGTTGCCCTCGTTACAAGGACCCGTATAAAAACAGCCCCTACTTCTGTTTTACACAAGTTGAACCAACCTCACATAGTTCCTCCTGGTTATAGCTGACCCTGTTTGAACATAAAGCCTCCCACTGTGAGATAGTAAGTGGGACCCTCGTGTGGACGAGGGAGGAAGGTCAGTATTCCCAAACAAATCATCTTTCTTCTTTAGCTTTAAACAGCCCATCTCCTCTTATCGGCACCCAGGAATGCCGCACATTCCTTTCTCACTGCACCAGCTGTCCATGCCATTTGAACGTGATTCGCCGGGTAAATTTCCGATTACTCGAATCGTATGCGGAGCGGCAGATTACGGGGCCATTTAGCTCCGTTAATAGAGACTCTGGCTTCCTTTTGTGTGGGTTTTTTTTTGTTTATCACAGGACGTTCCAGGATCAGCGAATCTGGTGAGAGTGCTTTTGGGGACAGACGGTCTCAAGAGTCGATGATGGCTGTCGTGATTTGGGGGGGGGGCTGGAAGGGGGCTCATGACGGCCGCAGGAGAGCGTCTGAGAAGCTTTTTACCATTAATGGCTTCTGCTCCCTGGAGTGGCCCTGTGTCTGCGCGGAATCGCAAGCAGCCTCAGACCAAACAGCCCCCCCCCCCTTTCCAGGATAGAGTTCTGGCTGGAGATTGAAGCAAAAATCCCATTTAAAACTCTTCACCTGACCACAACACAGATCCCTCTGTGCACGTTCAGCAAAACCCAGCTAAAAGTGTCTTTATATGATCCCGTATTCCTCTGGTATTGCAGGGTTGGCACTTCTGGAAGTCAAGCATTGGTTATACAGTGGAGACTGGTTCCTGTTCCTGTGGCAGCTTCTCCTTTCAATGGCGGAACTGGGCCTGGTTTTGAGAAGTGGGGTTATCTTGCACTGCCGATAACCAGTTTCCTTCTACAGTTGAAAAACATCTGGTTAGGTGAATCACCATGTATCAGACGGCCATGTCCTGCGTGACTGTGACTGTGACTGTGTGTGTGTGTGTGTGTGTGTGTGTGTGCACATGTCTTGCAGTGGGCTGGTATCTTGTTCAGGGTCTTGTGCCCTGTAATGCATAATCGTGTGGGAAAATAGATGCTCGAAGTCACGCAAATCGAAAACTGTGTAGAATATGTTTCAAGAGTGATGGGTGACGTTGGCATCAGCAGCCCGTGAGTGGTTATCCAAAGGAGGTCAGTGTGCGTGGGGGCGGGGATCCAGACGCCTGTGAGACGCACGGCACTCGTACCCTGCGACATGGCCAGGAAGCACTCTGTTGTTGTTGTTAAGCAGGTCAGACAGACTGGACGCAAACTGAGGTACACGTGTGCCTGTGCTATGATAGATTTCAGATAGCCGGGCGTCACATCCGACTGGAATATTCTGGAATATGCTGTAAAGGTCCAACTCATCACTGGAGAAGTATATGACAGCCTTAGTGAAGAACACACTCAACAGTGCCAAGATTGGGGGAAAGTAGGGATCTATACGGAGGTGGGGTCATATGACCACTGGCCCCATCTAAAAGCTGATTGGCTCCTCGAGTGTCCCTCCCCTGTCACTCACCGATGCAAAACATATCAATGGCTAATGATAAATTTGGCCATCTGTATGAATTATGTCCCCTCTTATGTCCCCCACCTAAAAATGTTCTAGAATCTCCCCTGATGGGATAATGAAATACTGAGCTGCAAAAGAGGGGGGGGCATGCTCAGACGCCCCGGAATGCAGAGGATCCATTTTGATTACATTATGGCTGACTCAGAAACAGCATGTGCTTTGCGAGGGAAAATCTCTCCACTCCGCTAACACTGCAGTACAGTATGTTTACGAAGGATTTTTTTTTTTCCACGTTAAACCATCTAACCTCAGGTAGGATTGAGGTGATCAGAGAAAGAGTCCAGGATGTAGGCGAGGGGGCGTTTCCTGGGTGGGACACTCGGCTGACGCTGAGTTCGAACACGCAGTTCGGGAAGGACAAGCTTCTATTTGCTGATCCGTCACGCTGCTGGCTTCAAAGCATACCAGAGCACTGTGGATGGCTGCCGCACCGAGGGCCCGAGGATTGGAACTGAACGTCATCCCCGGGCACGTGCTTTCGGTCATACTGGATCTGATCACGCCCCGCGTGGGCAGGCTGAACGCAAGGCCTGCTCATTCTCGACACGTGTTTTTCCTGACTAAATTGGCCAGCCGGAATTTAACTTCATCGTGCTGTGTTGATTAACCATAGGATGTAGCGATTAGCCTGAAGTCTTTGTATCCCCTGCTTTGGAGCATCTTGGATAATGTTATACTTGACATAGGTGGTGTTCCAGCCTGAGAAATCTCATTTTGAGTTAGACGTAGAAGAGCACCAACGAAAAAGGGAGGCATCCTGGCCTGGAGCCCTGTCTTCCTGCTGCTGCTGCCCCACCTGCTGCCTCACGCCAGCCTCAGTAAGGACGGGCTGGTGCGGCCGGCCGGCGTTTCCATGGTAACGGTTAGCATAGCGCCGGCGCGGAGCGACGGACAAGCATCTCTCAGCCACTTCGCCGTCTTCTTCGCCGGTGGAGCCCGAAGCTGCCAGCTCCGTTTGCATGTTTACGACTAATTATTTTTACTGCTAATGATAATTTCGGTCGTCCACGATGCAGACAGATTCAGCAGCTCTGCCCGTTTCTGGGATCGGCGCCCACGTTAAACACGTTAGCCGCTATGCCACCCGGTGGGCACATGGCAAATCAAGCCAGTTCCCGCCAGCATCGCCACATAGAGTCTCGTGCTCCCTGGAAGCGGCGCTGAGGGTATCCACACCTGGGGCGCAGGGCCTGGTGTACAGGCAGCCAGCTCTAATGCCCCTGCTGCAGGAACTCGGCACTGTAGCTTAATGGACCATCGTTGGTTGAGTTCTTATGCGACGTGCCTATTTGAATTTCTCACTAGTTTATTTACGTTCCTCATGCTGGGGAGGTTGTAGCAGAATGAGGCCTGACATGCATGTGAAGTGTGTCACTGCTCTTCTAGGTCTCCGTTGCGCGGGATTTGCCCCCACCCCTGGGGCAGTTTCGACTCCGGTGCGTGGGCTCCAGCTGTGAAAGGGGCTTTTGAAATGCACCGTCACGGCCGGTCAGCTGCGCCTGGCGGTTTCACTGCATCGGGCCCGGTGAAGGACTTGCAGCTCAGCACAGCTGTTGTTTGAAAGATCATCAGCGATTACGGCACACCAGCAAAACCACTTTTAGCTGGGGGCGGGGGGGACAACAGATGAGGGATTTGTCATTCCGTGGGCGGCGTGGCAGAGTCACAGGCCGGCAGCCAGCTGGTGTTCGGCCTGCGGGGGTGGGGGGGTGGGGGGGGCATCACCGGGACGTAACAGGGATACCTGTGTGAGAGAGCCCTGTGTGGGCTTCTCTGCAGCCACCCTGGTTACTTTGGGCTCTCATCCACAGTCCTGCAAAAATCCTCCAAGGATGTTAGGTACAGGAAGTTGATGTTTTTAGATCAGGTTTCTGTTGTTACGGAGTGTGCTGACACCTTACTGGAGGATTTTGATGTTTTTGTAATGTCATAAACACGTTTTTATTTTGTGTTCTACTTAGAACGTCCCTTGTGCTCAACCTTGGAGTGCATAATCACTTTAGTAAATGCAACAGGTGATTTTTGATAGCTATGAGACACACAATTCTTTATTAATTAACAATCATTCACAGTCACTGAATGCAAATAGCAAGCAATGGGTATATTTGGATATAGTACGTTCCAGTTTATTATAATTTGTTACAGATTAGTTCTCCTTTAAGGTAGTCGAAGACATCGATGCTGTGACAACTTGATCGCTAACGTTTAAGCGTAAGTGATCTATAGCTGATTTGTAATCCACCTGTCTTCTCATTTACAGTAGCCAATTATCCAGTTCGGGTCTCTGTGATCCGTAGTCTGGGAATCACGGCATTCAGGATACTCATTGGCATTTTATAGGGGTTTTAGGTGCATTGTGGGAGAAAGCAACCAGCTCAAGGAGGCCCAAACTCTATTCAACTCTCAATGGGAAGGTCAGATCCATCTCCCACATGTATTTTGATTAATGGGGGAGAGCAGCACTCCTGGATTTGTTGGGGTGGCAGCTGTTGGGAGGATAAAGCTGTGGGGAGTTGTCTAGCAACATTTTTAATCTTCACGCTAATGCTGCTGACCCAGATGAAGGAAAATTGTCATCCCAGGACTGAGACAATTCCCTCATTGTTGGAGCCGTCCAGCCTGTTTCTTGCTTTGGCTTGGGGGGTGGGGGGTATTTATTTCCTTTGTTGTTCTGGAAAAGGTTGAAATGTGAACAGACCCGTTATCTTCCCATCCAGCTGAAACCCAGTATGGGCTGACTGTGAGGGCACTGCCATATCACAGTGTGCTACACACTTGCTGATTCATTGTTGCAACCCGGTGATGTCACAGGGGTCAAATTCTTCCTGGATTGCTAAGCCTGATCACTGATTGGCCGGCCAGCTGAGCGGCGGGACTCTCTGTTACCAAGGAAATGTATTTATTTAATTATTTTTTAAAAAGCCCCGAAGATATTTGCATTGGCTTTAAATGGTCGCGGTCATTAAAGCGTGAAAACTTGCCCGTCGCTTGTAATGCCGGGGAACATTTGAATTGTTCCTTGTGGCCTTAATCAGGCTTTTTTAAGTCAGATGAATGCAGCTTCTTTTTGGTTTTATTCTTTCTTGAAGCTGTGAGCTGCCCCCCCCCCACAGACTTGGACCCATATTAGCCACACAGCATCACCTGCACCTTCTACGTACATGCTGCAGGGTACGATTTCTCTGGTTGGAACCACGCATTTCAGCCACCTGTGTCCAGATAACCTTCTGAGGAAAAACCAACAAGCCCGTGTCCAAATATGCGCTTTGATGTTGCCAAGAGCAGTAAAACGTCTAAGCAGAAATCACATTCCAGAGTGGGGCGATCCATTCAACGCCGGAAGGGGGGGCACGCCTCCCCTGGTACTTAAAGCATCTCCGTCATGTAGCTCGAGGTTTGGAATCACTGAAGCAAAGATTCAAATGGAGTTGGTCTGGGGATTTCTCCAACAACGCCCTGTTTATTAACAAAACGAAGATGGACCCCCCCCCCCTGCTTTTGAACTCCCACAATCCCCCTCTCTTATCACTGGGTGGTCTGTTCTTTTGCCATCTCTGCCTGTGCAAATGTCCAGATTTAAACAACCTCCTTCAGGCAGCCAAGTCTTGGCCTTTTAATCTCACTGCTAAGCGAAGGAATAAGCGAGATATCCTGCTGTTAAATTGTGTAAAGATGGATTTTGGGACATTCGCTTCTTAAAAGGTGATGGAGGCAATGAGCTGCTTTTCTGCTTTGCTAAGGTCGTAGTTACTGCAGTATTTTTTTTTCTTTAAGCTTTCGGGGTCAGCATTTTTTTTTATTTTGCTAAAGTTACACGGCCCTCACCCAGCCAAGGAACAGAGTTGTTACATGGAAGCTAATGTCACATTTGCGGGGTGCTGTTAAATAAAGATGGGCATTTGATCACATGGTTGGATTATGCCCTGAGCATTCTTCCTGGTTAGTTGACGTTTGTGTCACAATGTCAGCTCAGGGAAAATGAAGGGAAATAGTTGTGCGACTTTGGCACTCCTGACTTTGCACGCTTCCTTTGCAAGTTTTAGCTCGACCACCAAACTTTACTTCATCAGTCAGACATGTTGTGACACTGGCTTACTTTAGTGCTGATATTAAACCTGTTTCAGCAGCCAGCTTTTTGGAAAAAAACATTCCACAGCTGTCCAAGGACTTCCAGAAACATTATTGTTAATGGTGGGTTTTATTTTGCCGATCATTGAGTAAGACGGATTCTATTAAAACGGAAGCAGCCATTAATCTCAGGTTGCTTCTGTCTTGATTGGATAAAGCCTCTAATTAGGAGGCAGCAGACTGTTTACAGTTATTTTAGACCTATTTAATATACGGTAATTTTATGTTTTTTTTTTTTGTTTTTGAAGAACATTTTTGAAAGCCCAGCAAAGCCATAATTGTAATGCCACTGGATTTATGTAATATCTGCAGTGAAAATGCAGTATCCATCCATCCATCTATCCTTCTTAACTTCATATCCAGCATAGGGTCACAGTGACCCTGGAACCCATGGAGCCCAAGTGACACCGGTTGACCCTGTATGGGATTAGCAGGACAGAAACTCACTGACATTTCAAAGATACCAGCTTCCCTGACTTTGGATCCAGGACAGAACCTGGGGAAAAAAAAAAATCAAACACAGGGAGGACATGCACACTTTACATGTGCAGTGCCAGGAATCGAACCCACAACCTTCGAGGGGTGGAGCCACAGTGCTGGCCACCAAACCTGAAAGGGGGTAACAAGAATGACCTGATCCTTCTCCATGACAACAGAATCTAGTCCCTTTGAGCTTCCGAGATCAGCTCTAATGAAAACAGGCCTGAACACAGCAATGCCCGTACGGACATCACTGCTGGTTACATTGCATTAAGTGCATTAGTTTGCCACCCTGTAATTTGCATTCTATCTTTAGTAGGTGTTGAAGGAGGGGAGGGTTGAAGACGTCAGTGAGTGTGGCATTATTCGCTTGAATTGCCTTTGGCTGCCGTGTTGTTTGTTTGGGAATTTGGAACATACTCCTTTCTGGGAGGAACAGGGGTGCACAGCTGCAAGAGGTCATGTGACCTCGCCCCCTGCAACGGCCTTCACTTCCTAGGTGTGGAAGAAAACCGCCTGGTGCTGGATGTGATGTGTGAAGTCCTGTGAGGATCTGACCGTGTCATTGCCTGGGGGGGGTCGTCGAGCAGTGCCAAGCACCTCCAAGTCTCCTCTTCTTCACCAGATGACTATGAAACAAATCGGTTTACAAAACTCTCCATGACATGGGCTTGTGAGGCAGATGCCGGGGCGTTAAGCCCATCCAAAGGTTAAACGCGCCCGTGGGCTGCTTTAAACAAAACGTGAAGCATGCAGTTGCTATCCAAGCATTCGCCAATGCTAGCCTAGCATCCATCATTACTAGCCTAGAATTTCCATTCCTAGCTTAGCATTTAAAATTGCTAGCATTCACCATTGCTAGCCTAGCATCCATCATTACTAGACTAGAATTTCCATTCCTAGCTTAGCATTTAAAATTGCTAGCATTCACCATTGCTAGCCAAGCATCCCTCACTACTAGCCTAGTGTTCACCATTGCCCACCTAGCATCCATCATTATTAGCCTAGCATTACCATTCCTAGCTTAGCATCCATCATTGCTAGCCTAGCATTGCCATGGCTAACCTACCATTCCTCCTTCGTCTCCGCTAACATTACACTGGGAATTAAAGGTTGCTGCAGGCCTTTCATCACAAGTGGGTTTTTCAGCTTATTTTTGATTTTGCCCCCCACCCCCCCTTCATCCTTCTTAAGGAGACACGGGCCTACCAGCGTTTTCTCCGCACCATGTTCCTCTCTCTCGAGGCTGAATGCCATGCAGCAGTGGAGAACGTGGCCCTGTGACCTGACATCCCCACGCCCAAGCCTCTTGGGGGGGTACTTAACCTCGAATTGCCCCGGTAAAAATATCTGACCATGGAAACAGGAGGAACGCCGCTGTGGACAGAAACGCTCGTTAAGAAGCGAATTTTGCCGAGGCTCAGTACATTGCCAGAGTCTTCGTTCCGTCTGGATTTGTGCTCTGGGGTATGTTTCCTAAGCTCTTGTTAGGATCTTATATAGTTGGACCCATTCATTTGCATGGTTGCGACTATGTAAGTTACTAATGTATTTCGCGGCTGTGTTTTTTGGGAAATGCACCCCTGAGCAAGATTATCAGAAGCTAAGCCGCTCCATCATGTATAAAGCTAAACCACGTCTGCATCATGTATAAAGCATGTCATTTTCCCCAGAACTAACTGGCTTTGGCATTTAAGCTGGTTACACATGTGCCCACACGGCTCCATGAGCGGTAGATTAATCACCGCCATGCAGAATTCCAGCCGCTGTAGTGTCCTGTCAGCTGTGTCTGGTGGACCAGTTAGCCAATTGTTTTGTTAAAAAAACTCTGTTTTTGCAGTGAGTCAGTATGGAAGGAGAATTCTTTTCCCAGTGCAAGAAATGCACCTAGAAATTGCAGAACGAGGCAGTTCGGCCTCCCTTCCCGAAGCTGCAGTATTTCAGATGAACCTTTCAATTAGGTTTTCACTCTTCCCTGGGGTGGGGGGGGGTGTGGGATGGTGTTTCCAGCATTCTGGCGCAGCAAACTCTGAATGTCCCCTTGATGAAGTCCCTGAGGGTCACGGCGTGTAACGTAGTGCCACCTTTGTTGCGCTAGTGACGATCGGGCCACACACCGGCTTTGCTGCAGGTGGTGCAGACATATGCTGATCGCACCGGTGTGTCCTGTTTCCCCCCCTGCTTTGCTGCCAGTGTTTAACCCGGGGGCCAGAGCGCACCAAGTGGGCAGGTGGCCCCTGCTGGTATGATGAGGCCAGCGGGGGGAGGGGGGGGGGGTAGGGGGTTACAGCTCATTTGTGTGGTTTTGTTTACATTTGATCATATTTTAATTTTATTTCTTAATTTGCCAGTATAAGTGCCACACACACACACACACACACACACACACACACATCTCCTATCCCCCATCTTCACACCACTCCATGCCCCCCCCTGCTGGCCCACGCCCGGCTGGGTGTTGTTGGTGTCCAGTACAATTCCCTCAGCCAGCCAGCAGTCACCTTGGATTTTACAAACCCCCTCCAACCCGTTTTCCACCTCTCTCCAGGATGCAGGCCCCTTCACCTTCTTCCCTTCCACCTGCTGTGAAGAGCGTCTTGCTCCTGCCCCTAACCCCCCCCACCCTCCCTAATCCTCATCCGTGCTCAGCACCGTTAAACCCTTCATCACAAAGATGTGTGCAGGAAGCAGCCCTGTAGTGACTGGCTTTGTTATAGATCAGTATGATCGCTTTTATAATTGCTGTAGCAGTAATTGATATAATTGCTGCTAGCACTGTCGTTATTAAGGCTGGTGGTAAATGATGATGCTAGATAATTATTTGCCATGTTATTGTGTTTATTGTGGCCTGTTTCAGAATGTTACTTTTTGCTGATTTGTGGCTTTCGTAGACTCTCACTATGAGAAAGTCCTGTGATGTTTGTTCTGAGGGAGGTATTTAAACACATGCTTATCACCAGACTTGTTTCTAGGTGATATCAGTCTTTAAATATTGACAAAGACATATTTCTTTAGTTTTGATCACTTTGTGCGAATAGTGATCGAGAACTAGATTTAACATACAATGGGATGAAGAGGCAGGTGATTGCTGGGATGATGTGATTGGTCACAGCTCCAGCACTGTGGGGAAGCTGACCAACCAGGCATCAGCGCCCGGCTGGTGGCCGGACCAGGAAGAGGGGTCGCGTGGCCCATCTCCGCCGCGCCTGAAGTGCGCCTGCGTTACTCTGAATGCCGGTCATTAGGGTGATTGATCAGGCACTCTGCCTCTGCTCTCCAAGACACCGGCCCAGAAGGTAGGATATCGACTTTCAGGGAGACTCAGACCACTTAGGGCCCCGCAACAAAGAGGTCACTAGAGGAACCTGCCCTATAAAAACATGCAAGTTAGTGGACAGATCAGACTTAATTTTATAAAAGA
>JAABNY020000119.1:7295553-7334722 GCA_015164015.2 Brevimyrus niger | reverse complement strand
TGCTTTATTTGGTTAATCGTCCAGTCTGTGAAGAAGGCATTCAAGTAAGAATTGCATTGTAGTATGATTCATTTCCTAGCGCATACAATTTATATTAGGTCAGCATTCACGGTTCAACTTCTGATATTTAGATAGAGTTTTCTAGGTGAAACTGGTTTGTTAGACTTTCAAGAAATTTGAATTCTAGTGAGTTCGAGAATCGAGGTACCACTGTATATCATAATTAATGTGGTTAAATATAAGTAAAATGAATCAGAATCGTCCCAGACACTCAAAAACACACTTTCCCCCGAGAGGTACAAAGTCCTCATCCTGCTTCCTGTCGTAAGAGCAAGCGGCAGAATTTACTGGGCACCCGGGAATCATTTTGCGGCAGTAATTTGCCAACAAAATGCTATAGGAGTCTATAAGGGGCCCGATAAAAGCTGCAGCCGCTTAGCATTAAGCGGAAGCCGGCAGCGTGTCCCGCCAAGCGGCCCTGGCTGATCACGCTTCAGCACGCGGCCCATTTCATACCCAGGTAACACTCAGCTGACTCTGTTACACAGCGAATCATCAAAATATCCCCCTGAGATCTGGGCAGGGGGGGGGAGGAAGGAAATTGGCATGGTCACGCCCCAGCACTTCTGATGTCATCTTATATCTCTATTGCGGCTTAGCAATAGACTTGACTCCAACTTCAGCCGTCTCTGTGTAGGATGTGTTTGTGTCCGGTTATGTACACCATACATATTTTACGGCACGTATCTGTAGCACTCGTACTGGCATTTTCTGCGCGCTGTCCTGTAATTCGATAGCCGGAGACCGCTCACCCCGCATCTAGCTTCATGTGCGCCGCACAGACGCACACGAATGCGCACAGACCCCTCCCTAAGGCTGCTTGTGGACATTAGCCAAATCCGCTCTTGGTAACGTGACAACAGCCAACGCCCTGCTGGCTCATCGCCCCCCCCCCTCCATCACCCCAGAATCCCTGCCATCAAAATATGATTCTCTATGATGTCATTATGCGCAACTATGGTTTCAGATAGCGGCATTGCACAAAGGAGGGCCGTTAACCCTGGCTAATTAATACAAACATTTTGAGCCATTGTCTAGAGCAACACTAAGAGCCGCATCTCTGCCGTGGCTGGCGGTCGGCCCACACTGTGGAGGCTGTCTGCCCTGAAGGGGAAGACCTCTCGTTGGTCTCCTATTGTGCGGTTTACATAGCATCGTTAAAAAAAAAACCGAGAACAATCTGGATCTCCTGAAGGTTAATGAACGTTCATTCGATAACGGGAATGTTTTTTTGTCTTGGCAGAACATAACGAACCCTTTTGTCTGAGTCAAAATAAAGCGCTAGCATTAGCGTCATGCTAACATCATTTGTTTTTATTAGCTGGAGCGAAATTTGTGGAGAGGGTGGTTGTATGTGATTGTGGGCTGTGATCTGCAGACAGAAAATGAAGATGAATTCCTCTGCTCTGTAGATAGTCCTGCCCCTTAGCGATGCACCAGCATCTTCATTAGCTAATGTCTCTGATAAACTGGGTAGATATTGCTGAATAAATTATCATCTCCCCCAAACGATAAAGGTCTCATGACTATATTTATATATTGATTGTATGACTGGATACGTTCATTTACAGTCATCAATGGTGCCGGTTAAATATGTCAAAATTAAATAGCTCAGTATTGCTACCTATACGTGTAATTTTGAAATGTGTTTTTAGGGCATCCCTGATTTAAAAAAATTACAACTTAACAGTTTGGGCCACAGTACTATTTGTACTGAGTGACTGTCAGACCCCTGGGTGATGGAATTTAGCCTGTAATTATTTGGCTCGTTATCTATATGCAGTGTCCTCACAGTCACTATCCAACCCCCTCCCCCCCCCCTTCCAAATTACAGCTGCAGCCCCAACCTCCTACGAAGGGCCTTTCGGGAAAATCGAGTACAAGATGAAAGCCGTCATAGACACGCCTCGCTTCTCCAAGGACTACAAGGCACAGAAGTCCTTCTACCTGCTGAATCTCTTCAACCTGAATGACGTGCCTGACATTGAGGTGAGGCTCCGCAGGAATCCCCAGGCGCCGTGTGAAATGTCACGCTCTGTGTTGTGCCTTCACAGACGGCAGATGTCTCCCTCGTGCCCCTTACACCATTTCAGGCTTTTTTTTCTGGTATGTGGTTATATGACACGCTTAACAAAGCCCTGCGCACAAGCATTTACATTAAAGGACAAGCTTAGAATGGTTAATAAAAGGCCCGAATTAATTTAATTTGCTGGCTCTGCTCTTGAAGCGGCTTGTTTATCCAAACCAGAGGTTCTTGACATGGGCGCTTTGAAGGGCCTGGGGGACGTTAAGATGATTCCATGGGCCCCTAGTTACAGGGGCCCTAAAAAAAATTGCAACATAATTTGATTAGTCTTGGGTGATTGTTTTCATTTCAAAATCTCTAGCGGCATTCCTGGTTCTCAAACCTTTTTTGCTGTGCGCCCTTTTGAGAGCGGAAGAACTGTCATACCTTCTCCTCATCCCACATAAACTTGATCATATGCTCCCCCGGTAGTTGTTCAGTGGGGTGGGGGGGGGGTTGTGACTTGTTTGAAGTGCAGACAGGAGCCTTACCCCCTTCTGGGAGAGTTTCCATGCTCTTATGTCTCGTGGTTCCTGGTCCTTTTCCGCTGATGTTCTCTCTCGCCGGAACCCCAGAAGGCCAGCTCAGCCGTGACGACAAAGAAGTTCAGCTACCACCTGGTGAAGACGGGGACGATGATGCTGAAGGCGCGGACTGATCTGCGGGGCTACACCCCCGGCCAGGTCATCAAGCTGGCCGCCGAAATACACAACAAGTCCGGCAAGGACACGGGCTGCGTGCTGGCCAGCCTCATCCAGGTGAGCGGCGTGGCCCCTCCGGATGGCAGTGATATCTCTGCCCGGAATGCTGTTTACGGATTATTACTTATTAGGTATGCGGTTAATAAAAATTATGTATAAATTATTATTTGCCAAAAGACAGTGTGTGGCTCCGTCAGTTAGGACATTGTGCCTGTGTTCTGAAGGCTGTTACTTCAAATCCCAAGGTCAGCAGAGTGGTTTCACTGGTGGGCCCTTCAATGTGGCCCTTAGCTCCCATTTGCTCCAGAGTCTATCTGACCATCTTCTCTCATAATATGTATGTTGCTTCAGATAAAAACTTCCACCAAATGCACATGTATTTTGTATGCTATTCTATTAGAGAAAATAGAGAGCTCTTATTATTGCTACATATGTTTGTATTTCCTCGTGTGCATTCATGTGTATTGTATACATGATGTCACAAATTGGATAAAATCTAAGATTGGTTGTAAACAGGAGGGTTGATCTCAGCCTTCAGCAATGTGAGGGAGTTTCACTGCACAGGACGTCACCGTAACGGCATGTAGATGGAAGGAGCCCAGTAAACACCTGGGAACGCCCCTTCACCGACATTTCAATGCCTAGGGCAGAACTGGAATGAAGTGGCATGCATATGGCGGTCAGAGGCGCCCCCTGGCTGTGAGTGAGTGCCAGTGCGGCGGATCTGAGCTGCTCTTGGATTATTCAGCCTTGGCACTGTTCCAGCACTGTTTATAGGCCAAGATAATGCTGAAAGGTTTAACGTTTCAAGACTGTGTTTATCCATTAAAAGACTTCCAAAAAAACGCAGAGGCCAAAGAAGGGCTCAGGACAGCCCCTGAATTAATAAATGTTGATGATTTCTAATTGTTTTAATTCAGCCTGACTTAATATATAAGGCTTAATTTTGCCACCTTTCCATACAGACAGCTGGGGGTTTTGCTGACATGATCTATAAGCGCCTTGGAAATCTTACCTGTAACATTTTCTTTGACGATATTTTTTTTCTCCACAGCACCAACTGCAGTCAATAACCGGCAGTGCAGTCTTTAGGGGTGCCAGAGTCACCAAGCCACTCGCTGTGAGTGGCCTTGTTAACCATCTGTTTTTACTCCTCCACCCCCCCCTGCCCCCCTTGTGGAGCAGAAGGTGACCTACAGGAGCAAGCGAGTGATCTATGACCTGCGGACGATCGCCGAGGTGGAGGGGGCGGGAGTAAAGGCGGGGAAACACGCGGAGTGGAAGGAGCAGATCATCGTGCCTCCCTTGCCTCAGTCTGTCCTGGCCGGGTGCAGGCTTATCGAGATCGACTACTTCATCCAGGTCAGTGCCCCATGATCGCGGGGATCACAACCAGCACCCGGGGGGCTGTCTGCAAGTCGCAAAATACTCACACCGCAACTTTCGGGGTTTGTGGTTCACCCTTGAAAGGGCGAGCCATATTCCTGGCATGCCTCACCATGTAACATGCACCTCCCTTTAGGGGGACAACCTGACATAAACCTCATTAATATTTTTGTCGTCGCAAAAGCATTGTGTGGCTCAGTGGGTTGATTCTATGCCCATAGTCAGAAGGTCACCGGTTCAAATCCCAGGGTAAACAGGGTAATTTCACGGTTGGGTCCTTGAGCAAGGCCCTTAATACCCAATGACTCTAGGGACTGAGCCTACTGATAAATAAAATTTAATGTAATGGTTATTCAGACAGGCTACCCACACAGCTGGTTTAAACTGAGGTACAGTGACTACAGTGTGATGAAGATTCATGCAAATATCATTGTTATTATACTTCACTGTAAGGCAATCTGATCCGCATAATAAAAAATGAAGAGCAACAACAGCCATCAATACCGACTGTTATGTCCGACCCCAATTTCTCAATTGCGTGCAGTTCTGGATAAAAGCGTCTGTTATCAGCACAGTCAAAATGAGTCAGTGTCTCTTGGGTCTCACTCAGGATGCTTTTGAACACGGATGTAACAGACAGCTGACGTGTCTGAGATGCTTGCATGGTGAAGCGACAGGAATGCGTCTGGGAGGGCGGTGTGACACGTTACTGTGACGGCGTCGCGTTCTGTCCCCTTGACGAGTGACCCCACCTCCTCCACACCCCGCCGCCCGTGTCACAGGTTTCTCTGAAGTCACCCGAGGTGGTGGTGACGCTGCCCATCTGGATTGGGAACATCGCCATCAATCTGACTCCCTCGCGGCCCGCCCCCCCCACCACCCCGGTGCGGCCGGTCTCCCACTCCACGCCCACCGCCAGCCCCGGGGCTGTGATGCCCAGCGCCCCCCCGGTCGAGGACGACCTGGGGGAAGAGATGGTCGCGGGGGGTCTGGCCAGTGAGGAGATTCCTACCAAGAGCCACTCTCAGCAGGACCCCTCAGGCCAGCAGGCCACCGTGTCTCCGAACGCCTTCAGCTACGCGCCGGGACTCACCTTCCCCCAGAGCCAGCGCTGTGCCGAGGGCCCGGGGCCCCTCTTCTGCGTGTCCACAGGCGCCACCATCCCCTTCTTCTCCGAGGGCGCCGTCAACCCCGTGCCCACTTCCTGTTCCCTCATCCTGCCGCCAGAGTACAGCAGCTCACACTATCCGCACGGTGAGCACTCTCCCGGGACGGCGTTTAAGTCAGAGGCTGGCGAGATGGAGGACAATGTCCTGTCTCGAGCCCGCAGTAAAATCGGCATTAGAAGCCGATGCGTAGCTTAATGTCTGGACCGCTGGAGGTTATAGCCGGGAAGATATCTTTCATTTTTTGTGAGGTAGTCATGGCAGGCGATAAACTGTCTGTTATTTGGCACGGCAACCGTTTGCCCTCTGCTGGCCGAGGTCTTTGGCAGGTTCACACCTGGTCGCATTCAAGTGTTATTCTAGTGTTTTGAGTTATTTAATTTAGGTTTTGTTTTCATATTATGTTTTGATTTCATACCCGGTTAGCTTTTAAAGTGCTTAGTTTTTATTCGCTTTTATCTTAACAGTCTTTCTATTTAGCTATAGACCTATTTCTGTGTGTGTGATCTTACCCGAATACACAGTGCACATTATATACTAATGTCCTCCAAATGGGCAAAACATACTCCAGATATTAATAATGAAAATTAAGTATAAACCATTACTTTAGCTAAATAGCATTTAAGAATGGTAACGAAAGATACTTGACCTTTGTTTTTTATTTTATTTGAGTAAGTTTATGATTTATATTTTTCATTTTGTAACTATTTATTTTATCTTCTTATTTAACTTGTTTACGAAATAGTTTAAATTTTTGTTCATGACAATCAGTCTGACAGCTTTTCTCTTTCTTCGTATTTTTTCCTCTGCAGAGCCCCCTCCTAGCTACGAAGAAAGCTGTAGCAGTGACAACTCCAGTTTCAACAGCCGGAGTTAGACTTACAGCTGAAATGAAAGACAATATCGCTACCATTCTCGCCCTGCAAGGTCTTACGTCCCCCTACAGGACAGATGGGGCATTGCAAATTTGACTAAAAAGAATCTTTTTTAATACTCCTGGAAAAGGATTGGCTTCCTCCATCCCCTCCCATCCCCCCTTGTACTTTTCTCCCATTTGTCCGTCGTCACCGCAAGCAGACAGTTAGAAGAACGTGCACAGAAACGTAGCTTGGATGATAGCATCTGTGATGCCTTAAGTCAGGGCTCCGATTCGGACGTGGAGTCTCTTGGTTTCTCTGTTCTGTTTTTACTCCTGTTGTGACCAAAGCTGGCCTTCTGTGTGTGTGTGTGTGTGTTTGAGAAGCGACTTGCACCAAAAAAGTTAGCGAGCTTTCCAGGGGAAAGTAACCAAGGCTTCTGAAAGTGAGACTGTGGGTGACTATGCCGATGACCGTGTGCTCTGGCCACTAGGGGGAGTATCAGCACCACATGAGGCTTACCGAACTGTCAGGTCTGACACCCTTTTCTATGAAACCATAAGGGATCCCCCCCCCTTCCCCGGCCACATGCGGCCTCCCTGGATTCGTGGTCCAACCACAGGTGCCATGAGGGTCTGTGGTGAGCCGGGGTGAATTCAGACCCCCCCCTCACAAGCTCACACCGCAGGAGGGGGGGTACCATCTGCTGGATTTGCTGTAATGCCTTATCCTTCACCATTCCCCTGGCATCCCCCCCCCCCCCACCTCTCGTTTCAGTTTTAGAAAGGTCAGAATTGATTAACTTGCTGGGTTTTCGTAATAGCTGATGAAATTGGAAAGCACAGAGCGCACTTTGGAAAAAAAAATGAGTACTGTGAGTGAGCTTGTGTGTGTGTGTGGACATGCTAGCATGTTTTTTACTTACATTTGGGATCATTACTTTATAAAAGTGGTTAATCCATCATCAAATCGGACATTCCTGTCCCATAACTCTTTCCTGTCGCACGTGTCTAGCGGGTATTTATGTGAATCACTCCCTTTTCGTGCCCCTCCGTTGTTCATTGGAATAGTACAGCAGTGCTGCTCCGTCACCGTGTCCCAAAATGACGTGCAGTAACCTTGGGCGTCACTGATGATAATTCCGTACCATGCCAGATATCAACGGGCTTCCACCTGCTCCGGTCTCTGACGCCTGCTGGGAGTAGCATCGCTCAGCCATTTAAAGATGCGAAGGTACTCTTTGACATGAAATGGTGCTCTGTCCCCCTCTCGTGCAACACACGACCACGTCGATACTTGTCACAGGTTCATTTGGGCAGACGTGTATATAGATACAGCATAAAGATGTGTGTGCCCCCATGCCAACGTCCTGCTCGTCTCCTTTTCCTGTTTTTTTTTTTGTATTATGTGAAGTCAGCAGCGACAAGGGATGGATGATGCGAGGTCCTGGTCGATTCTCGGCCTTCTGACCAGACATGTCTCTCAAAGCGAAGGGTCCTGAGCCTTATGTCTCTTGCGGGGAAGACGTCCGTGAGGGCTGGTCAGTGAGGCGTATTCTGGTTTTCATGCTGTTGCTGACCTGGAAACTGAAATGAGTGGTTTGTTTGGTTTAGTTCATCAAAGCTAATTTTCTCTGGGTACCCTGCTGCGTAACAGTTGAATGTTAGGCAACTGCAGTGTAGGTCTTGCCTATGGGTCATCGTGCTGGCCACTACACGTACCTTCAGTTTGTTCTGAAATGTTCTGTAGACTTCTGGTGTAGGCGTTGTTCCTGGTTTTCAGCCATATTCCGGGGTGGACTGTCTCTGCCTTGGACATGCTGGTGTTTTGCTTGACCAGCAGATCAGCTTGCAACATGACTGCTGTTTCTCATGGACCCCCAACATTTTGTGAAGAAATGCCTTAAAATCCCATATGGTTGCATGTTCCGGGCCTGCGTTTAGGATGCAATGAGGTGCCGTCTTTTCCTGAGAAGGGATCTCCACTGCTTTTGGCCTGTTAGGCCAGACCCCCCAAGCGATGGAGATGCATGCCCATCTAGCTCCCAGTCTTTTTCAAGGTCAGCCACAGAATGCTCATTTTGCTACTGCTGTTCTTGTTAAATAGAAACTACTAACACTCTCATAATTGTCTAGACAAATCTCATGTGAAAGGCATTTTACACTTTTATTTTGTAGTCTTACTGTGTAAAAATCCCTTTGACTGTGTTTCATTTTTCATCTCAGAATGTTTGATAGCTTTATTCATTTCACCTTGTCAGTTTTTTCTTCAGTTCATGTAGATGGTTTGTGGTTTTGTATTTTTTATTTTTTTTTGCGCAGTGATAGCTGTTTTCTACCTGTGACCCGGATTACTACCCCCCCTTCTGTATCCAGACACTGATTTGTCAAGAGCACCTTAGTGAATCAATGTTAAATCTCAACAAATCAAACATGTAAATGGTATTAATAAAATTGTTTTAAAATGTGTGGTCATAATCTTTAATTAACATAACTTTTATAATTTAATCTGAGTTGTGTTAGATACTATTGAAAAGGGGGAACTGTTCTAACTATACAAATCTTACTATGATAAAAAGGAAACCACTGGGGAATTAAAAGCCATATATTAAAAAGCATAATTTTTACCTACATAAATGACAAAAAGGATTATTGGGGAGCAATTGGATAAACTACAACATGTGTTTCTTTTACATAAGAATTAAATCCTCAAATGCTATACTATCCCTATTATCTTCAATGGTCAATAAATGCGCACTTCTGCAGTGAGCGATGATTATGATGATGGGGGGACTTTTAATATGAAGCTTGGGTCTCCACAGCTCTGCCTCCCGAAGATGGCAGACCAGTGAAGCTGCCACAGCTCCCTCAACTGAGTGAACTCACAGTTTTTATGCTTTCGTGTTCATTTCTCTTTGCTAGTTATGCGGTTTGCCAGACTGCTGCTAATCTCCCGGCCATACTTGTTAGGTGGCGAATACAAATTGTAAATTCCCCACCCCCGTGGTGCTTTTCAGAGGGGTTTCCCTCGCTTCCAGGAAGTGTGGAATGGAATTCTGGTCCCTCATCCAGATTGTCCTCTGCCTTGTGTCCTGTTCTTCCTCGGATAGGCTCTAGACCCCCTATAAGCTTGCAGCTTGTAGTGGACTTGCGGCTATGAGAGTTAAATGAATGAAATTAAATTGATGATACGGTACTTTTCCTCTTCAAGTCTACAATCGTCAGTCTACAATCCAGTGTCACACCTTGACTCATAGAATTGCCACAAAAGCTGACTGGAGCATCACAATTAAATTTTGCTTTAGTAATAATGTAATCAGTGCATCTGCTGCTAAAGCTTCTGGGTATGTGAAATGAGGGAAGCGTACAATACGCCGTCCCCAGTCAAAGGTCACCCAATCTCGGTCTGTGAATCAGACTCGTGCAGTGCCCTAGAGCAGAACATACAGAGGCAGCAGCGCATGGTGGGTCTTTGTCTGGCTAGTGGGAGTATTTGTAGCTAGGCACATTTTCTGCAGAGACATATTAACAGTTTCGATGGGGCCACAGGCTGATGAGGAGAGCATTCGGGCAAACAGACGCCATTTCCAGAGCTGTCTCTCACTACACCATTCCTTCCCCATTTCCATGGAAACTGGATCCAGATCCGTCAGCCTCCCAGTGTCAGGCATGGACACGGGCTTCAACCCTTCTTACCTACCAGAGGAATCGGGGGCAAAGCTGCCACAGACCATGGTTCATATTGCTGCTTAATATACTGGAGCAATAAAAACAGGTGCCCCAATAAAAGGTCCCCCAAACGTGTTTTGTAACCTGAATGCATTAAAAACTGGTAGATTGGAGGATACACAACCGAAAGCATGCATGTAGAAAATTACGTTTATATTTTGATATTAGTTATTAAATAAATTTCATAATTATTCCTATACTAACTACCAATGTAACACTCAGTTGCGGATGCCGTGTAAAACAATAGACGGCTACACAGCTTTCATCTCCATAAATCAATTTTTAACTGCGCGTTCCACCAGCCTACGTCGGAGCTGAAGAAGAGCCGGATTTCAGCATCCGCTTGGTAGAGTCCGCAAGGCGACTGTAAGCGATATTTAAATGAAGGAGGAGGGGCTAACAAGCGCGTAATTTTAACTGGGCCGGGGAGTGAGCGCGCTGACGTCACGGCGGCGGTGGGCGGGGACTGGGCGCAGGCTGAGGAACCATGGCTTCAGTGAAAGCCGAGGTAAGAGGGGAGCGCTTTTTGCTTTAACTTTTCCGCCGCCGCCGATTTCGCTCTCGCGTCGCCGGGCTAACGGGCCGAACCGGAGCCCATAAGATCGAGGTGGGAGGGAGGCTCGCCCATGGCCGCGACGGGGCCCATCCGAGCCGCGGCTAAGCAGCCCCCCCTCTACACGTCTCTGATCCATCCCAATGCACCTTCATTTTTTTCAAACTGCCCGCCTGGGCTTCTGCGATTTCGGGAAAGTGCGGTTTATGCGGGGATCCCACGACTGACTGTGCGTGCATGAATGTGGGGGGCACGATCAGTAGGGGAGTGCTTCTCAAACAGATCATTTCGGGGCCTTTGTCATCTCTGTTGAGCATGCATGTGTCCACGGAGCGTGTTTCGGCTATGCTAGTTCCAGGGGCCCGGCACCCACCACCCGGCCATGCAATGCCACATTTTTCATTGGAAAATTGGGGGAAATGGCAGTCGCATCCTGCTGAAAACTGGGCTTTATTTTGCGCACCGTTTAACTTCAGCAGGTTCTCCCGTATAGCTGACGGGGCTTCTCTACTGTGAAACATGCATTAGTTTCTTCCTTTGTTTGTGTACACGGCTAGCTGGCTAGCTGAAGTTAGCCGACCGGCACATTGGGGTCCGGGCCCGGGGATCCAAACGGGACCGATGGGGCTCGTTATGTGGGGAGCCTCTGGGGCAGTCTGCGGACACTCGGATGGCTTTCCTCCACAAGCGGCCAAGGGGGTCTTGAAGTAAGATTAACACAAAGCGACAGCCCGTAGCACGCAGCTAGCGACACTTTCTAACGTATTTACACATTGTTGATGTGATATCTACTCATTCTAATAGATCAAAGCTGATTTTGGCGAGTTTTGGTTAGCTGGCCAACTTTTCAGCTGGCTGGATTGCTTGTAAGCAGCGGAAAGCCCCTACAGTTACAGTAGCTATGTGATCACCTAAAGCATCTCGCACCGCAGTTCATGCAGCATCCCGAGTACAGAAATGAGATTTACACGCTGGAGCTGCCCAGTGCTTCAAAGCTTCTTTCTTTTTTGTGGCGTGATTTAATCACCAAGTCTAATGAACGGAATTAGTTGCCCCCTTTTTGTAAAACTCTAGTAAAGCACTTTCTAATTCTTGTGTTTGTAAATGGATGTTTTCTTAGATCAAATCAAATTCGGGGCCCTAACTGAGAAGCATAACGGCATAGCCCCTGCAAGGGTTTGAACATAGAATCTTCCACCTCTTACATCTTTATTCTTACCCATCATATCACCTATCTATCCCAAATTAATTATAACTCTGCGTCACAAATGAATTTTACTGATGGCGGGGGACAAAATCCAACTGTCCACGTTAATGTAAAACCCACAATCCAATTTGTTATTGCAATGTGATTTAACGTGCATCCGATAGTCATCAGAAACATGATTCATATGATAGTCGTGGAATGTCGTCTGCACGCATTTGTTGCATTAGAGAAACCGAAAAATCTATAGTTCATGAATTAGTGTTGAAAATGATTTGGCAATTAACTGATTTTGATTCGGAATGTATGTTTAAAATTTTCCGCATGATGTGAGTTGCAGCAGCTTTGTTGCGTTCTGTTTTGCCGCCTCCCGATATTTTAAAGGCCTATCTTCCAGTGGCATTCTGTTCCCATTAATCGCATTTTCATTGATTCGTCGGTTTTCAATTATTCTGCAATGGCCAATAATCTATCGACAGAGGGCGTCCGCGAGTCGCTGGAAATTCCTCCACCTCCCTGGCGTAATTTCCCAAGCACAGCCAACTCGCCGCAGCTTCTAGTAAACACTTGTGAGAATCGCACACCTTTTCACGATTAGTATTTGAAGCTGTGACGTGATGGAATATTCTGAATTAATTTTAATGAGATGCAGACCGTGGCCTGGGTCAGTTTGGCCTTTCTCCAGTCGCTCAGGTGACTCGGTATTGAAAAATTCATGTTACATTAGATTTCCTTGTTCCGTTTGATCTGATTTTTTACTATTTTGGATATTTTTCAGTTCGTATGTAGTGACATGCAAATAGAAGAAAACCCCCTCTCAGGAGAAGACAATGGACTTTTGTATCTGTATCTCATCTGTTTCCAGATGTTTTTGGCTGCTTTCAACGCTTCACAAAGTTCTTAAATCCACAAGCATGTGTGCCAGAGAAATGTTTCTGGATGGCAAATCTTGCTTGACTACAGATGCTCGTTATGTGGAGGTGAGGCGGCCGGTCGGTAGGCCCTCCCCTGTCCTGTGAACGACCCAGGTCTCGTGTTGCCCTCCTCTGTTTATCCCCAGTCTGACTCCATGCTGAATATTGTCTTTCATTGAGGCGTGGCGCAAATTACTCTGCAACAGCTTGTGGTCGAGAGACAGGCTGGTTTCTCATCCCACTGTTTTCTTTCTGAATTATTTACTTCCAGTAGCTGGAAAAGTACAGTGACAGCAGTCGGTGTGGGAGTGTGGAAACAGGGGCGTTGCCCCGCATGCTGTCCCATTCCCTCGTCCTGTGTTTATTTGGAAACGGCAGTCACGGTGGGACTGGATATTTGCACTTGTGTGGAACCAGGAGTATAGGTTTAAAACCCGGTCTCGTCCCTTTCTGTAAGTGGGGGGAGCGGCATCGCCCCGTCAGTGTCAGCAGGGGAGATCTGTGATTCTGCGGCTTCGGATTCTGTGGCCGTGATCAGAAGGTTGCTGGTTCAAATCCC
Source organism: Brevimyrus niger (assembly GCA_015164015.2). Classification (NCBI taxonomy): domain Eukaryota; kingdom Metazoa; phylum Chordata; class Actinopteri; order Osteoglossiformes; family Mormyridae; genus Brevimyrus; species Brevimyrus niger. Next base: position 7,321,529 of record JAABNY020000119.1, on the reverse strand, counting down.
GAAAGTCACAAGAGGAATGCCATCATTGGGCGCTGGATCAAGCCCCTTGGCACTAGTTTTACCTTTAGTTTAGTTGCTGACCCTGCACCCTCACCCTAATACTTAGTTTCCTCTGTGTGTGTGTCCACAGAGAGCAATTTGATAAGCCTGCCCAATTCCTTTGGGGAAATAAATATCAGCCATACTAACTTTCATATCTCCGTTTCCCTTCTTTATATTTCCTTTCCCTCAGGCCTGTTGGCTTATCTCTTTAACAGTCTTTTTTTTTGCCAACGTATTTGTCATTTAACAAAGTAAATATCAGGCTGCGTAAAGGGAATGTTTTGGGGGGGCTCTAACTCGACATGCTGTCTGAGGGGGAACACAGCTGGTATGCTTCGTAGCCTATGGGGGGTGCTGTTTCTCCCAGTGGTGGGCCTGGCTTCTCCTAGCAGGGGCTGTTGATTGAGCAGTGGAAGGGCACACATACCAGGACTAGAGCTTCTCTCTGGTTGGTGAGAGAGCATGCGGGGGCCTGGCTGCATTTCGCCTCTCCCCCCCCCCCCCCCCACCCCCCCGCCACGTGGCCCTGCTCCCCTGTGGTCTGGGCTGTGAGCCTTTGAAGGCTTTTTGCTGGCTTATTTTGGCCAAGGCTGCGAAATACCAGAGGCTTGTATCATGAGTCAGGTTTTCTTTCTTAGCCAGATAACTTGTCAGATTTAAGGTAGTCTGGGCTAAATGTAAGTGGATGAGGATAAAGTCCATTTAACCTGGGGTACCATAAATCTAATTCTAAATTGTGTAGCTGGTGGACAAGCCCATTTAGTCCATTTGTTTGGGTGAAAATAAGGCGTCTTAGACAGAATGTAAAAGTTTTCCATGGAGGTATTTTATTGGCCCACATGATCATAAATGTATGAGTAAAGTTAAATATGAAAAATGCGTTGGTCCTGTTGATTTCTGCATTTTATTATGGAAAATGGAAAAGTACTAGGGCTGCCACTATTATGACTATTTTTCAATTAATCTGTCGAATATTGACTGATGGGTTAACCTAAATGATTAATTTCCCTTCAGAAAATGAGATTAGTTTAAGTTAATTTTATTTTGACAACAACAAACAGTATGACGCATGCTATTGTTTTGGTAAGTCGTGAAAGCGATAAGTGCCGAAGTGGCGGCGAGGAAAGGGTCGGGCGGCTCGACAAGATCCTGTAAAAGAGGAGCAGGTATTGTGGGTAAACGGGGTCAAAAGGCAGCGGTACTCTTTGCAGTTCGAAGTTTGACGTTTTCATTTTTATTTTGGTTCACAATTTTTTTCTTTTCAATTAGTTTCCATTTCCATTTGTTTTAATTTCATTTTTGCTCATTAATACCCACACTGGCACTGTCAGTCGATGTGAAATACCCTCAGATTTTACCCTAAATGTTTTCTCAAACACTTATTCAGTTGAGATTCGAAGGTAGCAGGCGGACAACTTTATGGTTTTAATAATCAGTGTATTTAGCAGTGACAAGGACACAAGGTATTCAGAGCTGTCCTCACTTATGGTAACTTAATAAACATAAATAGACAACAAAGGGTTTTGCCTTTTCTGGGGTTCCGCCATCTTGAATGGTGCCTTTCTGTTTTCTCCTCAGACGCTCCTGCATAGTGCTACTACTGCTGTGGGTCTCCATCGTCAATGTCATGTACTGCGTCGACTACGACAGCCCTAAGAAAAAGAACAGATTCTTATTTTCACAAGGCCTGACAATAATCATTCTAAATTGGCCCCCGCTGACACAGCGAAGCTGCGATTTGGCCCTTCACAGGAAGCCGGAGTCCAGGCCTGCATTATCTAATCGCTGCCGCTGCGTGTTTGCGTTTTGCATGTCGGCGGTCTGCAGCAGGGTGTCTGCACTTAGACGCCCACCTCCCGATGACGGCAGCCGCATCCTGACAGTTGTTCGACGTGCCGCTGCACTGCGGTCGGCGGGGCCCCGTCCTGCCGTCCCCGCGTTCCCCCGGCCGTCCTCCCTCGCGGCCTTTGCTCCGCATAGAGCTGTCATCGGCTGTGGTTTCACGTCTCACCGGTGGGTTTTGTTTAAAAGCTTAACCGCAAGCGGACTTCGCTCGCTGATATGACGGCGCGCCGCTGGCTCCAACGCGACTCGGCACGATCTCCCAATCCGCCCCAAAATACCAGGGACCTGTATCGACGTTCTGCTTCAGCTAGGCTATAAAATGAGTGTTGGTCCGTACTGCAAAACAGCAGTGCGTCTCTACGACTGAAGACCAAACCTAAATAGGGAATGATGAAATTAGGCAGAGGACTAACATAGATGCTGAAGCATGCTGGCGCCAACCTCAAAGCTAGTCAGGAGCTGTAACTGGTAATGATAATTAGCTAGTTCTGTGATTCTTGTGATGTGTCCAACTGCAGGACGCCACAGGAAATCTGCCGCGTGAATGAAAACGTACATGTCCGTCAGTAATGACACGCGTCGGTGGTTCGGTCAGTAGCCTCACCTGGAGAGTTGCGTATCCAGTTTATTCCCCCCGTTTGGAGTCGACGTGCTGTCCGCTGGATTCGTCCAAAAACACGCAGCTAAGTTCGCGCGTCTTCCCGTGTTCCCGTGTGGGCGCGTGCCCCGCGACGAGTCCTGCCTCGCTTCCCCTGAAAGGCCCACAGCGGCCATGTGCTGCTTGAGCAGTTATAGGAAATGGATGATTCATTTTTCCAGTGAGGTTTTCATACCTTGAGGTGCCGCTGTCCCTGATTCGGTGGCCTTGCGTGTTTCCGCCACTGGGCTGTTTCCAAGGGCACTGGCCTTACCAGGACGCTCTGTTGCATCCCCGATTTGAAGATTAATCTATGGCATTCATATGAAATCGCATGTCCTCTAATTAATTTAGTACATTGCAAGGCAATAGGGTGAAATTAAGGCCAAGCACAAGGGAAATAGTCCTTTTTTATGTGGGGGAGTGTTATCTGAAGTGTTTGTCGTAAGCTCTGTCTCAGAATTCCCATCGTTATTAAATTTAAATGGTAATTTGTGTGTCTTGACCCTGTAGTCTTTGAGTGTTTTCCTTGTGGGACTAAACCACATACCCTCCTGAGGGGTTTGGGATCGGTGTATCTGTGATGGCGCCAGAAAGGTGCAAAAAAGGACCATAATCACTGGCTGCTACCCCAGTCCGACTCTGAAAACATTATAATTGATTTTTATCTGTTGTTGTTCCCTGTAAATCCTTGGTGAGTCTTGTGGACAGGTGTCGCTGTTAATGGCGTAAATGATGTGGTTAGGGTGTGGTCTCTCTGTAAGGAGGTCCCCTTCTGCAGCTGACTAATGTTACTATGACATTCATCTGGTGCAGCATAGATTAAGAACATTTCTGTGGCCGTGGTTCTTTCCCAGTCAGAAATAGCTTGGAATGAGGTTTCATTCCAGGTTTCGTGGGCCGAGTATGTCGTCCTTCCAATTTCCGCAGGCTTTCATATTCGCGTGGCTGAAATGCGGCGTGTGAGAAGTCGTGTTGACTGCCCCGGTATATCTAATGCCGTATGATATATAACACATGACTCTCTTTGAACAGGTCATGGTTTAATTGCTGTCTGTTAGATTACCCAGCCCCCCCCCCCCCGTCTCGATTTCCTGTCTGGCTTTGGTCATTAATCCAGGTCTTGTCAGGCTTTTCTTCGGAACTCAATTGTAGGTCTGTGATTGAGTTGTTTTGTTCCTCTCTGTCTTCTCGCGGTATCCATGAGCTGACCTCGTTTTCTGGATGAGCGTCGTTGAGCGTGAGGACAGTGTGATGCTTCGCTCTGGTCAGAGTGACGTACGCACGCCTTCCCCGAGTAACCGTAACCTAAACTGTCATTTGTTGCTCCCCAGCTCCGTCCCCAGTCTGTTTATTTTTTGTGCAAAATAATTGGTTGAAGTTCAATATACTACAAAGAAAAGCAGTTTGATCACGTTTTCTAAAAATAGTTTGTTCACTCTGTCTGACTTGAGTTGAAATAAGAGAGCGAACAGGAGTAGGGGGATTACGCCGGGCTGCTTTAAGGAACTTTTCATTTTTAAAAGAACCCGGTTTGCCATATAAATCTGAGAATATTCAGCTCCGGTCGCCATTCCCATTGTTCAGTCCAGGATCCCTTCTCATGAAATGGCTGCAGACGTACTCCCTCTTGCTCTTCAATTGGGAACAGCAGAGCCGCCTACTGAGCATGCTCAGTGCAGCCTATGTCAGCGAATCTACTAGATTGATCATGTAACCGGAGTTGGGGCTGTGCATGTGTTGGAAACTGGATGTAAGTGTGGAGCTTCTTTCTCTCTCTCTCTCTCTCTCTCTCTCGCTATCCCCCCATTAACAGAATTCCACGGAATCATTCTGGCATTGTCTGGATGCTGGAAGGAACATGGCTTTATTTGACTTTGTTTTTTTTCTTTCGAGCTTGGCCAGAATTAATAATCTCCTTTTCTGTCTAGTTTTCGGTGTGTGCCTTCGTCCTGCTTTCTTAGTTTGTGATGCTTGGTGAGGCCGACATTACTGCCATTTTCTGTACTCCCATACGTTTCCCGCCCCCAGTAGAGGAGCTTCTGCATTCGGTTGTTGGTTCGAAGGTGATTCGGGATTTATGCAGGACGTCAGAGACTGGGAGACAATTTGAAGGCCTTTAGGAAAGTGGATCAGAAGAACATCTGTCTGCCCATTCTGTGCTGGGGGAGGGGCAGATACTGACCCAAACACCTGCTGAGTTCCCGCATCATTAGGCTCTCAAAGTGGAACCCAGCCCTCCTTTTATTAGCAGGGAGGCTAGAACCAGTTCCAAAGGCTGGTCGTACGCAGGTGATCTCCGTGTCTGGAGAACGATGACCAAGTATGCAATGCAAGAGCACAGCAGTGAAATCTGGTGTGTTCATAGAACCCTTGAGAGGCCATTTTAGGCTGAAGTACAAGGACTTTGGATTCTGTATCTTCCTGTGTGTTTGCAGAGCATGTTGGGTTAAATCATCAAAGCCTGTCGGTGGAGCTGCTCCGCATGGCTGGTGTCGGTCTGGGGCTCCACTGCTGTTAACCGTCCGTCGCCCCCGCAGTCCTTACACCTCATTGGTGGCCTCCTGTGCGCCACCGTTAGTGATGGAAAAAAAAAAAAAATTCTATTTATTTATTTTGCCAGTTTTACTCTGTGCAAACATGGTGCAGGCAGACATGAGCTCAGTCACATGATGACAGATCGCTTGGACACACTTTTTTACAGAAGCCAGCCCTCGCTCTCTCTGAAAAATGGTCTTTTGGTCACAAAGGCCCAGAAACTGCACATTATTGGTCACAAACGCCATGTCGACGGGATTCTCTCGGGCGAGTCCGCTTCACAGGCCGACCTGTGAGGAATACGAGCCGCGCGGCGCTGAATGCGCCTCGATTTCTCTCCAGATGGGAAAACTGGAAAGGTTATATTTATTTTTGGCCAGGAGGTAGGGGGATGTAGTTACCGAGGTTAAGGGGGGGTATTGAAGCTTAGAAATACTGCAGAACAATGCTGGCTTTGCAGACAAAGAAAATGAATATATTACACGGAGAAAAGCCTTATTTTCACAGAGCTTCTGTCAGATGATCTCTGCTGCTCCAAAATGGTGGGAAGGATCCCTACTGAGCATGCTCCGGAATCTTCTGCTTCGAATGTATATCGTCATGCTTTCTGTTGAGGCCCATTTTTGGTCTTTCCTAGGCTAGCTGACATAGCCTTATGGCTCTAGGCTGGCTACCGAATGGAAATGGTGCCGCAGCTAAATATCACTTAGCGTTGCAGCGGCAGACCTTAAGATTCATGCCTCCTCTGCCTGGCTGCTGATACATAGCATCTCTTACCCCTTAAATAGCAGATCTATATTAAAGATCATCACTCTAGCCATCGTAGGGCTGTACTGCAGCTTTCGCTTGACCGGGAAAGTACACCGAAGTACTTCATCTCACTGAAGGAGCTATGAAGCCTGTTCTATCAGTGTGGAAGGAGTAGTTACTTCTCAGAATCTACAGGATAATCTTAAATGCCAAGGGAGTAGCTTTGGATATGGCTGGTAGTGATTTGTCAGTAGCGATATTGTGGGAGTTGTGTGTGTTAGGGGGGTGCAGGGGTGGGGGCAGATTTGGGCCCTTCCCATGCTGAAACCAAACCTACACCCTTGTTAAATGTAATTTTTTTATTTTCCTTCATAAACATGGGGACAATTTTTAGAAATGGATATATAAAAAACAAACATGCGTATTTCCCCGAAGGAAATTGCAGGTTTATTATCAGTGATGTTCTGAGCCAAGATCGGAATCGGGTCCGATCCGGGCATTTTTTTTTATTGATGGATATTGGCCACCACCTCCCCGCCTGTTTAATTTCCCGCATCCAGCCGGTTTATGTGAATTGCATGGATTGGAAGGTTCAGTCACATGCTGCACCGAGCCTGAGGCACGTGGCTTGAAACTACAAACTATAGTAATGTCAGCCATGTGGAAATTCTGTAGTGGAATCCCTGCAGTGTTTACAATGCCATTCTTTGGAGAGGAAGTAGCAACACGGTGTCATTTAATATAATAAATCTAATTCTGTACTTGTAGGAACACCATAATGAAGAATACTGTGAAATCAGAAAGCATACTCTACCACCTGCTTTATGCGTCTGTATTAAAAGATCGAGTCGGGACTCTGGATCAGCAGATATCGGGGTACTCAAATTGGATTGGGACATCCCTATTTATAATAGTTCAAGACACATAGACAGTAAAATGACATTTCAACATTAACAGTGCAAAGAACAGTTAGTGAGAAATTCAGTAGTGACGGCTCAAGTGAGTAGTGTTGCAGAGTGAACAAATTGAACGGCCGGTGTATGCTGAACATGGTGACGGGTAGAGTGTAATGGCTGAAGATGGGAATGGCCTATAAACGGTGGGGCCTCGTGTTAGGTGGCTATGGTCAGTCTTTGCATAGTGACCCCTGTGATACGTGTAGTCTGGGGGGGGGGGGACTAGGTCAATGACTACGGGGGGTTCACTGCTTGTCACAAGTGGCTGCTTAAGAAGATCGTGCTTCAGTGAGTGTCCCGGGGGGCCACAGGAGTCTGCGTGTGGACACCAGTCAGGGAAAGCCGTGGTCTTAGAACGGCATCCTAGTGGCCTAGCAGAAATGTCGCCAATCAGTTTAATTTTAACTGACATTGATGTCTCACCCCAATCAGAGGTCAATGTTCTCTGACTTAAGACCGTGTTTAAAGACGCACTAGATCGTCAAACACTGTCTTTTAAAGACTTGTTGCAAAGTAGCGGCGTACCCAATGCATCTGATAGCCTCACCTGTGCGTGCTCATGCGCAGACACACACACACACACACACGAAGCCCGTGTTCTTGGGTGGAAAATGGGATATGAGAGGAAGGCCAGGGATCGCTGCAGTGCCACCTAGAGTTCTGCGGTGCTCATGGACTTTCACTGACAGCATAGCAGTCAGCAGCCGGGACCTTTTGCCAAGGGTTAAAGTTCAGTTCAGGTTTTCTTTTGGCTAGTTGCAATCGTTAGTTTTGTAGAGAGTAGCAAATGATTTTCTTCGTTTTGCGAGCAATTGTTTCGGACTAGGAAAGCAGGGTTAGTTGGCTGTGAGTACCTGTTGTGTTTTTTTTTCCATAGACATGTCAGTGTTGGACATTGTCCTCATACTGCTGCACACCAGCCTGGAGGGTCAGTCTCAGTGTGCAGCTACATGCGTCTGGCTGCTCTAGGTACAGCTTTACCTAAAGATCCTGGGGGATTAGGGAGGGACGTCCCTGGTGCTGATGGAAGCTTGGGGTCCTGCCGCACCTCTCAGCTGAGCTGTGACATCAGAGCTGATGTCAGTGGGATTTCCGCCCAATTGGTGGCTTTCCTCTTTCTCATCGAGCATGAGCGCGAAGTGTGTGAGGGTATAACTTGGATCTGTCCTGTAACTGGATATTTTTGAGGGGAAACCAACTGGGAGTGTCTGAAAAAAGCATGCAGTGCATTTCACTGTTTTGCAATGAGTGGTTTAGTTTGGCAAGAAGACATCTTTTCTTTTAGCTCGCCCTCTGCTGGTGAGATATGCCCCCCCATTCTACCAATTGCAGGCTATGTTTCTTTTTGGGTGTAAAATTTTGAAAATGCTCATGGCAAAATAATGTAATTACTTCTGACACTAATGTGCAACATAAATCTGTCTTCTTTTTTTTTTTACTCAAATCTACATGTCAGTTTTTTTTTGTCTAGCATAAAATAAGCAATTCATTAGCTAGTGTAACCTACAAAGAACTCAATCTTTTGTTGGGATGCTTGTACTGTAATCAGTCTTAGAGCTTTTTCTGAGGCTCCCGTAATGTGTTCTTTTAACGTGTCCGTCGTGCTTGGCTTGGCAGGACTAATGGTTCAGTTCCTGGAGGCTTGTTTCCTCTTAGGCTCAGTCTTGCTAAAAGCTCCTGGGGAGATGCATGGAAGCTGAAGGATTCCTCTTCAAGGGGCCTTGCCTACTGGTCCTCGAGCTCAGCAGATCGAGGCCTCGATCGTAGGGCCCCCCTCATACCTTGCTCGTCCTGAAATGGCTGCTCGCATTCACCAGCACGGAGCAGCGGCGGCAGAGGGAGAGAGAGGGGGAGAGAGGGAAAAAAAAAAACAGCCACTGAAATTCGAACTCACTGAGCATGCTCGGTCTGAAACTGCGCGAAAGGAACCAACAGAGGGAGCCGGTGGGTCACATGACCGGAGCTGGGTGAATGTGCATGCGGGGAGGAGAAGGGAAGAGGAACAATCTGTTCGAGACTCCTTCTCTCCTTTCTCTTCAATGGAAGCCATCAAGGGAAAGGTACGACTGAGCCTAGTAGACCGATTTTACTTAAGGCTAGAGGCCTGATTTACCTTTTCGAAGCATCTGTCTCCTTCCTTTGAGATGTATTGACTCATTTTTTTGGTGTTTTGCTTTATAATCTCTTATTTGTTACTTTTCTGGTTTAATCCATTAAATGACATTTCCACTCCTGGTGTTTGAATTAGAGCGTTCTTTTTTTGTTTTTTTTTTTTATCATAGCTCTGCGAGCCGTCTCTGGGCTCCAGACTGCAGGTTAGTGCAGATGTCTTGGCATAACACCCCTAATCAAGGCCTCTTTTCCTTTGCAAAGAGAAACCAGGTAGGGGCTGTGGTGCCGGTGGTCCGGGGATGTTAGAGGTGGCTCCGATGCCTCGTCCAGGGGCTTTTCTGAGGTTCCTGATCTACTCAACCTTTGTTTATTTTTAATTAAAGCAAGGATGTCAGAAACTGCAGCAAAAACGGCTATTCCCCTGACTTCCATGGGGGGGAGCTGTACCAGTTAGGGTTGTATTGCCTTCGGTTGACGCGTGATCCTCGGCCCTGCTTTAGGACTAAGACCAGGAGTAAAGAGCAATGGCTCAGGGGGAGATGGCTTGAACCACATGGTGATGACAAGACCACGTCATCTTCAACTTGACTTTCCCACCAAAACTTGCGGCGCCTTCCTCAGAACCCTGGCCCGGCTCTGTGGGTACCGGGCGGCCCTTACTTACCCTGTCGTCCTTCAAGCCTGACTTGCCAGGTCCTCCACAGTTAGGAGGGCATGAAGAAATGGAAGAAGATCATGAGAGCTTGCAAACAAATGCCCTGGCACAGAGCTTGAAGAGCGTGATTGAATCAGAACATGGACCCGTACCACAGGGAGTTACCAGCCATGTTGATGGAGGATCAAGCAAAAATCACGCAATTATCAGTTTCTCTTGCATTCTGCAGTGCTTTTAGACCATAGAAGTCCTGGAAGGGGAGAGTCGATTGTCGATAGGTGTTATGTCTACGTTTCGAGGCCTTCGATGGAATCTCAGCTTTCGCTGCTTTTCTTGGCGTTTTTTCTTGCATTTTTGTCGTCATTTGGCAGTCTGTGTGGTAGTCAGGTCGGCGAAATCGAAGGAGAAAAGTAAGAGGAATCCTTCAGCAGGACACAAACAACTTCCTGGGGGCATTTTGTGGGGGGACTTTGCTCAGAGTCCAGTTGGTGGGTCTCGCTTTTGAGCACTCTGTAAGATCTTGGGGGTCTTGATGTATCCTGTGAGGTAAGAGACTATAGCTTGTAGCCAGCAAAACGGATAAATGTTTTTTCTGGCTAGCCAGTGGCAATAATGGCGTTTCTAAAGCTTGATGACTGAAATCCGCTTTTAGGCCTTGAGGGAGAGACGTGACGGACAGGTACTTTGCACGGACCCTTAACCTGGTAGACTTTCCGCAAATTGTTAGTGGGCCTAGTTTTTTTTTGTTTCCTGTGTTTTTTTTTTTGATGGATGGACTCCTGGTTTTTAGTAATGACTGGATGTGATGTGATTTCCAGCACAGGATGAAAGATTTTAAGGATCTGTGGCATCTGTAACAGAGATTCTTGTGCTGCGTTTTTATTATTAATCAGTCCTCCTTTGAGTTTGTTTTTCGTGAAGTTGATTGTTTGCATATTTTGTCTTCTGGATGCTGTTCAACTGTTCTGCCTCAAACTCTGCACTCTTTGTTACTGTCACTACATGGTAGTGCTTCTCTGTATACAGTCAATCTGTGTGCTAGCTGTGGATTTTAGCTTCATTTCAGTTTATCAGGCTAATGCCTATAATCTGTGGAATAAGAAAACGGGGAAACAAGTGATTGGGTTACCCTCTTAAAAAAACACTTGCAGGAATGACCAGCATTCTATGTACTGGGCGTTGATGCTGGATGGCTCCTCCTCTGCCTGGTTATTCGTGGTGTTCTGCTGCTCTGAACACTGCTGTGCTGAGCTTTGGTGTTCAGTCTCTGGGCACCTCACTGCTGCTGATGGTTTTGGGCTCTTTGCACTAAAATTTATATTGTACTTGGATTTGACACCAATTTTGCTCATATAGACCCAGCCCCCCCACACACACACACATACACATTTTCATACATGGATGTGCTTATTCTCTTCTCATTCAACTCCGTACAAAAAGGGGACAAGGATAAGACACCTTTTTCATTTGCATTCGAGAGTTGTGCAGCGTAACCCCATTGCGAATGTTTGCAGCTGACAGACCAGGCATTCTGCGTCTTCACCTGTGAGGTCATAAACAGGTAAATTTAACTGTATGACTCTATACCTGCCAATGCTACAATCACAGGACACCTCTTAAAATAGCTAATCGAGTGCACTGGGACACAAAATAAGCTTGTGATGGATTGTTAAGATACAAGAAGGTTTCTTTAGCTCTATTACAGCTAGCATAGCCGCTGAAAGTCTGAATAAAATTTGGGATCTGCTTGGATGCCAAGGTTCATATGGGAAGTGAACATGGTATGATTTTTAAAATTGAATATTTAAAGTTTAGATCCTTGCAGGTACTTGTGGGTATTATTTTTTTTTATTATACTCAATTTATTATAATAACATGTGGCAGCTGCTCTTTTCTCCCCGTCTGGCTTGGTTAAATTGATAAGGGTTGCTTAGCATAAGCTCTGTTTTTAAGCTACCCCATTGCCACCCTTATTCCCCTCCCCCACATGTGTGGGGGGGGGGGCAAACAGCATGTTGTCTGCGTGTTAGTGAATGGTCACAAAATGGCCTCCCTTCCCCTCTACTGAGCATGCTCCTGCAGGCTGCCTCTAGGGGGAGGGCTTGGGCACACAGAAGACATGTTTACGTTCATGTCCCTAGGACTACAGCTGGATAGCACTCCCTCCTTTTGAGTTGCTTTTCTTTTTAGTGTTTTCCAGGCCTGACTGCTGTCTGGGATCCATGTTTCTGTTGTCTGTGGCCTTGGAGCCACACTGAATTCAGGCCTGCCCTCTTCTGAAGGATAAGCCTGCTCACGGCTGGCCTGACTGGCTGATCTTAGCTATTTAAGTGTTTACGCTCCGATTCCAGATGTTTCCATGGTCAATGTCGGGGCACTCCCTGCATGCCTGTGCATTTGCCCGCAGAGCGGGTGCCCTGCGTTGCCGGAAAGGGTGTGGTGAGCTGCCAGCGGTGGCTTGCCCCCCCTCCATATGAGACTGGCATCCCAAAAGCTCAGCCCCTTCAGGCTGACCTGAGAGTTTCAGAATAGGACGTCTTGTCTAGGGCTGAATCAGGATGTTGTACCCTGGAATCCATTAGTCTGTAACAGCAAAGATAACTACACCAGAATTTTCAGACCCCCAGTGGTCCATTTTAATTTGTTTGTCCAACCAGTTGAGTTTTCTTGAATTCACGTGCAACATCATGTACAGCTACTAGTTAACTGCCGTTTTTTTAAAAATAATTTGAAAACCTTTATTTTTTCTGTGTGCATTTTCTCAAGTGTTGGGCCTTGTCAATGCAATATGCAAGGTTTCTTCAGTACATTAGCTCTTTTAACCCCCCCCCCCCCCCAGAACTGGTGCCACTACTGGGAACAGTCTCTCGTCTCTGAAGGGGGTGGGGGTTATGTAACAGTTGTGAAGAGCGTGCATTTATAAATAGCTAGTCAGAGTCAAGATGAAGGGTGTTCTCGCTGGATTACCTCTGGGAAGCCAGTCAACCAGCGGGGTATCTGTGGGCTGGTGGAGGCTGTAACTGGTAGCGGTAACCAGTGATCTTCTAGTTTCAGCTGTGGCTGCATGTAGCAAAGTCATGGATCTGATCGGGCGACACCGGTCTGAATAGCAGATCCCTAGGGGGGCTGGTGTTGCCAAGGAAATGCCCGCCAACAATAACCATCTTTAAGCTAAATGGTGAGGTTAATATAATTTCACCCCTAATGACCCAGGGGGCGCTGTGAGGCAGTCTTCGCATGCTGCGATGCATGTTCCTCCTCTGTGGAGTAGCACAGGGTTGATGTACTGGTCCGTGTGCTCATGAGGCAGTGATTTTGTGTAGAACTATAGGATTTAAACACAACTGTTGGGAATATGTAGGACACGCAAGCGCATCTACTCTTTATTGTGAGTGGGGGTGGGGGACTTTTACTGTGAAGCGGCTTCTCCGTCTGGCAAGCCTGCTTTTGTCATGGGAGCCATTTGCAAACAGACGCTATAGATGGCGCTATAGATGGTGCCCCTAGTCTGGCGTAAGCACTTACCAAAGCTATTCTTGATGTGCTGGTGGTGGGTTTTATTTTTTGTTTCTGTGTTTTGACTTCCTGTATCGTGTTGTGAGTTTTTTTTTTCTCTCTCTTTTTTTGCCTCTTCCTTTCCATGTCCCTTTACTAAGATGAAGGTACTGTTAGTGTCTGAATCCACCTAACGGAGGTACTGACAGAGGACCTCTGTGTCCACGGAGGCGGAGTGTAATCACCAGCTCATGATCTGGTCACTCATTTCATACGGCTAATTTTCTGACCTGAGACGCTTGTTTTTTTATTTTTATTTTTTATACTTTTTTACGCCATAACCTGTTCGTACTGCGGGTGGAGCTGTAGTTTGCAGTATTTGGTACCATTATGTGTCACCAGGAGACATGAAGGGCAGCCAGGTAAGGTTGTGATATGTGTGGGTGCAGGAATTGGCAAAGCTAACAATGTCGTGGGCAGTCCTGACGAGGCAATGGGCATTTCCGGGACGGATGGCAGCCCTGAAGGGCCAATCTCCTGGTGGCTGCCTCATGACCTCCCGCCTCCATCTCGGTCCGTCTTTCCCGTCTCAAGATCAACCGTTTTGACAGGCACAGCGCATGTGAGATTAATGCTATACGGTCGTCAGTGTTTTGATGTGGTGCTTTGATAGAAAATTCCAGAAGATGAGCAGAATTGCAGAACAAGTGTGGTTTTCTTGAAGCATATCCTGCTTTTACATGAGGGCAGAAGTCCAGCAGAGGACCGATGTGATGATGACTTGATGCGTTTGTGTTGTGCTTTTTTCTGTGTGTGTGTGTGCATGGGTTGAGGTGGGGGATGGTTACATAGATCACATTTGGGGACCAAGATGTGGTAAAACTTTCTTACTTTTGAGGATATTTTCCAGAATTCTGGGAAATTTCTCTGTAGTTTAGCTGGATTAGTATTGGATTGCTGTGCACACCTACGGCTGGGACTCCTCTCACGGTGTACGCGCTGCAGCCGGGTCTTTCGGCATATCCCCGCAGCCTGCTGCCCCCGCTGCATTCAGGGGGCCGTTTTCCTGCTGTGCCGAAGGGTGGCCTTCATTCTTAGGGCCAGAGACGGCTGTGTCATAGCCGGACGGCCCGGGGGGAGGGCTTGCGTTCGTGACCCGGGGATGCGGCAGTGTGGTCATCCTTGTATCAGAATATCCTCATTCAATGCCGATTCATTGCTGGAGCTCAAAAACTTATAAATATCGGCAACAATGGCACCGTCGTCTCTGTCTCTGGCTTTCCTCGAGTTTGACTTCATTTGTGTCCCCTTCCTCCTGTCAGCTTGCTTTCTTGCTGTCTGTAAAAGGCCAGCGATCTGGCTGCAGCAGGCCTGACATGGGGAATGAAGGCCTTTGCTAGGACTCTGTTCCTTCCCCTGCCTAAGAATGCTGATAAGATTAATCTGATACAAAGGCCTCTGCTTTTCAGTCGTTGTGCTTGTTTATATCAGACGTCTCCTGAGGCTGGACTCTTTCAAAAGTGTGTGTGTGTGAGTGAGAGAGAGCAGCCATCTTGCATTTCTGCCTGCTTAAAAATCCCTACCATCATCATTGGCTTGTTTAGCCATTTGTTAGACTCGCTGGATGACGAACACTTATACCAGCATGAGAGAGAACACACTTGTTCGTCCTGTTCTTCCCAAACTGGAATCCAAAGCTCTTCATCTTTCCGATCTTCCTGTTGTTTTGCGGATGGTTCCTGTAGACTGTACCTGGACCTGACTGTACCTGGACCTGATGACGAATCATTGTCCCTCCCGGTTTGCCATGTCCAGACAGACCTGTATCAGACTGGCAAAAATTCCTTTGCAACGAATTAGGAAATTCATAACTTGCCCAATAGCTGTATCTCTAGCTCCCTCCTTTGGTAGAAAACAAGAAGGACATAGAGTGAATATGGTAAAAGGCCCATCCAACTGAGCTGTAACGGTGGTAGTTACTGCTAGCAAGAGTATATCCAGAGCTTTTTAAACCAGGCGACCAGATCATTTCTAGGTTTCACCGACATGTTCAGACTCTGCATGAGCTTTTAAGCTTGACGTACTGTTGGGTTTGTGTTTTGATTGTAGTGATTCTCAGTGGAAATAAGTCATGCATCCCTGAGCTGAGGAGGATCACAGCCATCCATGTGGAAATGAACCCAATGCACTTTATGTCTGGGTTGTTTTTTGTTTGTGACTCTGAGTTCAACCCCTCTTTCCTTCATTCCCGAAACTCCTGGCCTTCCTGGCCCTGACTGTGCCCTAGCGGGATTGGGGGGGGGAGTTCAATATATGTCCATCTCAAAAGTTGACGTTCCACATTCCTCTCAGCCCTCAGGTTTGGCCAAGGCTGTCCTGGGGAGGGGTGATTCCATGAAGACTGATGTGATGAAGGAACCTCCCTGCATTAAAGAGGGGGGTGAGTAAGAGGCAAAACCCATCCCCCCCCCCCATCATCCCAGTCCATACCTTATTCAGCAGGTTGTATGACTCTTGAGTAATGCGGGAATTTCTTGGTAGCTGTGATTTATTTTCTTCCTTCCTCTTCAGGTAACGATGACGTGGCAGTGGACAAGAAAGGACATGCCCTCAAGAACGAGAAGGAGGTGAACGGGATCTGCGAAAGGCTGGAGCTTGGAAAGGGCCACCAAAGCTCCGGGCCCCATCTCCCTCAGGACAGCAAGGCAGGGAGGCAGTCAGAGTGCAGCCCTCGGGCGCGCATCAGCGAGAACGGCCTACCGGAGAACGAGGCGCCCCACGGCTCCGTAACTGGTAGCAACGGCTTCGTCTTGGCCAAGCAGCAGCCAGAAGGGGGCACCCCACACAGGACTAGTGGGTCACCCGTAGGTGGCGCTTTAGTGGGACACGCCGCCAAAACACTGCCCCCGTCCTCTGCACGGGCCAGGAATGTGGGATCCGTAAAGACTGATGGAGGTGCGGGGATGGTTGCGGCCGCAGACGGCCGGGCGGAGTCAGAGACTAAAAATGGCACGAGCCAGGACCCTCCGCCAGTGACTATACACCGGGCTCGCAAAACCATGGCTAGACCAGCCTCCAACCAGCCAACACTAAAGGTAACACCAGTCAGCATCGTGCACATGAAGCATTTCCGACGTGCGCAGTGGTGTCCGATCGATCAACAAAAGCGCTTTCATTCCTGGTGATTTTCTGACGTTCCGGTAATGATGCTAGCGACTGCAATTAAACGGGGAGACTTGACGGTATTGGGCTTGGCCGATATTTGACGTTTCATACCTTCAAACCATCTAATCCGCTGTATGTGGTATTGTGACCGTGCTTTCAAAAGCAACGTTATTCCTGAATTGTTAAGTCTTGGTGAAAAGATTTGCGGGGGGGGGGCAGTAAATTTCACCAAATATCGTCACCTAGATTACATAATGACACGGTACACCCAAAATACCACAGTATACTGTAACAACTCCCAAACCTAGAAGGTGTATTTCGGGGGTGCAGTGGAACACAAAATTCACGGTTTGTAACGAACTGTGGTTTTGGGTTCAAAATTCTCTGCAATTTTGGTTCCGCCAGAAAAACACAGAGAAACTAATTTGCGGAGGCAGTTTCTGCTTTGCTCCAGTCGTACAAATACTTGGATGATTTTGTCTCAGTTAAGTTAGTATGTTGGATGTGTTTCCAGCAGCATATCAGAGTTTAGTATAACAGCCTCGGTCTGGTCTACACTTTCTCCAGTGCTGGTGTAATTTAGTGGGAAACCAAAATGTTACAAAACCGCCAATTATGACCGACTAACTGGCATTAGCTGTAACCAGCTTATAGCCACAATTAGCATAATATTTTCCGTGTTGAGCATGTACTTGTGAATTTAGGTTTCGCCTGTGTCAATAAATGTATTCATGTTTCATTGTCCCCACTGAACCGAAACTGATGTACCAAAGGGTACACAATGAATGTGTACTGTTGCAGCCTTTTGTAGATTTTACCCCTGTCAGGTTTCTCCAAACATTGTGTAGTACATGGTGTGTGTCGATAAAGAAGGCTATGCTGCTGTCTTAACCCATTGATGTTGGTATCAAATTTATTGGTCACCAAGCTGTTCAGTCTGACCACCCATAACATTGGCTGAAAGATTCACTGGTATCATGCAAAAAAATCACCATGGTAATGGGTTTTGATTTGGTTCTGGACAGGGAAGCTTGGAAGGATGTGAGCTTGTAACCTGAAAAGGTGTTGGTTCGAATCCCAGAGAGTGATGCAGCACCATTGAAATGTAAATGCATCTAGATGTCTATGTGGGTACAAGTCATTAGTGTCCAACACATGAGCTTCTGAATGTAATTCTTTGTTTTAAAGTGATAAAGTAACATTATGTCATGGCAGGATTTACTGTGAAATCAACACACTTTCCCCTGCTGATGTCACTTAAACAGTTATCACTTTAAAGGGTTTACTGCAATGTTTTCCTCTATACACTAGCTGTCTTCGCTGAGTTAACCACTGTAAAGAGTGGTTCATAGTTCTCTGATGAATCCGCGTACTTTGCACATGTGTACGCGTCATTAACATTATTAGTATTATAATTATTATAATATTCCCAGCACACATACCACAGCAGTGAGGCTCGTCAGTTTGTTTTACTAATTGAGAGAGCCAGGTCACCTGGTTGCCAACTTGTGGTGAGATTTTCGTGAAGTCTGCACACACGTGCACACGCATTTACATGCATGTGATGAATTTATTACCTTGTAAATAGTCTGTAGGCTGTTTAGAGCTGCACAGCCGCACAGACACGAATTTGGAGCGCGGTGACGTTTGACCACGGAGACGACGATGTCAGATGCAAGTTAGATAGATAGAAAACAGCCAAAACCAGCCCTGCTTCAGAACGTTAAATGCCAGTCATGGGAACAGAAAAAATCACCCAAAAATGATTGGCCTGTTAAGGACATTTTTCTTAGTTTTGTATCTGATGATAGAAATGGCCATGTGTGGTTTATATACGAGCATAAACAATGGAAAAGGAATGAGAGAACTGCAGCTGGTTCAGCCTACAAGGTAATGCAAGTCAAGTTTTTTTGCATCGCTAATGGTGAAGTATTTTATTAATGGTGTAACTGTTACGAAACCAAGACCGAAACTGCGATACAAACGTTCATGATCTCATACCCGGTTCCGGAAGACAGAACTGCGATATCCCCTCCCAGTGCCGCAGGTGTAGCCTGCTGAGCTCTCAATTAAGCTACTAATGTTACAAAACTCCTTTTCATTTTCATAGTTACAACACTGTAATACATGTAAATCACAAAATTTATTCAATTTAAAGTTAAGGCAAACTGTATATTTTGAGATTATTACACATTGCACCAGGGGCGGCAAAGTGATGCAGTGGTTAGTACTGTTGTCTCACACCTCTGGCACCCGGGTTCGAGTCTTCGCCTGGGTTACATGTGTGTCGAGTTTGCATGTTCTCCCTGTGCCGTCGTGGGGTTTCCCCCGGGTACTCCAGTTTCCCTCATAGTCCAAAGCCACACTGAGGCTAATTGGAGTTGCTAAATTGCCCTGTGATTGGCTGGCCCTCTGTCCTGGATTGCCCCCTGCCTCGTACCTGTAACTTCCGGGATATGCTCCGGACCACCCCCCGACCCAGAAGGTTAAGTAAGTTGGAAAATGGATGGATATAGATGGCACCTATTGTCTTCCACCTGTGCGTCACGTGACTCTTTTGATCCAATCATGTTCGAGTGGTCACGCCTGCGGTAAAAGCCAGGCTAGTTTCATTAGCTAAAGCGGGGTGATAATCCTGAGATGGCAGAGCACCCCCCACATTGAGCTCAGCGGTGTGGGAACATTTCCGTTATCCGGTGGTGTACAGGGATGGCAGCTGTGTCCTAAACATAATGCACACAGTTTGTCTTAAGTGCAAGCAGGTATCAGAAGACGACATCTCCACATGGATCGCAGTGGCATACGAAAGATTAATAAAACCCAGAAAATCTTGCTCCATTTTTTGTTTCTTGTGCACCTGTCATATCCCCCTCTAACCCCCACCCCTCCAAAAAACATGCTAGGTGTGAAACGAACCGTGGCTCAGTAGTTGAACTCTTAGACGAACTGTGGATTTAGAGAATAGTTACAGCCTATGCAACTTACAACTTATGACAACTTGCACATACATCTGATTTTATTTTATTTATTTATTTTTTGTTTAGCAAGTTTAAGTAAATAATGGTGGGAAAGTACTGTACTGTATGGGATTGGGCCCTTCCCAGCCTCACATGCATCTCCCAGTCTCATCCTCACACCTGAAACTCAGTGTGACTGTCCTGTTCCTCATTTATACGTCCGTTTCGACGTATAACCTGCCTTCCAGAATGGAATCCAGTCCTTCAGTTGGGGACAGTTTCAATAGCAATTCCAACCATTTCCAATTGGGCATTTGATTTTCTTTGTTACCTAAACCAACATGACAGGAAACTGTGAACCTAAGACCCCCCCCCCCCCCCCCCCAATTTAACTTTGCAAAAAACTATGGGGTGTAACAATCAAAACCAGCCAATACAACCCCCGGGACCCCTTTAAATGGGAGGAGATCCCCCCCCAAACTCAACCCAAAGTTATTTCCTTCCACTAACCAACTTGCAAGTATCTAACCTGTAGCATGTCAAACAGCAGTGTTGACCAAACCAGTACCAGGTTAATTTTAATACGATACATATACTTCCACCTACAAAATATATCTTTTGGTTGCATTTCTGTCACTTCTCTTGTGCATATTTCCTCTGTCTTGCTGCCCAAACATTGCATCCTGCCACCCGCTAAAACCTTTAAATGCCTGCATTCGATTAAATCCTGTTTAGCTGTGAGTTACTCATTCATGGTTGGAAAGTGTTGTAATCACCCGGTTTTTTGTACAGGGACTTTAAACTATGTGTAGTGAAGTATTTTCTCTGTCCTCTAGCTTCTAAACAGGGAATCTCAAGAACCAAATGGTGCAAAAGATGAGACTCGGAGTGGATTGGAGGTGGGGAAGCCTCCCCCAGCCCTACCCCCTCAACCTCAGCTACCTCAGAGCCAAAGCGACGCACCGACGCCCCCCAGCAAGCCTCAGCCCGGTCAGACCCCGCTTGGACCTCCCACTCCTCCGAAAAGCCCCTACTCTGAGTCCAACATTCCTACAGTTTTCCTTCAGTCTTTCTTGCTTGGGTTGCTCTGCGAAAATGACCTGGTTTGAAGAGCTGATTTGGGTCCTGGGCCCATGTTCAGTACTTGCCATTTGCTGTTGCTCCAGGTCTCACTAGCTGTATTAATTCTAGGGACGAATTAATGTCTCAGATCAGTAGATCTCTGAGATGGAGGCAGATTGAATGACAATAACTAATCAGATTTAGGGGGACTGTTTGTTTTTTTAGAGAGCAGTTGAAGGGTTTTTTGTGTTCTTGAGGAAGTTGACGTAGGAAAATATCTTTATTCTTTCACACTGAAAGTAAAGTTTGGGTTTGCCAAATGGTTTGTTGTGTGTTTGTCGTAGAGGTGCCATATTCCTTCACAAACCTTAAGCAGCTCATTTACTTACCATGTGGCTTCCAAACCAGCGTCTTCCTGTTTATGTAGGGAAGGAAGCGTCTTGGTGCTGAAGGTTAACAAAGCAGCTTCTTCAGCTGGCTGTACTTGCTATTCCCGAGGGCTCCTTCTCCACACGAGGCGGAGACCCCTCAGTCACTTAACCACCACCCTGCTGTCCCAGCAGCCACCGGCGTCTCCCGGAAAAAGAAGAGGAAGATGGGAACGTACAGTCTAGTTCCCAAGAAGAAAACCAAAGTACTGAGGCAGCGCTCCGTGCTGGATCTGTTCACGGACCTGTCGCGAAAGGCCATCCAGGCCCAGGTCAGACTGCGCTCGACCCCACTGCGGTTAGGCCTCTTATGCGGGGTCACAGGAAGTGCCCACAAGTTTATGCTACGTGGGTGCTGGGGCTTTTTCAATATTGTCTTAAGACAAAATGTGCAGCTTGAAGGAGCTATAATCACCTCTCATACAGTTGATGGCTTCATGAAAATTAGTCTGGGTGAAAATTATCGGGAGGTGTTTGAGATGTGAGATTATTGGGTCTGTGTGACCTCGATCTGTGCAGAACACTTGTTTATCATCGATTTAAAGGGTCAAAATATTAGCTGTTGAGTTTGGGCCATTATTAATGAAACGGAGGCTTCTGTTATGTCAGCTAACCTGCCGCCTGCTCTCGTCAGCAGAAAGGGCTCCGAGTGAATGGGGAGAGCATGGAAAACGAATCTGAAGAGGAGTCTGAGGAGGGCGAGGATTCCGAGGAAGAGGACGAGCAGGTCGGCGACGAGGCCGGCGCCGTTTCCCGAGAGGAGCCGAGAACTCCAGACGTCGGTCTGCCCGGAGCAAAAGCCGCAGGCTCCTCGTTTGAGGATTGTGGGCCGGTAAGACGTTAAACTCCGACGGCAAAGCCCAGAAATGAGATTCCATCTTTCATACCGCTTCTATTTATACTAGTTTATGAATGAAAAACACCGTGCAATTAAAATTATGGATATCATGATGGATAACATCACCAGGTGTAATAGATTGAACATGTTCTGAACCGTGTTATGAATGTATCAAAGGCACTGATTTTGGATCATAACTCTAAACGAAGGGCCAGCTTGTAGGGGAACAGGAATCTGAGGAATCTGGTGACGACGAAGGGGAGGAGGAGGGCAATGACTCGGACCTGGTAATATTTCACCGAATCTGCTTTTATACAGACCTGTCCGTGATCAGGTTGTTACTGGTTCAAATCCCATGGTTGGCAGAGTAATTTCAACATTGGTGCTCCTGAGCAAGGCCCTTAGCCCTTGATTGCCCCAGGGACTGCCTGACCTTACTTTCTCAGTTTTATGTCACTTTGGATAAATGGATCTGCAAAAAAAATAAAAATAAACTGAAAATGATAAATAGGAAAACGTATAAAAATTGTGCATTGCACAATTGAACAGTCTGTGTACTTCTATGTGTGTGTTGTGTTTAGCTACCAGCCATAGATTACAGCTGGTTTTGTACGGTTTCCTCGAACCGGTGCCACAGTAGCCAGGAAACAGTTTGAGATATGGAGCCATTTTTTTATTTTTGGACTCTACATCAAATGCCCTTTGAGTTTTTAATATGTCACCCCCATGTCATGCCTAATGGCCCACCAGAGTTCAGAGTCTAGCCTAAAGAAAAGGATGAAAAAGAAAATGAAAGGAGACAAGCCTTGGCTGCAAACATCCAGGAAACGTAAAAGAAAGAAGCAGACAAAGGCCGAGGGCCTCCCAGGTATGTCCTTTTGGTAAATCCCACTGATAATGTCTAAATGTGTATGGAGTGTGTAAGGCTGGCTGCTGCGCCCCCTGGTGGCTCCCTACCATGACCGTTTGGTGTGAAACAGCAGATTAGCTTCCCTAGAAGCGAGGAAGAATTTCCTGTTCGAGTCCCGAGAGGTGCTGTTGATCCCTTGAGGGAAAAATGATAGTGTTGGTAGTTTTAGGATATGTATATGGCAACCCCCCCACTAGCCAGCAGGACACAATGTACCATTCCCCCCTACTTCAGGTTGCATATTAAGTAACATGAGAACTTCTTCTGGTATTGGAGTTTTATTCGTACTTAATTTCAGTAGGCAATTTTCAGCTCTGTTTGTTCAGTTCATTGTATTAGCTAGAAGTATTGTTTGAGACGCGAGTCAGATCTGAATTTTTAATTTGGAGTTTTACGGATCCATACTTGAGGTTAAATCGACTGAATATCTATATAAATGTTACCAAGTTCAGAGAAGCTGTGGATTTGAGTTGCTTTTCTGCAGTGACTCTGAAGTTCATTATTATTATTCGAAGATTTTTCTTTCGGGACTTTAATTTTAAAGTGCCAGACTGGCAGGGATCGCCCTGACATGAGAGGTAATTATATAACTTGTGGGGCCGCTGACAGTAGCTTGTAGATTTGGGAGCTGCTTCTCGACAAACATGTCTTGAGCTGCTGGATGACTTTCACACTATAAGTTTATATACTTCCTGCCTTTAGTCTTCATTACTTCACGCCACTTACTCTCTTAGTTTTCAGAATATGAAAGTAAAATACTTTCGCATACGTCACGCATCTGTGGTGATTCTTGGGGTGTAAATTGAAAGGAATTCTGGGTTATATGGAGTGTCTTGATATGTTTAGCCAGGAAGCTTTTAAATGGTTTTGGATATTACGTTGATCGTTGCCACACGCTTCGATCTAAACAGGTAATGAGATGGAGGTCCAGTCGCAGATAAACACCAGTAAGGAGTACACGGAGGTGCCTCTGGTCTCCTTGAACCTTGAAGTCCAGGAGGAGTTTCTTGTGTCCCAGCAATCAGGTGAGAGGCTTGAGGGTCTTTGTTTCTATTGGTCCTCTTTGTAGAGTCAAGATAAATACAAGCAATGGTTACTGTCAAGACATGACTGCCCTTGATGCTCCTTTTGGTTATGTGTATTGTCTTTTGCTAAAAGCAAGACCCACTGTGTAGACTTTTGTTCCAGGCAATCAAACGTCATTGGGTAGTCAAAAAATAGACAAATGGGAGTTGCATGTCGACGTAAAGGTTAAGGCTCAAGGTAGAATTTTTCCGTTTTTCTTTGAAGGAAGACCTCAAATTATATAACCAAATTATTGTACAATTGTCCGGAATTGTTCCGCAGATGTACAAATGGCAAGAGGACCATGTAAACTTGGCTTTCTTTGGATAACTGCATCAAATCATTGCTTCATTGCTTCATTGCTTTCGGTGTGGTAAACAAACTAGTTGGTAACTATACAAGTAGTTTTTACCACAATGTCTATTCTGTGGTCTCCAAAAAGCTGTCTTCTGCGGATGGATGTGAACCTTACTGCTGTTGATCCTGACCTCCCTACTCATCTGGCCAAATGATCCATGGATATACTTGGTGGGATGGGCTCCCCCTGGTGGTGACTTAAAACACTGTTGTGTAACAGACTGAAGAATTTGGAAGTTGGTCACGCAGTGCCTCAAACCTCATTCTGTACTTTTAGTCAGACGAGAATGTTGCACATCACTTGGGTTTGCTGTAAGGCTGAAATATGAGTCTATTAGAGAAGAGTTTAAAGTCCCTTGGTGATTAAAGGCTCCAGGAGAATGTGTTTCTCATCTGGATGTTTGGTTTGCTGCTGTAAATTCTCATGTATTTGTCTGTGGGTGTCATCTGCTTGTTAAGCTTTTAAGAAAATGCTTGTTTTGGCCTCCTTCCATACAGAATGAGAGTAAGCAGTATTCTTTATGTCTAGGTCTGCCTGGAGGTCCAGGGGGAGTGGAGACAGACCTGGTGCAGGAACTGCCCCTGTGCAGCTGCCGAATGGAGACGCCAAAGAGTCGAGAGATCCTCACGCTGGCTAACAGGAAGTGCATGGCTACAGAGAGCATGGATGGGCAGGTAGGCTGGACTTTGTCAATGATTCTAAATGTTCTACAATGTAGCTCTATCTTTACTTTTGTTTTTATGTTGAATTTCATTCAACCCTAGGCTACTCTCTCCTTGGTAATTAATGCTACAATCAGGAACAGGTCCTAGTTTTTATGCAAATGAACATAATTCTCACCTACAACACTGTCTCTGAACCATCAACATGTGCATTTGACAGCTAAGTCGCTGTCAGAGCAGTGTGACAAAACACGAGATGATGCGGCCCTCCAACACGGTACAGCTCCTGGTTCTGTGCGAGGACCATCGGGCCGGCATGGTCAAGCACCAGTGCTGCCCCGGTTGTGGATTCTTCTGCCGGGCGGTAAGTCGTCGTCCCTCATGAGCCCATTTCTAGTCTTGCGCTTCAAGCATTTCAGACTTTGCTGGAATCCACTTTTGGTCAATGCTGTTTGGGATTTCGGGGATCGAAGGAAATGGTGGGGTTGTATATTTGCCCACCTCATTCCTCTTTCAGGGGTATTGTGTTATGGGTCTAATCGTACCCCGTTTTATTGTTACCACCTCATCTGACACTTCCTGTGTCTCTGAAGCTGCCGAGGTAGAAGTTCTGGGCTTGACAAGTGGCAGGTTGTTAACTCCCACATCTTGGTTTGTTTATGTTGGACGGTGAAGGGGACCTTTATGGAGTGCCAGCCGGACAGCAACATCTCTCACCGCTTCCATCGGGCCTGTGCCTCCGTGCTGAAGGGTCAGACCTTCTGCCCGCACTGTGGCGAGGATGCGGGCAAGGCCAAGGAAGTAACTATCGCCAAGGCTGACACGACCTCCATGGTACCCCTCTCCCCAGGCCCGAAGATGCCCACTGTGTCGGAGGGCAAGGCTGACACCACCACTGGGGGGTCTGTCTCTGCTGTAGTTCTCAAATTGTGCAAATATTGTTTACCGTTATCAATGTCATATCATTACAACTTCAGCGATTCGCTTAAAGGCGCCATTCTCCTCCCGTTACAGTCTAGCTCATGTGCCCAGGTCTAACGACCACCGAGCAGACAGTTCTTTACCAAGAACCCCAGAAATGTCCGACACTCAGTCACCTGGGTCCAAGGGTACCGTGGCCATGGGACTGGGGGTCGGATCCGTGCCGGCGCCAGGACCACCCAAAGAGACTCTGGAGAGCGTACTCCTTGCTTTGGATGCAGAGAAGTGGGTTTGAAGCATGTTAATGTTAATGGTCACTTCCCATAGGAGATGTTTTACATTCTTACAATGTTTCTTGGTCATCTCCCTTCTTGAAAATGTTGTTGTTCTGTAGACAGAGTAATAAAGTTTTATTTTTCTCTGTTCAAGGCCTAAGAAACTGAGATTCCACCCAAAGCAGCTGTATATTTCAGCCAAACAAGGGGAACTCCAGAAGGTCCTACTAATGCTAGGTAGGTTTTTTTGGGGGTTATTATTTCCCTACCCTACACTCCCCTACCCCGCTCCACTCCACGCAACG
>JAABNY020000119.1:7262515-7278877 GCA_015164015.2 Brevimyrus niger | reverse complement strand
AGGACGAAGACCACACTGTTCCCCCCCTCCCCCACCCCCACCCCCGAACACACACACTTTTTTTTTTTCCATGTAGCAGAGATGAAGCCAGAGGATGAGTCATCGTTTAGGAGATACACAAGGGATAACGTGTAAATGGCGTTGTCAGAGGAGGGGCCCGTTGCCACGTGTGTGTGTGTGGACGTAGCAGCCATGCTGGTCTCTTAGGCCCTCTTGCCCCTGACTACTGGATGCTTTATCTGAGCTCTAAGGGTCATAGGGTTAACCAGATGGATGCTCTGCTTCAAATCCTCCAAAGGATGCATGCATTGCATCAGGAGTGCAGGAAATCTCCTTCATTCACAGTGACACTAACTTCTACACTTAACTTGTTTATGCAGCTGGGAGACTGCTCACGTCACACATTCCACCTTGGACATATGGATTACTGCGATAACGTAGCTGGGGGGCGCTAGCTTTGCTCGGGCAGTATTATGGTTATACCGTATACTGTGGTGTGTTTGGCATTTGGGGTACACTGCGGTATTTTCATTGGTAGGAGATGGGGTTGTTGGGGTGGCGGCACTAAAATTTGCCGACTGTCCCCGCCCCAGAGCTGGCGGCAAGATTTGTCGACTAGGGGTTGATGCCGGTAATATTTGCTGATCGGGGCATGTAAGATGATAGCGATGTAATTTGTAGACCGGGTCTGTGGGCGGTAAAATTGCTTGCCGACAATTTAACTGTCGCTGAATAGTGGAACGACTTCCAGGACATCGCGCATCACTCGTGGGACTCCGGGAGCCGCTGTAAACATGTCTAACATGGAGTGCGGTTCCTTAAATTCAGTGCTATATGCTTTATAAGTTGTCTTGCTGCTGCTTTCAGAGACCCCAAAGAACACTGCAAACTTTTTATATCAGGAACGTGTATAAATTAAATAAAATGATTTGGACAGTAGTTTCTTAAATATATCACTTATAGTCATTCTGATTGGTCATATCTGATATAATTTTATTGCTGAGACATTGTAAACCCATTTTACAATTATTAGCATTGATACTCAACTGACCTCACTGTGCCGATGCTGAAAGTCCGAAAGGTTCGGGCTGACAGACTGTTCTTGGTCTGTGGGGTTGACTCACTTGTCTCCGTTGGGTTAAAAATCCTGCTGTTTTATGAATATAAAATGTCCAGTGGACTTTTAGGGGTTATAAGAATGACTTGGTGTGCAGTATATGTGGCAGTTTTTCCTCGTGTATGAAATGAAAATCAAGTCACTTGTTTAAAGATGAGACTGAAAGACGTATTAATTTATAGGTACTGGAAATTGAATTTTATTTGATTTAACCGGTCAGTTGGGATCAAATCGTGCAAATAATGCAAATTTCTTTGGGTTTTTTTCCACAAGAAATTTTAGGAGTAAAACACTCCGGAAAATAATATCCTTTTAGTCTGAATCATAGACTATTAACTTGATAATAGTCTGATAGAAAAATATATTTTTATAAAGATATACATAAACTTCCGGCGTTAATTTATTTTTGTGTTCATTTGGTAACATCAATACATATCAGGCTACCTGATCGATCTGATTTATGGGATCTCATTTATGGCATTTTAGCCATAAAAACCAAACGGCCAAAAAGTCTCGCATATTTTATATGCATCGCTGAAATGATTTTGTGCGTCACAAAAAATAATGGGCTGAGCCATTTCATTTTCCTTTTCATTAAAGTCATTTTAGTAGCCACAAGCAAACATTTTTTTTTCTTCCTTCGGTCCAATAACCACAAGCAAACATTTTTTTTGTCCATTCGCTCAATACCAGAGATTACGGTACAGGTGGAGTCTGCCTTCGCCTTCTTTTAATCACACGTACGGGCTTCATAAGGGACGGAGCCTGTGCAAGTGATTGCACTTGTGCGTTGCTGATCTAAAGAGAAACACGAGCGCTTGGCACTATTGGATTTCTTCCCGTTGACTTGTATTTCCACGGAAAAGGGTTGGATCAAGCAAAGCCAAAAACCTTTCCTTTTTGGGAATCAAACGGAAAAAATACAATTGGCAGCTGCATGCGTGCTCTTTTATGGGTGACATGTATTTTTATCATGACATTTTAAGTGTTGGCACATTTGGTACTGAAGAATAATGTTTTGCTTCGCTTCTTATCGTAGTCTTTGGGTTTTGGTTTTACATCTTGCATGAATGGGAAAATGTATCTTCAGTGGGGAGACTGAAATCACCTTGCACTGGTTCTGTAACGTTATGATATAAACTTTCTTTTTATAACCTGTCATGTAGTGAACGAAGAAGACGGAAAGAATGAGAAGACAATTCAATTCCGAGTAGACTCCTATTTTCGCTTCTTTGAATTATTTGATATTAAAAGGAGAAAAAAGAGAATCGCACTCAATGCAGACTCTTGATTGGAATAACTGTCTTTGGTGTGATGCTTCTTCCCTCTGCTTTCTCTGATGTCAGTTTGGGTTTTTCCTGTTGGATCTGTACGTTTCTAGAATGGCACGCTTCGGAGATGATTTACCTACCCGCTATGGAGGCGGCGGTCCAGCGAGCGCCGGGCGAGGAGCAGCCCGGCAAGGAGGTCCCCCAGGCGGCCAGAGGATGTACAAGCAATCGATGGCCCAGAGAGCCAGGACAATGGCCATATACAACCCTATTCCTGTCAAACAGAACTGCTTCACTGTCAATCGATCCCTTTTTATCTTTAGCGAAGACAATATCATACGGAAATATGCGAAGAGAATAATCGAATGGCCATATCCTTTTGAGGCTGTGTCTCCGTGGTTGTTATTACAGATGATTTTTAGATCTCCGTTGTCTTACCCCAAAATTAACAAGTTAAAGAGCCAACGAAAATGTGTATACGTTTAACAACTTGACAGCCGAGAGTGTTTTTTTCTCCCCTACATGTGTTTCGAGCTCATACAGATACATACACACGCCGTTCTGATTACGTTGGTCTTTATTGCAAAAATATTATACGCAAGACCCTATATAATGTGCAACAGTGTCTTTTCCAGTCTTATCAAACACAAAGTACAATGCCTCGTATTTTCTGGGTGGGTTCACCTTTTTATCCGTACGTACATGGAAAAACAATGAATATTGCACACTATCTGGGCACAGATAGCGTTGTTTTATTACATGTCAACGTTGCTCTGAATTGGAAAAGCCAGCACGACGAGTGGTTTTAATAATGCACTGAAGTATGCTTTAATAATATTAACAACGCTTTATTCCTTTTTGTAAATGTGAAATTTGTAGGAACACATATATACCAAGATGGGTTTATGTATTTTGTTTTATTTTGATTTATGTAGACAACGTATAAATCAACGTAGTCCGGACTGCTACTTGTAGAATTTAAATGTTGTATTACGGGGATTCATGAGTGAAATGGTAGGAGTGTTGCGTTAGAAAATATGTTGGGGTGTTAAACGTGATATAGGGCGTCACTGCTGTTTTATAATAGTCTTCTTATCCAAGAATTTATGTGAAATTTGCATATTTTAACCTGCGTTGTCAATGCGTTTCTTTCTCTCCACCAAACGTATGAAAGCATGCGATATGCATGACGTTAAAAAAAGCGTTTCGCTTTTTAAATGTCCATTAATCGAGTCTCGTTTTTTCTTTGGATGCTCTTGTTCGCATCTGGCTTGCACGCTACCGTGCACGGAAGTCGCTCGCCCAGGTGCTTCGGCACTTTTCGTGCTCTTTCGTCAGCGTCGCTGTTGTTTCCAAAGCGATGCCCCGGTCCAAGTTGCGGAAATCGGCTGCCTGCCCGAAACACCTCGTCCACGTCGGTGTCGGCCGAAAGCAATACCTTCTGAACTTCTAAGGGAGATCAAGGTCCTCTTGGTAGCCGCTTTGAGTGATCGCGGTTTCGTCTTGGTTTTCCTACTGTTTTGGAGAATTGGTTTTGTCGATAATACAGAATGCATAGATTTAAAAAAAGTCAATATGATATTACATGACGTGCAGTGTGGTCCACAACATATCCATGAGATACAAAACGCGTTTCTTCTACTATTAAAATTCCTATTACATTTCTATTAAAATAAAAAAGAGCACTGTATGCATTCATAAAAGAATATAGTAATGGCCACTAGTAACGTAATTCGACTGACAGTGTAGTTTTTACAACACCAAATTCATGATTGTGAAATGGTTTGATTTGGCGAGACCCCCTCCACCCAACAAAAAAGTGACCTAGCTGTATTCAGATTCATCTTTATTCTGGGGGAGACTGACAGGGCAGCCACTACTGGAAGCATGGTGCATGCTGGGAGATAGGAGCCCACAAACAGAACACCCACCATGGAAGCGTTGCCATTTAGCTCCAGCTAAGCCGAGCTGGCTCTGTCTTTTGTGCCCAAGTTATGACTGAATGAGAGATTTAAATATCCTGTGGACTGGATGCATGAAACTCAGACTTGAGCTGTGAACTGCAGGGGTTCATTATTTTTAAATTGGTAGTTGATTTCTATTATCTCTTCTCCTTAAAGTTCAAATGTTAGTGAATTGGTATGATGGGCTTATTCAAGCAGAGACAAAAGCCTTTTGTATCTCCTGCTTTCTTCAGAATCAGAATCAGCCCCCCCCCCTTCCCTGCAAAAGATCGAAAGCATGATTCCAGCTGCAATGTTTTGCCTGATGCATCTTGATGTTCTAATATTTTAACTTCAAATAATCTTGGTGTGGCTGCAATAATGCAAAGTTTCTGTTACAGTAGATGAAATATCAGCTTTCTTTGAGTTTCCCATGGTTGTGTGTGTGTGTGTGTGTGTGTGCCACTGCTTATGTCGCCTTTTGTCAGGAATGATGGAGAATGGCAGGCGGACGTGTATGATTCCTGACCTGGCATTCTGGTGGCTCACGTTTGTTAGCGTCCTGCGGCTCGCCGAAATGCCACACGCTTTCAGCTGCCTCGCAGACCCTAACCCCCCCCCCTCCGGAGGCTAAAGATTAAAGGGGCAAAGTGAAGTATGAGGGAGCCACACGGATAATTTCGCTGTGAGGCGGTTGTGGGATGCAATATTGGCCTGCAGCTCACACTCCTCGTTGACGGTCGTAACCAGGATGTTTAACGTCGTGGGGGGGGATTGGGAATGTGAGGGTCAAACTACATTCCTGGCTTCCATGTTCCAAAATGGACCCCCCCCCCCCCCCCCCCCCCCCCCCCCCCCCCCCCCCCCACGCCCCCCCCCACCCACCCCAACCCCGTCCCCCCTCTAAACCCAACATCCTCGCGCCGCACCCCCGCACCCCCCTCCCTGCCTCCCCCTTCCAAAACTTAACCCCCCCCCCCCCCCAACTCCCCAACTCCTTAGTACACTTCACGCACTTCTAGAGTTAGCATGTGCTTGAATCGGGGTACAGTTAGGAATTTTGAGCCCCCGGACAAAAAGTTGATCCTAAGAAACGCGGGTACCAGGCTGGAGAGATTTTGCAGAGTAGGAGGCCTAAGAGAATAGCAGCGACAGCTGACCCTCTGACGCCTCTGCTGGTGATTCCCTGATGCACCTGCCTAAACTGACTGATTCATTTTCACTTTGGCTGAAACTGCATCTTCATGTATACAGCTAATGTCGTCTTGGCCCCTTTCTCTGACCCCCAGGCCGCCTTGCCTCCCAGCCCACTCTCACATTGCTCTGCTTGTCATGCAAAAAAAGGGGTGAGTGAAAATGAGTCAGATATCAGTACTTGTAGCTGGATGGAAAATAACAGCAGAAGACCTGGACTTCAGAATGAGGATCCATGATCTTGGCACCAGTGGCTTATGTCAATATGATGGTAAGAAATCTTTCCTGCTCCAGCACTATTTTGAGACTGTTGGTCCTGTGCTAGACAAGGCGGCCCTTTGTCTTCTAGAGAAGACTGTCACAGAACCTCCCTATATCAAGAACAGGAAGTGATGTCGTGAGTTTTTTGATCACATGTTCTCATGGGTGGCATTTTTGTCCCCTTCAGAAAATTTACAGATGTGATTAGTAGTTACTATACATGGGTAGTAGTGTACCTGTCTGATGAAACTGCCTCATGTCATTCCCCATCACAAATTTGAATATTGTCTATGAGTTTACATGAGGGTAAAATACGTGTGTCTGTCTGTGTGTGTATTGTAAAGAAGGGTGGAAGTTGACTTTGTGTTTATGTGGGTGACTATACATATTTGCTGTATTTTTGTTGTACTGTATATGACGTTTATTATAATTCGACTGCAATATAGTGAGGTGTGGGGTGTATTGTACTATTCTCTATTGCATAGATAAAAGAGCTTAGATTTCAAATGCCAGTGACCCTTGAGTGCAACTAAAATCCCTCTATGAAAACTGGCAAGTCAGCAATGTATATAGGTATACTGCTGAAGCTGTTAAAGCTTGCTGACGACGGTCTTGTCAATCGTAGGCTGTTCATTTAAGTCTTGGTAGGGGGCAAGTGGAATAGATCTGGTGATGAAATTTCCTAGATAATACATCAGTTGAACAAAATGCTGATGATAACATTGCGATCAGACTGTGATCTCATTATTGATGTGAAAATCATTGATCCAAACCTGGAGATGGAATCCTTGACCTGTTCACTCCCTTCGAGTACATGATCTTGGCCACCATCATCGCCAACTGCATCGTCTTGGCCCTGGAACAGCACCTTCCTGCCTCGGACAAGACTCCCATGTCCGAGCGCCTGGTAAGTGTGTCCGTGAGACATCCGTGATCATCTGGCCGGCTTCAGAAGCAGGAGAGCTTGCTTCAGTCGCTGGCCTGGCGCGGTGCGACACTAGGGTTTAAATGAACACAGCTTCATAAATTGAAGCCTCTGCAGTTTTCTGTAGTAAAAGTGCATCAGTCGCTATTCTGTTATGGACCAGGAAGAATCTCAGAATTGTGTAAAACTCCATGTCACACTCAGTAAGAGCTCCTGATAAACAACAGTACAGGCCAACATCGTCAACAACTGCTTACTCAATCAGGTTAATAAAAGTAAATGCTTTGGTCCATTTGAGGCCGGGGCTCAGTGTCTGTCCCCCCCCACCCCCCCATCCTGTCAGCTCTGTTGTGCCCGCCTCCCTCACATCAGCAGAGTTCTCCCCAGGCAAGCCTTTCAAGAGACAGGAGTCTGTGTGAAATTGTTCATTAAGGTTTTTTTTTTTTATTGCTTCCTCCTTGATGTTCTCTCTTTAAGGCAACAAGTAGCTGTTTGTTTACTGCTTATTTTTTTTTTCTTTACCTGTCTGCTGTCGCTCAGTGTTTTAGAAGACAAATTGTTTCTCTATGGGGTACAACAAGGGAGTCCCAGTAAATTAAGACCCTCTTTGTCCTTCTCTCCCTTGCTGCTTCTTACATTCTCTCTCTCTTCCCCGCTGTCTCTCGTTCTCAACAGGACGACACCGAGCCCTACTTCATCGGGATCTTTTGTTTCGAGGCCGGCATCAAGATCATCGCCCTGGGTTTCGCCTTCCACAAGGACTCCTATCTCCGCAACGGCTGGAATGTCATGGATTTTGTGGTCGTTCTCACAGGGTGAGTCTGGCTTCCAGGTGGGACCGGATGGGGTGGGGCAAGGGAGAAGGGGAGGGGGGCATCCCAGATAGGGTATCTTTATATGGGGCCTGAGTTAGCTTCATCTGGGACGATTGTCACGCAGACTGTGCCTGAGAGGTGAGAGGTAGAAGAAAAGAGGTTTATGGAGACATGCCTCCCAGGACAAGGTCTTGTGTTTTTGGTTGTTCCTGGGATTCAGGAAAGTGCTGAAATGCGGACTGGTGAGAGATCAACATGTAAGAGGCCAACGCTGATTGGTGATGCACTTGTGAGACTGTCTTGGGGGGTGGGGGGTGTGAGATATTCCTAATGCAAATGAAGGTCCACTTTGAAGGTTGTGATTGTGCAACCTGCTCTTGAACTCGCCCGTTTCCTGCTTTTGTGACAGGATATGTATACGAGCAGCCATTTTTACTGATAGGAAATTGGAACGGAATTAGATTGAATTGAAGTTGGTAGATAGTCGGCAAGGTGTGTCAGGCGAGCACATCGTAGCTTTGGTAACCTGGGAGGGCCGTGCAATGGCCTTGCTCGTATGACACGGAAACCTCATTTAAACCACAGGGGGGCATCGTTATGGGAGAAGATGCCAGATACCAAGAGGCTAATTAAACATAGCAACCATTTTTCCCTGGGACCAGTGTGTGGCAGGAAAGGTCAAAGGTCATTTTCTGAAATGTCAGTAATCAACCACATCCTGAACTTATGTTCATTAAACAGGAGCAAACAAATGAGGCAGGAGCAGCCAAGCCTGGGGTGGGTTGGGGCAATTACTTACTCAAGCTGGAGTCAAAAAGTAAGTGCAAGCATGAGTCAGGGGTTGGGGGTGCCTTCTGTGTTTTAAAACTTAACCCTCATTTTGATGTTGCTGTAGAAACCTTACCAGCACAGGGGCAGAAATGCCATGAATAAAATTATTGTTGCAATTAACATTTAAAATGAGCCTGGCCTGAATCTGACCTGGAGGATCGAGCTCTTCTGCGGAGGCCTTAGCACCTGGCATGAGATGCGACTGTGTTTTTTTTTTTTTTTTTCCTCCTTCCCGGATCTCCCCCCCTCCCATTTAAGGTGTAATTCCAGCTCCCGCAGCAAACCCCCGCCCTGTGGCTCTCGTTCAATGCTCCCCTCCCCTTTAATGAGAGTGTTTAAATAATTTTGTCCACCACGCCTCCACCCCAGAGGCAATAGCTGACCTTGAATCTGGTCCAGTCCAACATCAGCTTCTGTTCATGGCGGCGTGGCTGCATGGGCGGCGAGCTGATTGATGGAGCGGCGAGCCGTTTGCCGGCTCCTCCATGTGGCTTCCCGACTGTCTGTGAGGGCTGAAGGGGTAGCGTGTAGCTCAGAGGGTTAGGACCCTGCGCCTGTGATCGAAGGGTCGCTGGTTCAAATCCTAGGGTTGGTAGTGTGAATTCACCACTGGGCCCTTGAGTAGGGTATTTAAACCCCATTGCAGTGACACACCCCCCACCAACCTTGCTGTCAGACACAGAGAGTAACATGGGATAGGCAAAAAGACAATTTCTCTATGGGGAGGAATACGGTTCTATTCTATTTTAAACCCCCTCTGTGCTTAAACCAAACTGTGCATTACCTTGCTGCTATATTTAGGCAATATATTTGGTGTATAGACTAACATACAGTAAATGTTCTAATTAGGCTTATGCATACATTTTGTCTGCCTAGATATTACAGAATGTCTTCTGGTTGAATGCTTGAGTACTGGAGATGTCGTCTTCTGATCATTATAATGGTAGATGATCTGGTCCCAAGTTTCCTTCCTGAAATAACCCATCTTTTTCAGTACATCTCAGACAGTGGGGTATGAGGTTTTAACCTGGCTTCAGGTGTAGGTGTAAATATCAATGTGTTTCATGTAAAACACCGACAATCCATGTTTTAACCCAGCATCGTATTGGCATAGTGGCATTACACAAGGTATAGGTCAGGCTTCCAGAGGCATTATGGGATATTTCTGTGTGTGGTTTAATTCTTGTGTCCCTGTTGATATAGTCTGGATGGACTAGCATGGGGTCACTCCTCTGTCGGTCCCACTGTGCTGTTCTCTTCTGTTATACTCACGGCCCTCAATATGGAGACAGCTTATTCCCCTAAAGACATCCCATAAAATGCACCCGTCTTCCTTTCACGCTGCACCAGGTCAGGACATGTTGGTGCAGAGGGGGTGCAGCCATGTTTGTAGTTCTTTCATGTCCACCCAATGGTAGGACACCAGTGCATTTCCCATTGGCGACCAAGAGGAGAGGGCCGGGCTTCTGCCAATCAGAGCGGCTTTGAGAGACACGTCCCCTCAGGTCCAGCCCTCTCTCTCCCTGACCTCAGCATCAGGACTGGGTGGCTCATCCGTTTTGCTCCCCGTGTCCCCAGCCAGCTGCCTTTTCTGCCATTGAGTGTTTAGCACATGCCGTCTGTCAAGCGCTGGCAGCAGGAGATGACCCTGCTGCCCTTCTGATAGACGAAGAGTGAAGGCTTCGCTGGAGGACAGGCAGAACACGCTGGTCTCTCTCTCTGTCCTGCTGTGATCTGGGTACCCTGCCCGCCTTGGGGACGGTTACATGACGTGAAGCCGCTTTCCTCCCCCGTCTCCCAGCACGAGGAGAACGACGTCACGTGACTTAAATGGCTTCCTGCTTTGGTGTGCCCCTGCCTAATCAAACTCGAGCATCTCCTTCCCTGACGTTCGGGGTCTGATGTTCTGCCCCAGGTGCGTGTGTCTGTTCTCCCGGGATCCACGATGCAAGGTTTTTCCACCGTGCTTCAGAGAGCTGGTTCGGCGTTTTGGGTGTGACGCATGATGCCCGGTCCTCCTGGCCGGTGCCAGCAGCTGAGATTGGGTAGGGGGGTGTCAGCCAGCCTGTTCCAGGGCACATTATGAGTGCAGAATGGATCTACCTTTTTCTGTAGGGAGGTGAAGGGGCCAGGCAGCTTGAAAATCAGTTTTTGTTCGATAGCGGGATGCAGTAACACTGCAGAATCCACAGATGCATAGAAATTTTATTGCAGGAATCAAACCTTTTGGGCTGCAAAACTTGTCACTTTGTCAGTTATTTCATGCATTGTTTGGATGCTTGACCGAAATCTATAGCGAGAAGTAGCTGCCTAAACTGCCAGGCTTGATCACAACAGATCTGAAAGTGAAGAGGAGCTGGCTTTGGACCCTGCAGCGACGCCCTCAACGCAGTCGGCTCTTCATCTGTAGAGCCTGACCTACATTTAGGCCTGTCTGGGAAAAATGGCGGTAAATAATTCACCGCGATGTCGTTACGAGCCGCAAGCGTGCCGCAGGTGCTGTTTGCGGACGGAACTGGGAGGGGGGCTGCCAGCCAATTAGCACTGGAACACCACCCGGAACGGCCCACCTGCGTATAGAAGCCAAGCTCTCCCTTACGCTAACAGCAGGTGTGCCTTTGCTGTGGGTCAAACAGCTTAGCCCTGCTTTTGTCTTTGATGCCTCCCTTGAATTATTGCCCGTGTGAAAGGATACGTGTGGAAATGGAGGAACCAAATGGAGTGTTGGAATGTCCTCAGAGCTCATTGTTACATCACTGGATCTCTGCACCTCCTGAGTCTGATATTCCACTGCACTAGGTCTTGGGAGGCATCTAAAGCTGTACTGCCTCAGAAGTGAACAAGTGGGAGTAGCATGATTGGCTGGATGGTGGAGAGAGGAGGGCCAGGTCTGCTAGCAGATCAACATGATTGGCTGGATGGTGGAGAGAGGAGGGCCAGGTCTGCTAGCAGATCAACATGATTGGCTGGTGGGTGGAGAGAGGAGGGCAGGAAATAAAATTCACCAATGTCAGTGCGACATTGTCTGCTCATTTGTCCTGTGTCAGCCTGATGGGTTTGAAGGAAACACTCCCAGCCTCCTGAAGGAGGGTATGATGCCTTTTCTTAGCATCTCTTATGCCCTGAAGGAGGATTGTGTCTGTTCCTAGCCAGCCCAGTACCTTCGTTAGTGTCATGCAGGCACCTCTAGGCGGCCAAAGCCTAGACTCAGGTTGCTATATCCCTCAGAGCGTAGGATGGTGTTCAGTGGGATGCATGGATGGTATCTCCCTAGCCAAATCCATCTGTTTCTCCATCTGAAAAACAGGAGGGCAGCAGAGCATGTTATCTGCATGATGAGAGGGTGACTGGTTATAATTAAACGTTCGACTTCTTCTCCAGTCATGGCATTTTTCATGGAGGGGAAGGAGCAAGTACTGCTGTGTTTTGTTGTAGGTGGGCCATGCATTGTCATCCATACAAATCCTGCTTCCACGTGGTAAACATTGTAACTTATTGAATCTACATCTAACTTTACCCATGGTTTCTTGGACCACTGCATCCGCTGCCTGGTCATGATGGGGCTGGGGGAGGTGTGGGAGGTGGGAATACATCACCTCTGCTTGGAAGCACCAGCTATATTAGGCTCCACCCAATTGCTGTGCCTTTTTATTGCTAAATAATATCCATTCCCACCATCCTTTGCAGTGTGATGTTAAGAGGGAGGCCTGAATCTGATTGCGCAAAGGGTTGGACTTTCCTTTCTGAAAAGCCACCAATTTCAAGATTTCGAATTAAAAAAGAGGTCATATGAAGATTGCGTCTGTTTTAGGTGAGAATTTGAGTTCAGTACTCCTCGCAAAACATCTCCCCCCACTGTCTCCTCAATGAACAGACTGGGAGCATTTGCAGAATTAACCTTTGGCCTCATTATGGCCACAGGTACAGAACAAAGGGCCTAATTGGAACACGAAGGAGTGGCATGTTGGGATTTAAAACAGCTTTCGATAGACACGCCATTTACCCAGAATGCACTGCAGGATAAGTTATCCTGATTCATTTACCTGTGAGGGTATGGATGTTAGAGAGTGTGTGTGTGTGTGTGTGTGTCACTCTGTGTTTTGCTTTAATGATCCTGCTGGGAGGTGTTAATCGATCTCTCGTTAAGGTAAGAGTGATGGTAGCACTGGGCAGGAGGGAGCAGGAGGTCAAGAGAGCGAGTATGTACAGATAGTTTCCTTGGTTGCCTTAAGATGGATCTGATTGGATGGGGCGGGGCAGGGGGGGGTGAGTACAGTGTTTATCCCAACCCAGTTCGTCCTTTTACCTCAAACTGTGCTCCACCTCTCTGCCAAAATGGCCAGGAAGGAGAACAGCTGAACCTTTATATGATGCTCACCTCCCCCAAAGTGAAGACGTCTCATTACAGTTGTTAAACAGGCTAAAGAAGGGGAGTGCCTTTTATTAGCAGAGAGGACTACAACCTTGCTGCGATGTCACCTCCGTCCAGTCTGTTTGGGACATAGGTGCCTCAGCTGATCTGAAGGAGGTAGAATATCAATTTTATAATGTTATGTTACAAAGTATTTACTTGGTCTTTGTCAAAAAAAAAGCAAAAAAAAAAAGTTAAAACGGTAATATACGTTACACGTCAGCTGAGATATTTTGCCCCAACACAATCTCCCTGGGAGAAGCAAGCATAAAATTTCAGCTTCCTCTTTTAAGGAGAATACGGTCACTCTGGCTCCACTCTTCCAGCATCTGCCCAGCTGACCCAACTGTAACCTTCTCAGTCAATTAGTCTAATCAGGGCCGGCTGGGTTTCATTAACGGGCGTCAGAGGGTGCCGGCTGGTGATCGATCGCCGCGGCCCTGCCAGGTTCCTCAGAGCTCCTCCTCCGGCTTGCGCAGAAGTGGCGTTTGCATGAGATTACGGTAAAATTGGAACAGTGAGGAGGCCAGGAGTCAAGGAACTGTGCGGTACGGCACTACTAGACAGACACCAAGTAATGTTTGGTGGCGGATTGGCAGATATTGACGGTGGAGGGGAATCAGTGGGGGTCATGCTT
Organism: Brevimyrus niger; assembly: GCA_015164015.2. Lineage (NCBI taxonomy): Eukaryota > Metazoa > Chordata > Actinopteri > Osteoglossiformes > Mormyridae > Brevimyrus > Brevimyrus niger. The sequence continues at coordinate 7,265,472 of JAABNY020000119.1, read as the reverse complement.
CTGGCAGCTGTGGCTTTTGTAACAGGAGCCCGATTGGGGGGGGGGCATTTAACCAGGCAGTGACTGGGTCTCAGCAGTAGCTCGAGAGAGAGCAGGGAGGCGGCGTGATCAAACGCCCTCCTGAATTAATAATGTCTCCTGTCACTTCTGCGCACGTCAGGTTAGCCATAATTTGTTCAGAATGGCCCCCAGGGAGGGCAGAATATAGCCTCGTCACATGACTTGAGCAACGTCCTACTGGCCCCCTCCCGAGGCAGGCTGTCTCGCACCAGGGGGGTGAAGGATTTACTCTTCTTCTCCGGAATCCAGAGACTAGGGGGTGAGCTGGGGCTTTCGTTTGATTGTTGACGGGGGGTGTTTCTGTTTACGCTGTGTGTGTCTGTGTGTGTGTGTGTGTGTGTGTGTGTGTGTCTGCGTGTGTGTGCGAGTAGACAGTGTTCAGTCTCTCTCTGCCCGTCCTCTGGCCCTTTTCTGGAGGGCATCCTAAACAGTGAACCTTAAAGGTCACCGTGTCGCTGGGGGGGCTTGTAAATGTTTCTGTTTCCGCTCCGTCTCCCTGCTGCTCCATGTATCGGTTGCTGTCCCGGATGTTCCCTGCGCTCCTCGACTTGCTGCGTGATGTGGGATCAGGCCGGTAGACAGGAGTGAGGGGCACGCTTTTTGTTCTCCTTGTTACCAAGCTGGTCCAGGAAGCCTCTGGCTCTGCATCGCCCCCTTCTGTTAGGGGAGTGACTCTTTGCTGCCCATGGTGGTTTTGAACTCTGGCAGTCATCCACAGACACAGTGACCAGGGTGGTGGTAGACCACTGTGCCATTGAGCTGTCCCCATGGCATTGTGGGATTAGGTAGTGTTTGCCTCCCGTGGGAAGGACAGGGAGAAGCTGTGGGGCAAGGTGGGATAGGATAGGCTTACATAGCAATGCGATTGGCCTGCAGCTGTAATGAGTCACTACAAATAGGGGAGGGGCAGGGCGGTGGGTTGCAGTCTGTCTAGTGTAGGGCTGATGGACTCCAACAGCGTCGCGCAGGGGAAAGAGGCGGCAATCTCACTAGCGGGGGTGCAAATTGAAACACCTGTACCATCTGTGGACGGCCTCCCATAGCCATGCACAGACATTCTGAGGGGAGGGCGGGTTCGACGCGGCCGTGCTGAGCCCTCCCAGGTGTGAGAATTAGGTTTGAGGCCTACAGTACATGCCTAATAATTCAATAGATTCATTCACTGTTAACTAGCCATACGTGATGGGTGGAGGGTTTGTGTGTCTATTGGTGTTTGTGTTCCAGGACGTGAGTTTGTTTCTGTCTGTTTCCTGCTTTCTGTTCTTTCACATAGTGCTGTAGTGTGTGACCTTTTTTTGGTGCGTTGAATCTGCGTGTTTGCACACTCATCTCCTGTACAGCTAGCCAGTCTTTTGGGAAAAGCGGAAAACTGACAGGGCTTTAGTTGCCATAGTGATTAATTTGCTGTGCCTTTGCCTGCCATGTTAGGGAGAGAGAGAGAGAGAGAGAGAGAAGTAGTACAGACTACTTCGAGAGAGACATGCTGGTCGTGTCTGTCCCCGTCCCTAATCAAGCGCATTTTGTGAAACGGGGATCACATGTTCCCCATGATGGCCCCGGGCACACACACCAATCGCCGGGTGTCTCCTCACCTGGTGAAATGACAGACCGGCTAGCGATCGTCGCTTGAAGTCAGGGGACAGCAAGACAGAAATGGAGACCTACTTTAGTAGGGACTATGGGATAGATACTTCCACAGTATTTTTGTTGACTCTTTTTTAAAGAAAGTTTTTTAAATTGTGACATTCTAATAAGAAAGGGGTTTGAAATCAACAGAGCTGTTTTTGAGAGCTACTCATTATTGCCATTGTCATCATTAGTAGTAGTAGTATAATCCAGCTTACCGTAACTGTGGAAATGATCAGCAGGAAGCTGGCAGGGCTTTTACGCACGGTAACATCATCTTACGCACGGTAACATTATCTTACGCACGGTAACATTATCTTACGCATGGTTACATCTTCTTGTAGTCTGTACCAGTGGCCCCAACCCCCACGCCCATGTTGTCCATTATGTCTTAATGCATGACATTTAAATGCTAACTGTATGTGCGCCCCAAACTAAATACCCATGATGCTCTGCTTCAGTGCCCTCCTCCCTGTCATGCTCTCTACTTCCCTCTGATGAGCACCGGAGCAAACGGACAGGCGTATGAACCATAGCTGAATGCCGCTTCTGTCTGTGATGGGGAGTCTTTGCCTTTGTTTGCCATTGTCCCTGTTTGCTATCGTATCGGTAGTGAGGCTGCCGTTTTCACACTGTCCTGCACCCTCGTGGCTCTGAGCCTTGATATGTTTATCCTGATAGATAATTAGGTTTTTCTTGTGTTATGCAAATGAGCGTGTGCTGTGGTGTTTAGCACCCTGACTGGTCACGTTGGTGCTGTGAACTCAGACCCACACTGGCGGGGGGGGGGGGGGGTCGCCGTGCCATGTGCGTATAGCACACCTGTTGTTCATGTAGAGCAGGGTTCCCCAATTCCAGTCCCGGGGGGCCAGTTAGCAGCACAGTCGATTTCCCTGCTCAGACACACCTACTACACCTGCCAATTAGCTGATTAAAATATCTGAACAGGAAAATCTAAGAACTATATTGGTTTCTGGCCCTCCAGGACTGGGGTTTGGGAATTCAGATATAGTGAAATGCAGGAGATGTTCTTCATTAAAAATCACGGCTCAGTCGACCATCTCTAGGCTTCCATGCTTCAAGTGTTCATTCCTGTCTTTTGGGATCATTGGCGTTCCCCCCCCTCACCTAGCACATAGCTTATAACTACATCCCCCCCCCCTTGTCACCTCCTGTCAAGTCACCCCCCCCCCCCCCCCCCCCCACACCCTTCCCAACGCCCCCTACCAGCCATCACACAGGGCCGCCACCCCGTTCCTCCTCTCACCCCG